>PISX010000934.1:0-225952 GCA_004024625.1 Mellivora capensis
GATGATCACAGCTTTGTAAAAGAGCTTGAATTCTGGAATTGTGATGTCGCCAACTTTGGTTTTCTTTTTCAACATTCCTCTGGCTATTCGGGATCTTTTCTGGTTCTATACAAATTTTAGGATTATTTGTTCCATTTCTTTGAGAAAAAGTTGCTGGTATTTTGATGGGGATTGCATTAAATGTGTAGATTGTTCTAGGTAGCATAGACATTTTCACAATGTTTGTTCTTCCAATCCATGAGCATGGAACGTTTTTCCATTTCTTTGTGTCTTCTTCAGTTTCTTTCATGAGTACTCTATATAGGTTTTTGAGTACAGATTCTTTGTCTCTTTGGTTAGGTTTATTCGTAGGTATCTTAATGGTTTTGGGTGTAATTTTAGATGGGATTGGCTCCTTAATTTCTTTCTTCTGTCTTGTTGTTGGTATATAGAAATGCAACTGATTTCTCTGCAATTATTTTATGTCCTGATATTCTACTGAATTCCTGTATGAGTTCTAGCAGTTTCGGGTATTTTATTTTTGATGCAATTGCAAGTGAGATTTTTTGTTAATTTCTATAACAGTATTAGTGTATAGAAACATAACAGATTCATGTGTATCATGTGTATTTCTTATCCTGGACCTTTATGGAATTTGTTTTCCTGACAGATTTTGGTGGAGTCTTCTGCAAAGATTGGGAGTTTGACTTCTTTTTTGCCAATTCGGATACCTTTTATTTCTTTCTGGTGTGTGATTGCCAAAGCTAGGACTTCTAGTACTGTGTTGAATAGCAGTGGTGATAGTGGACAGCCCTGCCATGTTCCTGACTTCAGGGGAAAAGCTCTCATTTTTTCCCCATTGAGACTGATACTTGCTGTGGGATTTTGATGATACTGAGGTATGTGCCCTGTATCCCTACGCTGTGAAGAGTTTTGATCAAAAAAGGATGTTGTACTTTGTCAAATGCTTTTTCAGTATATGTTGAGAGTATCATATGGTTCTTGTTCTTTTGTATGATTTATTTATATATTTTAGATATTAACCTCTTCTCATATATATTATTTGCAAATATTTTCTCCCATTTAGTAGGTCGCCTTTTCATTTTGTTGGTTTCCTTTGCCCTTTGATGTGAAGAAATGTTTTGAGTTTATACAGTCTTAGTTGTTTACTTTTATTTTGTTGCCTTTGCTTTTGGACTCAGATTTTAAAAACGATTGCCAACATCAATGTTAAGGAGTTTATTACTGCCTGTGTTTTCATTTCTAGGGGTTTTATGTTTCAGGTCCTATATTGAAGATTTTATCTATTTTAGGTTCATTTATGTTTATAGTGTAAGATAGTTGTCAAGTGTCATTATTTTGCATTTGACAGTCCAGTTTTCCCAGCACTAGTTACTAAAAAGACTGTCCTTTCCCCATTGTGTATTCTGGGCTTCTTTGTTGTAATTAACTCTTCATATAAGTGTGGGTTTATTTCTGGGTACTTGTTCTGTTCTTTTGATCTGTGTCTCTGTTTTTGTGTGAGTACCGTACTGTTTTGATACCTATAGATTTGTAATGTAGTTTGAAATCAGGTACTGTGATGCCTCCAGCTTTGTTCTTTCTCAGGGTTGCTTTCGTTATTTAGGGTCTTTTGTGTTGCCATAGAAATTTTGGAATTGTTCTGTTTCTGTTGAAAGATGTCATTGGAATTTTGATAGGAATTGCGATGAGTCTGTAGATTACTTTGGACAATATAGACATTTTAGGAATAGTAATTCTTCCAGTCAGCATGGCATGTTTTTGCATTTATTTGTGTATTCTTCAGTTTCTTTTAGTAGTATCTTACAGTTTTCAGTGTACAGGTTTTTTACCTCCAAGGTTAAATTTATTCCTAGTATTATATTTTTGATGCAATTGCAAGTGGGATTTTTCCTTAATTTCTCTAACAGTATTAGTGTATAGAAACAGAACAGATTCGTGTATGTTGATTTTTATATCCTGCACCTTTATGGAAATTGTTTTTTCTGACAGATTTTGGTGGAGTCTTTAGAGTTTTCTGTATATAAATGATGTCATTTGTAAATAATGACAGTTTTACTTCTTCCTTTCCAGCTTGGATGCCTTTCCCGTTTCTTGCCTAATTGCTATGGCTAGGATTTCCAGTACTGTGTTGAGTAAAAGTGTAGAGAATAGACATCCTTGTCTCATTCTTGATCTTCGATAAAAGCTTTCACCTTTTCACTGCTGAGTATGATGTTAGCTATTTGCTTGGTATACATATAAGTCTTATTTTGAGGTATAATCCCTTTATACCTTGTATATGAGAATTTTTATCATAATTGGATTTGAACTTTGTCAAATGCTTTTTCTGCCTCTGTTGAGATGATCATATAATCTGTAGCTTTCATTTTGTTACTCTGTTGTATCTCAATTTATTAGCAGATGTTGCAACATCCTTGCATCTCTGTAATAAATCCTACTCGATCATGGTGTATGATCCTTTTAATGTATTGTTGAATTCTGTTTGCTAATATTCTGTTGAGAAAATTTTAAAAAATATATATTTATTTATTTGACACAGAGAGAGGGATAATGAGAGAGAGAGCACAAGCAGGGGGAGCAGTAGGTGGGCAGAGGGAGAAGGAGAAGCAGGCTCCCTGCCGAGCAATGAGCCTGATGTGGGGCTCGATCCCAGGACACTGGGATCATGACCTGAGCCGAAGGCCGCTGCTTAACCGACTGAGCCACCCAGGTGTCCCTGTTGAGGAATTCTTGCATCTATATTTATCATGGGTATTGGCCTGTAACTTTCTTTTCTTGTAGCAGTCTTCTCTGATTTTGGTATCAGGGTGATGCTGGCCTCATAAAATGAGTTCGGAAGTGTTCCTTGCTCTTGTGTTTTTGGGAAGAATTTGAGAAAGATTTGTATTAATTCTTCTTTAAATGTAGGGTAGAATTCATCATTGAATCCATCTGGGCCTGGTCTTCTATTTGTTGGGAGGTATTTTTAATTATTAATTCTCCTTACTAGTAATAAGTGTGTTTGAATTTTTCTTTGTGGTTGTATGTTTATCCATTTGTTCTAGGTTGTCAAATTGTTCATTTGCAGTTGTTCATAGTAGTTTATGATCCTTTGCATCTCTTTGGTATCTTTGTCATGTCTCTTATCCTGATTTTGAGTCCTCTCTTATTTTTCTTGAAGATTATAGCTAAAGTTGGTCAGTTTTGTTTATCTTTTCAAAAAAACAGCTCTTAGTTTCATTGATACCATGTGTTGTCATTGTATATCTATATTTCATTTATTTCCATTCTGATCTTCGTTATTTCCTTCCTTGTCCTGAGTTTGGTTGGTTGTTTTTCTATTTCCTTGAGATTTAAAGTTACGTTTATTTGAGACTTTTCTTGTTCCTTGATGTAGGCATTTATCACTCAAATTTCCCTTCCCTCTTAGAACTGTTTTTGCTGCATTGTGTAAGTTTTGATGTGTTGTATTTCTAGTTTAAATTGCCTCAAGACACTTATTTCTTTTCTTTTTTTAAAGATTTTATTTATTTATTTCACAGAGGTCACAAGTAGGGAGAGATGCAGGCAGGGAGAGAGGGGGGAGCAGGCTCCCCACTGAGCAGAGAACCTGATGCAGGGCTCGATCCCAGGACCCTGGAATCATGACCTGAGCCGAAGGCGGAGGCTTTAACCCACTGAGCCACCCAGGTGCCCCAAGACATTTATTTCTTTTGACTTTTTTTTTTGACCTATTGATTAAGTGGCATGTTATTTAGTCTCCACATAATTGTGAGTTTTCCAGTTTTCCTCAGGTAATTATTAATTTCTAGTTTTGTATCATTGTAGTTGAAAAAAATGCATGATGTAATTTGAATTTTCATGAATATTATTATTAAAACGGACTTTGTGGCATACCATGATCTATCTTGGAAAATGTTCCTTGTGTACTTGAGAAGAGTGTGTATTGTGTTGCTTTTAAAATTTTCTGAATCTGCCCGTAAGGTTTATCTGGTCTAATGTTTAAGGTCTGATGTTTTTTTACTTTCTCTGTTGATGATCTATGCATTGATATAAATGGGTTGTTAAAGTCCCCTACTATTATTGTACTCCTGTCAGTTTCTCTCTTTAGGTGTGTTAATATTTCTCTTATATATTTAGGTTCTCCTGTGTTGAGTGCATAAATATTTACAGAGAATATAACTCTTGTTGGATTGACCCCTTTATCATTATGTATTGCCCTTCTTTGTTTCATAATTATTGCAGTCTTTGTTTTAAAGTCTATTTTGTCTGATAGAAGTGTAGCTACCTTCACTCCTTTTCCATTTGCATAGAACATCTTTTCCCATCCGTTTATTTTCATTCTGTGCGTGTTTCCTTCTGAAATGAGTCTCTTATAGGCAGCCTGATTTTCTTTTGCATTCAGCCACTCCGTCTTTTGATTTGGAAAATTTAGTACATTTAAACTTAAAGAAATTATTGATAGGTATGTGCTTATTGCCATTTTGTTCTTTTTTTTCTAGTTCCTTCTCTTCCTTTGGATGACTTTAATAGTACTGTTAGATTCTTTTTTTGATCTTTTGTGAATCTCTCTTTTGTGTGTGTACTATAGGTTTTTACTTTGTGGTTACATTTAGTCTTACATATAACTTAATTTAAGTCTTTTTAAAGTTGGTAACAATTTTAAGTTTGAGAGCACTCTAAAGCTCTGTCTCACATCTTTTTATCTTTTGTATCTTTATCTTTCATATCCCATAACTAATTATTCCAGTTATGGTTATTTTTACTACTTTTCTGTTTTAACCTTCAGACTAGCTTTCAAAGTGATTAACCCACTACTTTTATATTGTATCAATGTTTACTAATGAGATTTTTATTTTCATAAATTTTCTTGTTGATTAGCACCCTTGTTTTCAACTTGAAGAAATTTCACATTCCTTTTACAGCCAGTTTAGTGGTAGGGTGGCCTGGGTGACTCAGTCATTAAGCCCAGTTTAGTGGTGATTGACTCTTATTTTTTGCTTGTTTGGAAAACTTTACTCTCCCTTAATTCTGAATAACTCTGCCACATAAAAGTGGCTGGAAGTTTTTTTTTTCAGCACTTTGAATATATTGAGCCACTGTCTTCTGGCCTACAAAGTTTCTGCTAAAAAAATCTTATGAGGGTTCCTTGTATGTAACAAGTTGATTTTCTACCGTTTTTAAGATATACTCCTTGTCTTTAAGTTTCAACATTTTAATTATAAGAATCTCAGTGATAGTTCCTTTGTTTCTTATTTTGAATTCTCTGTGCTTCCTGAATCTGGATATTGGTTTCTTTTCCAGGTTAGGGATGTTTTCAGCCATTGTTTCTTCAAGTGAGTTTTTTGCTGCTTTCCTCCTCTGAGGCTCCAAATAATTTGAATATTTGTTGGTGTGGTGTTGTCCCATAAGTTCCTTGAGCTATCTTCACTTTTATTTTTTTTGATGCTCTGATTGGTTGAATTCCACTATCCTGCCTTTGAGTTCACCGGTCCTTTCTTCTGTATCATCTAGTCTCCTATTGAACCCTTCTAGTGTATTTTTCAGTTCAGTTAATATATTCCTCAGCTCTGTGACTTGTATTTGGCACTCTGAATACTTATATTTTCTTTTTGAAGTTTTTACTGTGTTTACCCTTTCTTTCAAGGTCTGTGAGCATCTTTGTCACCATTACTTTGAACTTTATTAGGTAATCGCTTCTCGGCCTTTTGGCTAAGATCAAGTGTGAACTTTATTAGGTAAATTTTTTCATTAAGGTTTTTATCCTGAGGTTTTATCTTACTCTCCTGTTTGGAACATATTCCTCTGGTTTCTTCATTTTGTCTTGGTTTGTGTGCATCAGTTGTAACAACTGCCTCTCCCAGGATTGGAGGAGGGCCTCATGTACACAGTGAATCTTATTGTTCAACCCTACTCATGCTCTTGGTTGTCTCTCAAGACTTTGTGATAGTCCCTGCAGCCAGTTTTATTTATAAAAGCTCCCAGTAGTTGAGTGTGCCAAGACTGGTCAGTGTCCTAGAGAGGGGAGTATCTGAGTCAGCACTTAGATTCAGGCTGATGGAAGCCAGACCTTCAGGCAGCAGCTTTTAACATATATAAATATATATAATCCACTAGGACCACAAGCATAAGCCCCCCTGGCCTCCAGGGCCTGGTTATCCAGGGTATGACATAAAATACAGGGGAACAGACGTGTATAAAAGTTCCCTTCCTGGGGATATTGGCGCTCTGGAGTAGGACAGGAAAAGCATGAAGATGACACCTGCTGGTTGGGGTGAGGTGGGGGTTAGAACTCTAAAGATAGCACCTATTGGAGGTTCATAGTAGGCCTATATATATATATATATATATATATATATATATTTCTTTACTATTTTTTAATTTTTCCTTAAAGGTTTTATTTTTATTTAATAGAGAGCAGTCATGAGTGAGGGACAGGTAGGTAGAGGGAGAAGCAGACTCCTTGGTGAGCAGGAAGCCTGATGCCAGACTCGATCCGAGGACTCCAGGACCATGACCCAAGCCTAAGGCAGTCGCTTAACCAACTGAGCCACCCAGGCGCCCAGGCCTAGTGTTTTAAATGAAGGTAGTGCCTGCCAGCCTTATTTCCCTGGAATAGTATCCCAGTAAGTCCCTAGATATGTGGTTAAGTTAGATGCCTGCCCATTAGGCCAACACTTCATGTGAAAAGAAATTCATTTACTTTTATTAGTACTCTGGGTACTATTGGCTGCATCTTTGCTGGGCCCTGGGGGAAGTTAGTCCACACAACAGGCATTTTTGCCTTCTGCTATAACTTCATGGGTTTCATAGATAGACATCAGGCCTATTGGCTTTCTAAGCTAGATGTTTTGGTAACTCCTCTCTCAAGATCAGATCTTAAAAGCTGGGGTGCCCTGTGTAGGGTTCAAACCTGTTGCACCTCAAGGAGAAAGTCTGGGTTACTTACTTACCTGAAAGCTGCTCACTTATCTAAAATTATTCTGCTTATGAGCTCTTGGTATTGTTTGATACTTTGTGCTTAAGGTTGGTGAATCGGTTTCAGTCCTTTCCCTATGTCCAGATAAGTAACAGAATTATATGACTCCTACACATTTAAGGGAAAGTGAAAATAATTCCTTAAGATAGTGAAATTATGTGTATTATCACTGAGTGGCTCGAAATAAGAAAATTTAATCAGTCAGGTTCAAAATAGAGTAATTCAGGATGCTTTATGTAGAAATGGACCATTTCTAAAAAAACTGGGTGTGAGGGAATCAGAGATAGTTCACGACTTTGGTGCTAGTAGCACCTAAGCTGATTACTAGAACCTAGAAGGCAAAAATTGTGTTAGAAGTAACTTTGAGGGGAACAGTGACCTTTGGTAAAGGGACAGAGTCAGCCTCAGGTCAATACAGGGAATGAGCCAGTGGAACAAATATCCTGACTTCATTTATTTTCCTCCCTTTAATCTGCCAGTGAACCCTCTTGACTGAAGTTGGAGGACCCAGGAACCTATTGATAACGGTTTATACCAGTTTAGCTTGCCAGGGCAGAGAGTCATGGTAGAAAAAGGCATTAAGTGGGTATAGAGTGGCAAAAGAAGATATCCAGTATTAGAATGGTGCAGGCTAGGCAGCCTTACTAGGGATTGGTCCTAGAGCATCTCCATCCTGGAATAACAAACCTGGTAAGTGTCCAGGATAAGAGAGCAATAAGTGGACTATTAATTTTTTTTAATGTGTAGCAAGACCTTTTTTCATTAGCTAATTGTATATTTAAAATTTTAATCATGAGTCAAAGATTTTGAAATTTTGTAAAATTGTTCAACTGGTTTCACAGCTGTTACAGCTGAATACATCCGTAAACATGTAAGAAGAAATTTTCAGAAGTCTTTTTTGCGTAAACTTTTCCAGTGTTTTATGTGATTTAGCGATGTTCTGCAGGCAGAATATAATGGTATATGAGTCATATGGATCTAAAAGTACAAAAACACACAACATGACTTTTCATCAACATTTCCCTAAAAATTTGACTCCAAGAAGGGAGGTCTAAGAGACATTTTCCCAGTACTTCAGACAATGGAAGGACATTTTCCAGATCCTGTTTATTTATGTACTTTAATTTCAAGCCAAGTTATGAAAAAAAAACTTAACATCTCACTTTTTTGTCAGTTACCACTGATATGTCTCAGGGTTGTGAGTTCAAGCCCAGCATTGGGCTCCACAAAAGACTGAACAGTTGTGAAACACTTTATGGCATGGATGACCAAGGCATCTTGCTGAGTAAATAACATGGGTCTGTGTTCGGCAGGAGTGCTGAGAAACACAAATACCCTATAGCTTCACTTGTGGGAGGAATCTAAAATGGGGTTTACAAATTCATAGAGATGGAAGGTAGAGAGGTGGGGAGGGAGGGTGGAATGTGGAGTTACTACTTAGTGGATGTAGGGTTTCTGTTTGGGGTAAATGAAAGCCTCTGAAAAATTGTAGAGTACTGTGGGTTTGTTTGGTACAGTGAATGGTAGACTTAAAAATGGTTTGATGTGGGGCGCCTGAGTGGCTGAGTGGGTTAAGCCTCTGCCTTCAGCTCAGGTCGTGATCCCAGGGTCCTGGGATAGAGCCCCGCATCGGGCTCTCAGCTCAGCAGGGAGCCTGCTTCCCCCTCTCTCTCTGCCTACTTGTGATTTCTCTATCAAAGAAATAAAATCTTAAAAAAAAAAATGGTTTGATGTAAGATTTAGAACCCTTGTGCACTATTGGTAACGCAAAATACTGTAGTCACTATAGGAAAACAAAGCATTTCCTCAAAAAATTCAAAAATATAATTAGCATATGGTCCATCAAGTCCCATTCTGGGTATATACCCAGAAGAGCTGGAAAGTGAGAATAGATATTTGGACACCAGTGTGCACAGCAACATTAGTCACAGTAACTAAAAAGTAGAAGCAATCCAAATGTCCCTTGACAGATGGATAAACAAAGTGTGGATGGTGTATTACTCAGCCTTAAAAAGGGAGGAATTATGACACATGCTGTACAAATACACGGGTGAACTTCAAGGACATTATCCTAATACGAAATAAGCCTGTCATAAGAAGACAAATACTGTATGATTCTACTTGTATGAGGTACTTAGAATAGTCAAAAATCGTAGAAACAAAAAGTAGAATGGTGGCTGCCAGAAGCTAGCAGGGAGAATAGAAAGTTGTTTAATTATACTGAATTTGGGGGGGGGGGAACCCCACAAAACTATAATGCCTTTGAAAAAAAATAAAGTAATAAATTCTGTGTTTTACAACAATTAAAAATTAATCCTCTGAAATTTTTCTTTAGATGACTTAAATGCAGGAACATTCACCAATGCAGAATCATTCTGTCGAACAGTAATAGAGAGGGAAATTCTAAATTGTTCATCTCCTGAGATCCCTGCAGAATTTAATGAACAGTTTAACACTACGAAAGACAAAGAGGAACTAATAAATCAGGTTAAAGGAGCCAACCTAGAAAAAGAAAACAGTTGGTATGATGATCAGTGTAATGAGTTTGCAAGGACAGAGAAAACACATATGAAGAAATGTTCTAAAAGGCCTGATTGGAATATAAACAAACCACTCAAAAGGTATATTCCAGCATCAGAAAAGTACCCCAAACAGGTGCAAAAGCAGCGAGAAGAAAAAAAAGTAAGAAGGCAGATGGAACTGCTTAATTTGGTAGAAAGAAATAGTCCTGGACATCTCTCTCAAAATAGAGGCACTTCACCAGTTCTTCCTTCATCTCAAGAAACTGAGCCAAGGTTCAGGTGGCATCTAATCAAAAAGGTAAAACTTTTCTGTCTTAAAAATATTTTTAAAGTATGTATTGATATTTCTAGATTGAAAACAGTTCCCCACATGGGTATTTTGACAAGGTAGGTGGCTCTGTATCTGAGCAAGAATTTAAGAAATATACTTTGGTTTATACTAGGGGTTGTCAAACTATGGCCTGTGGGCAAATCCATCATGCTGCTGCTTTTGTAAATCATTTTATAAAAAGTTTTATAAAAATGCTCATTCTTTTATGAATTGTCTGTGTCTGGCCTAGAGTAGTTGATCACCACATGGCCCACAAAGCCAAAAGTGTTTACTATCTGGTCCTTTACAGAAAAACTTGACACTTTAACCTTGTATAGATGAATGCTATTCATTGTTTTAATAGCCATTCAAAATTCTTGTTTGTAGTTCATATAGACAGGATAATTTTACAAGGTCAGGAATTACTGCATTGGTTCTGTGATTGGAAAAATATAAAATCTGTCAACTTTTAAGAAGTATTTGTGGGGACATATGGCAGTACTACTCCTGTCTGCATTTTTCTACCCTTTAGGAAGAAGAGTCTCTGAAAATTAATTCTTTCAGCAAGGAAAGGTACGTAATGGACTGATTGATTCCATAGTTACTTAGTGCCGTGTGGGACAAAAGTCCAAAATATTTGCTCAGAATATAGGTCAAATCAAAGCTTGTGTATATATGAAGTCAGAAACCAGTAAAGTGTCAGAACTTAAAGAGGTGAGAAATAGAGGTTTAAGGGAAATGTGGCTGATGTTTTATACCTAAAATTTGAAGGCCCAATTTGGACTGGGCCGAACTAGGTAGGAATGTAAATCTGCAAGCTTAGCTAAAATAATTTTGACTTCGGGCACCTGGCTGGCTCAGTTAAGTGACTGACTCTTGGTTTCATGAGGTTGTGGTCATGGATGGAGACCCACGTCAGGCTCTGTGCTTAGCACAGAATCTGCTTGGGACTCTGTCTCTAAATCTTTTAAAAAAATAAAACAGTTTTGACTTTCCAGTTATGTCACAAGTGGAACAGACCTGCTTGGATTGAGGAGGTTATGAAGAAATGACTAGGAGAGATAATGAGAAATTCAGCTAACCAGTAGGAGATTTAGATGGTTAGAAATTTTATTTTATGCCTTTGTGCATGAACTAGGTGGTTTAGAGTTGTGTCAGAATGTGGCTCTAACAGGAAGTTTAGTTCACATGGTAAGTATGTTGTTTTATGGTGAATTATCTAAGAAGAAACATTAGTCTTAAATCAGCCCAGCTAGTGTTGATCCTCATTTTTCCTCAGTATATCCTTGCCAAGTAAGAAGTCATCCTGTTCTCTTCCCATTTTAGGAAAAGTATCATAGAACTCATTTGTCTTCCTAGTGTTTCAAAGGTGTTACTTGTAGACTAAATTGAAATGTGATTGAAGAGTAGATATGCTCAAATACATAATTTTGCATTAAAGCTTCTTAGTCCTTAATTGTGCTTTTTTTGGGGGGAAAAAACAGGTCTCAGTCACCACCACCAGTTCCAGTGGTGAAAAACAGAACACAACAAACTCTAAAGAACAGTAATTATGAAAGACAGAATCTGATCTTAGAAGACAGTCAAACAGAAACATCACCTGGACTTCCTGAACGGTCCCATTTTATCCCCTATGTCCGAACCAATGAGATTTATTACCTTGATCCAGATGCACCACTGTCTAGGCCTTTAACCCACGATCAGTATCAAAATCCACATGGTAAGTAAACATAAGTATCCTCCCCTCCTTCCCCCCAACACTAAATTCAGAATCCAAACTAATATTCTTGTCTTTAGGAGGGGTAGAATTTCTATTTTGGGGTCCATTACTAAAAGCTTATTAACGAATCTTTAGACTAGTATAGTATAGGGGATATCATACTAGAGATGTATTTAACCTACCACTTTCATCTGTCTTCAGCCTGTGACCAAGAACAACGGCAGCTCTTTGATTCTGATGTCAGGGACCCACTTCTTAATCCTAACTTGGTGAAAAACAGGGACCGACAGCAAGCAATCCTTAAGGGACTATCAGAACTGAGACAGGTAGGAGCTTTTTCACCAAGTGTGAATGTAACTTTTCTGTTTATGGCTAATGGAGGACTATGTATCAGAAGGGCAAATTTACTTTAAAGGCTTAATTGGTTACATGATTATATGGGACTTTTATCACATCCCAGTTAAAAAGTTATTTCCTTCAATTTGATTCATATCACAATACCTCCAGTATGAAATCGTGAGACAGTTCTAATATTAAGAGAATTTTATTGAAGGAAAAAAAGCATACATATTTTAAGGTATTAGTCATGATTAATGAGCCCTAAAACCTAAGACAGAAAATACACAATATCCTTTAATGAATTCGTAGTAATCAGTTCATGTTTTTAATTGAATGTGTTGGCAGTGTTCAGAACAGAATATTGATGCAAGTCCCAAAGAATAATAAAAAAATTTGGTGTGAAAGTATACACATAACCTTAACCTTACCCATCAGACTAATCTCCTCCTTCCCAGGTCAGTTATTGTCATTTCTCATTAGCTTGCTCAGACAAGAATAAAATCTAGTAACACATTCAATATTTAAGTGTATATAACCTTTATCAGCTGGCCTTTAAATACCAATCTCTGATCTTAGGAAAAATAAATTGCCACTTCAGGAGTGCCCTTATCCATGTCCAGTCATTTACATATATGCCTCTTGCATTTCAAATTGTCGATTCACGCATTGCTTACCCAATTTGTTCACATAGAGCTAGAAAATCATAGTAACAATTATATATAAAGTATCTTTTGGTTCTTTAAATGGTTACATATAGATTATGTAACAAGCAGTAAATCTTTTAAATTTTCCTTTAAAGTGACAAGGCACTTTTCTTAATAGAGGTAAAAGTTGTGAGGTCAAGAGGCAGGAATATATACCACGTACATAGTGACCCACCTGTATAGTACCCACATCTTAATTTCAGCAGGGCCTTGTCTAAGCCACTAAGGTCAGTGCAGTCAAGATAAACACTGGATGTTAGGAGACTCCTTCAGTGTGTCTCATTACCATTTTAAGAGCCTTTAAGGGGATTTCAGCCCCATAGTTATGCAGACTTGGAAAAGTCATCCTTATTAGTTTTTATGCTAAAAACATAATCTTACACATATGTGATAGCTACACAATACCCAAGTGAGAAAGTCTGATGTAGGTTGAGTGGTTAAAATTTAACATGACAAAGATAAAAGCTTAAGCTATAGCCAAGTAAGTGAACTAATTACAGGTTTTCAAAGTAATGTAAATATTCTGAATTAGAAGGGCAGAGATGTAAAACAGGAATAACTTGCAAGTCTGCTACACACCTTACTAACATATCAATGTGATTTCAGGGCCTTCTCCAGAAGCAAAGGGAGTTGGAAACTAATCTCATGCCTTTAGCTGCAAATCAAGAAGAGAATTTTAATTCTTCGTTCTAAATGTAGAAAATCAAATCCTTCACATTTGTTGCTTCTAAATTATAAAATGTGTTCATTGCATAACTGTATTTTCCAAATAACCTAGATTTTATAAATGCTTATTTAAAACTTGTACATTATGTAGTACAACGCTGTGTGTGTATATATATATTTTTTTACAATAAAACAGACATTTTTGTAAAGCTTAGTTAAAAAAACATTTTTTTGCTCTATCACAATCTAGGTATTTTTAAACACTTTCTACTTACCTTAAGACAGGTTTCTGACCTGTTCACAGACCACGTTCTTCTACACTTACGTAGCTTATTATTGGAATACCACTTAGGTATTTTGTTCTATAAAAAGATTTAAGAGGTTAGAACTCTCCCAAGTTGTTCTGAGGGGCAAAGGAAGGTCTGACTTAACACATCCCAACTTTAACTAAAATAGCTGTTTTTTCCCTCTAATTTCTGGTTTTAGGACTTTACAAAAACATTTTACAAGTTTGCATTTCTAATGCAGGCAGTTATAAGGAACAGATATGGTTTTAAAATTGATCATCTTATACTTTATCTGTAAATTTTAAAAGTTATTTTTAGTAAAGCACTTTAAGTTTTTACCACCTCAAAAATATACTTAAATTTCTCTAACTACCAATTTAAAAATCTATAACAAAGTTCTTCCAACAGAAGCCTATCTTTTGGAAATACGGGATTGAATTTGGTTACGTCCAGGACCATACTAATAAGCACTGAAAATTGTAATGATCAAACACCTTGAATAAGAGGTTGATCCAAAATTTTAGCAACAATTTTTACATAGCTAAGCCTAAAGATAAAAATAATGCTGCCCAGTATTACATCCTAAGTTTTACTTATATACATAGTTTATCATCTAAATCAAAACTGCATTCACTGTTAGATAAATCTTGAGGTATTGAGCCCAAATCCATTAAATATCTGTTGACATCACTGGCTTATACCTGTATAAAACACTATACAGAAGCTTAAAATAAATACAATGGTTGATTGGTAAGTCATTTCAGCAAAATTGGTATCATCTGATGGGGGAAGAAAAAGAAAAGCCATCGTTGACTATCCTTTTGCAAATTATCTGATTTTATATATATAAAACAAGCTTCAATTTGAAGCCCAGGTATAGGTAACTTATAAATGCAAAACTTAAAAAGTGCCAACATGAGATAATTCAAGTACAATATATGTTAAAAATATATATATTTATTTCAGTTTTCAGATGCTTCAACTGTTACAGGCCATCATGATTTAAATAAGAGGAAAAAAAAAAACATTGAGGAAGGACAAGAAACCTTTTGTTTAGAGAATGAAATATAAATTGTTAATTCACTTATAAGAAACAGATAAAGTCCATAACAACCTATTTCCAAAAAAAAAAAAGTTACTATAATTATTTCTCTTTTGAAAAAGGCCTGGAAGAATCACTTTTCCCCCAATTTAATGGAGATGGAGATTTATCTCTATCCAAGCTTTGTGTATAAGCAGATAAAAAGTAATTTTCACTTTCTTGAGACTGACTTGATGAAAGGGCATATGGTGTCCCCAAAAATGTCTGATGAGTAAGAACATTAAAATGACTAAACTGATGGGACATATTTAATTGACTGTGATAAACCTGAAAGTTGCTATATGAATCTTGTTCGGTTGCATTGCTGTTCTCTCCTTCAGAGCATACTATAGCAACAGAAGCTCTTTCTTCAGACTCAATTTGATAAGTCTTATCTTCTAATAAACTTTTTTGCACGTCAAGAGACGATTGCAACTCAATTTGAATATTCTTATTTTGATCTGTTCCACGTGATCCTTTGGTCTCTTTCGCCAATATTTCTGAATGAAAATTGCTGCATACTTCTATTTGTGAGATTTCATCCCCTGAATCCAGAGACATATCCTCTTCATCCTTTTCATCGTTTTCTAAAAGAGCTACATTTAAAAAACAAAAAGTCCTCCTCTATTGAAATACACAATTTGTTTAAGTTTTAAAATTATACACTACTCACACAATATAATGCGTCAGGGTCTGCAAGTCCACAATCCCTTAAAGCTTGGTCTTCTGCCACAAGTTCACTTAGTCACAACACTCACACTAGGTGTGAATGTCCAGATAATCCGATGCTAAAAGCTTCTGCGAAATGTGTTCACGTTTAATGTTGGGAAATCCCAACTCCCAGCTCCAAAGGGGTTAATGTCAAAACAGCATCTAAAGTTATACGGTAATTCAGTATTTGACAAGACAAATAAAAAATAAAAATTTTGACATCTAGCTTCACTGGATTATGACTAAACTGGTTAGTTCTAGCAAATGTTTGATCATCTCTGCTTTTCATCAAAAACAAAGTACGTACATCTTTCATTTAACATAAAACCTGGAACCAAAGCAGAGGCCATCTCACAAAACACTAAAGCTATGGATATATTCCTACTACCTTATACTTAAATTGCTATACATCTGGGGAGATTCTATAGCCCAATACTAAATTCCCCATTATCTGGTGTCCTTTTTAAAAAAAAAAGCCCTCTGGGCGCCTGGGTGGCTCAGTGGTTTAAGCCTCTGCCTTCAGCTCAGGACACGATCTCGGGGTCCTGGGATCGAGCCCTGAATCGGGCTCTCTGCTCAGCCGGGAGCCTGCTTCCCTCTCTCTCTCTGCCTGCCTCTCTGGCTACTTACGATCTGTCAAATAAATAAATAAAATCTTTGGAAAAAACAAAACAAAACCTTCTGCTGACAACAGCAGCCGATAAAGTTTACATACCCTCAAATAGAAAATGCCTACTCTGGTAGTATCCAGCATACTTAAGAGCTTTTATTGACTACAGTATAATAAATGAGCAGATTTTGTGTACGCTAAGTATAAGAACGGTTAAGTGGCTTGAAACACTTCCCCTGAAGCTGTTTACACAGAGGGTGAATAGTTTCAAAGCAGGCATTTTGTTCTATGAAAACAACACAAAACCATTCCTCTTTTTCTGTCTGCCTTAAAGAAAAGTAAGACTACTGAAAAGTTACCTGACTGCGACTCAAGAGTCTCATTAGCACCAAGCAGTGGAAGGTTTTCTTCTGTGATTGAGTTGTGATAGCCCACAAGATTTTTAAAGTTTTGCATAAAGTCTTCAGTACTCGCAACCACTATTCCATTATCTGTATAATTGGAGAGCATCTTGATATTCTTTTCTAAATGAAAAAAATAAAAAGGTTCGGGTATAAAACATGTGAAAACCTACATGGACAGACAGACGATGATGCCACCCCCATGAAAGTAACACCCACCATTGGCAACAATACCCTTCCGTCCACATTCCTACATTCATAATAGAAAGCTTAAGACGGCACTCTTTACCTGTTAGAAAGACTATGTGTCGTTGCTGTATGTTTTGAGCCTGAAGTCTGATAAGGCAATCCAATTCTGGAGCATTTCGAGTTTGTGAATCACAATTGTGGTATGACAAAATTTCAACCAGATGCTTCTTTTGATAGACATTCAGAAGTGTCAGCAGACTTAGAGCTTTAGCATTCAATCTGTGGAAGTAAGTAGTTCAATATCTGGATCTGCATTTCTAAAATTTAGTATGGATGTTTTTGCTCATATTAAAACCATAATTTCTCAATTGAGGCAACCAATGACAACTGCACTGCTTTAGTTCACTGCCTGATGGACGGGCGCTTCCTAGGAGAAAGAGGGGAGCAGGAATTGTGCAACCCATGCTGACATCCATGGGCTTTCTATGGGTGCAAAGCCTGAGAGCCAGCTGTTCAGCTTTAGACTACAATCTCGTCGTACCTACTGAATAACAATACTTTCCCCCTTTAGCTTTACTATTTAGAATGTGAACAAAGGGCATAGGAAGAAAAAAAAAATCTTTCCTTCAAAAAAATACATGGCTCGAAACTATTTCTACACCTCCAAGCACAAGGCAACAATTGGTAGAAACTACTCTTGTCAGCAAGATGAGGGTACTAACTTTGCACCAGTCACACCTTTGGGCCTCATTATTATCTGCTTACTGTTATCTGTTACACAAAAGTAAAGGCTCTTCCGATGCCTATTTTCACATAATTTGAAGAAAGAACAAGTTTTTAAGAAGTGAATTACTATAAAAAAAATACTTGTCAATCATTTAAACCTGAATTTCCCTAAGTGTTCCATAGAAAGTATTAGGGTCTTAGAAGAAAAATGTTTTGCCATTGTTTCAAAAATGCTGGTTGACAAAATGTAAAACAATTCTTAACTAGAGAGTCAACTAGAGAGTCTCTCAGATCCTTAAATATGTAAATATACTATACGGACACTGTAGTTCTTAAGAATATCCAAAATTCATCTTATTATAGAATAATTTGTGGAGCCTTTCAAGTGGACTAGTAATACAAGAATCACTGGGGAAATCAACTACTTACATAAATGAATGTCCTAATCACAAATCCCCTTATCATGTTGGGATTAATGTCTCAGTATATGTGTAAATAGATTAGCTGCCTAAGGTAGTTCTCCACTGGGAGAGAGCCTAATCTAGTTGGCATATATAGTTTGGTTAAAAAAAAAAAAATTGAGTGCTATTTTTTTATTATTCTAAACCCTCAAGTGGCAAAGATTAAGCCAATTTTACCTATATACCTAATAGAACTTCAACTTTAGCAAACTTCTATCTAAATAAGAATACTATTTCCAAACAGGCTAAACTACATTTCCCCTTATGACTGGCTAAGGACATCTGTGAAAACTGCTATAAACACAGAAAAATAGAAATTTTATGAACACAATGTTGATATCAACAATTATATAGTTATTTTCCAACTCTCTCTTTTTTCTTTAAAGATTTTATTTATTTATTTGACACAGAGATCACAAGCAGGCAGAGAGGAAGGGGGAAGCTGGGTTCAATCCAGGGACCCTGAGATCATGACCTGAGCCAAAGGCAGAGGCCTAATCCCCTGAGCCATCCAGGTGCCCCAATTTTTAACTCTTACCTGCCCAATTCCTTTAGTTTTTTCTGGAATTTACAGTGGACTTTCCATTGCCATTTTCCTTCTGGAGTACTAAGTTCTTCAAGGAATGTCAAAAAATTTTTAAGGTTCTCTGTTAGAGATAATGAGGTTTATTTTAAATTCAATAAAAGTCACTCAACAATCAATTATGTAAGAAATGTTTCTTGATACTATATAGAAATATCTACTTCCCTATGTAGTATTTTACCCTCAAAGGGAGACAGACATCTATATATACTCTTACTATATATACTCTTACATCTATGTAATAAAAACATGCTAGTAACAATAACAAAGCAGAACGGATCCAAATGCAACAGATGCAGAGAGACTTGCTTTATATCAGATTTAGAGGAAATTTGCAGTGACTAAGAGACAAGGAAGGAAATTTGAGGTAATAAAATGATGGTAATGTACTCATCCATTTGGCCAATCAGAGATAACAATACATTTAAAAGCATGAGTCATTAATGAGAAAAAACCTAGAAAGGACAAAGTTCATACTCCAAATAAAGCATAAATCTTACCAATTGTAATAACTTCCGGATTTAGAATGGATTCATCAGACACAATGAAACCTCCAGATACAAATAATTCATTATATGTATGATTTTTAACATCATCCAGACTATCAACACCAGCAAAACTAACGCAAGAGAGCTTCTTTAAAGTCACCAAGCCAGGTACCTATTTAAACCCCAAAACAAAAACAGAAATAAGGACGTAAGAGAATGAAATGGTAAGACTCAAGTGTGAAGTAACCTACAAGAGAAGTCTAACAAAATACAAAAATATTCCCAACATATCCAAAGACATAAACCAACATTTCTGTCCTGGGTACATACTGTGAACAGAACATTCTGATGAAAAGGGACCTACAACAGACCTGGCAACAGAATAATGAAGGCCAACTTGTTTGGCCCTATGAGTGCAGTCAGAATTCAGAGGACAGCAAGAGCCCATGCAGTCAGGAAAGCCTTAAAGGGGCAGAAGGACTTGAGACAGGTTCCTAAGACTGGATGGGTACCTCCAAATGCAATGGAAAAGGGAAATGGTCTGGCAAAGGGAGGGTACAAACAGGTTTTACCTAGGACATACAAATGAAGACAATATAGAGTCAACGCACTCACTGACATTCAGGGAGTCAATACTCTTAGTCTTGATGAGTGACAGGGAGGGTCTGTGATGTGATGCAATTTAAAATTTTGCAAGGGTGCAAACATGATTACAAGCTGATTCACAGATGGATCGTTTACATCTCAAGCCCTAAATCTCCCAAACTTGAAGTTTATCTCTTTTAGACCTTATAAGGATATTTTAAAAACAAACAGTTTAGCCTTGAAGACAGTAAGATTTTAAAATAAGGGAATTTTAATAACCAAAATAATAGTGAATTTGACTTAACAGTCTACCTTGTGAATGAAACCTGCAATGTCTTCATTCTGAATAATAATCAATAGTTTATCTAATTTTGATCTTCTTTCCAAAAACTGTTCTGGATGACATTCTGTATTGCCTAATTTGATAAGATATTCCTGTTAAAGAGAAAAACTAAATCAACATTAAAAGCCTTTTTTGCAAATATCCACTCAACACCAGAAGTGCAAGATCAACTGGTAAGTAATCACTTAGAAATGGCCACTAGTAATGATGACCTTATACTATGGACCTTAGAGATCATCAGGTCCACTCTTCTTATAGAATCTACAGATTGGAGTCTAAATGGCCATGCCACGGTCATGATGTTATAGTGCTATGCAATCAAAGTCAAGTAAATGCCAGTGGTGGGTACAAAAAGAACCGTAAGAACAATGGATTAGTCCAGGTTCTTAACCCAGTTCCATCATTTATTCTGGGCAACCCAGAGTCCAATCATTAACCACTCTCTCATTTCATTTTCCTCTCCTCTCAAGGGAGGAGCAAGGTTACCAGTATAGTACGCCTTCCCTCGCAAAGCACTTTTCGGACTACTGGACTCATTTAATTCACAACAATCCCAAAGTCATTCATACAGCGCTTCAGTATGTACCATGGCATTCACGAACTATTTAGCCACGTCTGTCAAAGTCACACCTTCAAATGAAATAGACCCTCCCATCTAATACCTCCCTCCATGTTGGTGACATGGTACTACCTTTCAAAGGACACAGAGTAGTACAGGCAGTTTCCTTTGCTCTCTGGTTGCTGGTGGAATCCTGAAATCTGAAGTAAACTGCAGGGTCCTAAAGGTCACATTCCTTGTTTCATAGATAACGGGAGCAGATTAATTTTCTCAAGGTTGGCAAGGCTGGTTAGACAGCCATTAAGTCTAAACCCAGCTTGCCTCACAAAGAGTCTGTTGCTCTATCAAGAACGGTCTACAAGCATCACCTCAAAGAGGATATTTCTGTGTAACCCTGAACTGAAGCAGCATCTTCTACATTATTAGATTTTGGTCTAACCCCTACAGCTTCTGGGCAGATCTCAGAACAGTTTACAGACTGGTAATGAGAAAGTAAATTACAGGCCAGCTTGTAATTTTTGGTCTTTTTACATTAAGAAGATTTAACTGCGAATTCATTTTAAATGAGACCACTGAACTCCTATAATAAGTCCGTTGGACTCCAGAAATATTCAAGATGCTTAAAATTTCATTAATAGTATTTTTACTCTATTTTAACATTTTTGCTGGATATTTCCCAATGGATATTGATTAAAAGAAAGTTCTGATCTGATCTGATTTGTAAAACACACAGCATCCTTCTCTTCTACATAAGTAACAAAAACAAGATTTATTCCATGGTAGAATGAATTAAATGCACCATCATAAGTCAGTACATTTTCTGTGTGACACAATTAGTGAATAAAATGTGAGGAAGATGGGATGATGCTGAGCACAGTAGGGGACTGGATCCACTCTATCCTCTCAACTAGAACCCCCAACATACAGCTATTTCCCCTCCCCACCAAGTACTATACTTGAACATGTTGCTGGGGATGGAAAAAGTTAAGCAGCTCTACATTCAATAATACAGGGCAAAATGCAACCAAGAAACTCCTATACATCTGATTTCATCCTCCTAAGAAATCACAGGGAATTAGTAATAAAGAAGGCACACTGAGCACTCTGCCACCTCCTTCATTTCCATGTTCTTCATGTTCTCAAGGGCACGCTACATGAAACATGCTAACATCAAAGAGACTCCCAAACTGACAAAGGCTCAGAATATAGGAACACAGATTCTGGGCCACTCTCAGCTATAAGGCACTTATAGTACCTTCTGCTTCCTCTAACAAAACAAGCAGAAATCTGCCACGGTAAGTTAATTCCATAAATGGGAACAGGCATTTATTTAAAAACCTGTATCATTTCCTGAAGGGATTAAAATCCTAGAGTTTAGTAAATACTAATTGTTAATATTAAATACTGATACAGCTATTCCTTTGTGTCATAATTTACCTGTTACAAATTTTATATATGCCTATATCTACACATACAAATACATGCATGTATTTTTAAAAATCAGATACTTGAAAGACTAGTCTTACTCTGTAGCTTCAGTAGAAAAAAATATACCTTGCACTGAGGAATCTTTCATGATTGGGGAGTCTTTGAGGATCATAATGTTTTTTAATCAAAAAGGCTGTAGGGAACCCTGACATAATCAGGGTATCAAGAAATGCCAAAAGACTATATATAGCACCATTAGGTCATCCCTGGTCAGTTTTTTCTATTTGACTGATAAAAACCCCCCGTAAGAAGTAAACACTAACAGCTTCTTCTACCTCTCTGTATCTTTCTAGTTAAAAACCCAGGTAAGAAACATTTAAAATCTTTGAAGCAACAGTTTAAAGGTATTTGCAGTGTATATACAAATGGTCAAGAAAATCATGAATAAAACAAGATTCTAAATTCTAAGATACTTAGATCAGAGGTTCTACATTTAATTGAACTTACTAGTCTTATTCCACTGTTTTAAATTATGAAAATATGGTCAACATTTAAAAACAAAAAAAACCCTCCATTTTATAGAGATCAGACCCAATAAGACAAGTTTATATAGCATTACCATTATTACCTTCTCATTTAGTTACCTTTATTTCTTTACAGAGCACACTCTCTTCTTCTTCATGAATATAAAATTTCACAGTATTTTTCTGGACATCTTTCATGATTTTAACCAAACTGTTAAATACTTCAGGTTCTAACTGGCTTATAAAATTTGAAAGAGCTGGTTGGGCAGAAATGTTTACATCACTGGGCGATTTTGTTGTTTCTTTTTCTACCGGTTCCCGGGCAGTATCACCAGGTACAGTATGATCAGAAGTCACTATCAGCTCTGTGGCATGGTGTGGCTCGTTCACTTCTACTTCGGTTAAACCCAAAGCTGAAGAGGAATGCTGCTCAATGGAGTTGGTGTCTTTCAAAGTATCACTACAAAGTGGCTCAAGGAGCTGTTTATTGTTGAAGTCACTTGAGGAAACTGGTAGGACAGGCTTTCCCAGAGGATTCAATGCTATCTTACTACCAGAATCATTGGGACTGACTGGTGGCAAATTCCCACCCTTGGCCGATGCTTTGATAATAATAGTATTTAGTTTCTCATGCAAGCCATCTACAAACTCCTGTACACCAGCTTTGGAAGTCTTAGAATATATGAACTCAGAAAGCCGTTTCATCTTCTCTTGTGTTGAAAAAATAGGTGTGGAAATTCTACTGACATATGAAACATTCTTTTGCTTCAAAATCTCTTCTATCTTCCTAGAAAAGAGATTGTACTCTCCTAACACTGTCCTTTCTGTGGTTTCACTCATTGTGGGCGGCTCTGCTGCTGGCACACACTGCTCCTCCACTGTCACCACCTGACCTGTCAACACGTCATCCTCAGTGGTGCCCTTTAGTGTGTCTGTAAATGGAGAGGATGGAAACTGGTAATCAGAACTTCTCTGTCTACTTATTACCCGGGGGTCATTAGGAAAGGCCTCCTGTGGTGGCAGATACACCACTTGTTCTTCTGGTGATTTCATACCTATAGGAAGAGTTCATTATTATAAGAGCAATCCAAAAAAATAACATCTGAAAACACAAACTCATAAATAGGAATGTCAGATCAAAGTATGTATTTAAAACTATACACTGGAAGGTAGAATAAATATCTCAAATGATGGTATGAGTCCCATTTTCTATGTGCCCTACTTATGGCTGGTCTTCGGATTTCAGTAGCTAGAGTAATAAGTTTGGATGTTATTTTCTTTGATTTCTTTTGAAGTGTTCGAACATGTGCAAATTTGGCATCAATACAAATTGTTTGCTTATTCTGCTTCCCAGATCTGTTGGGGGGGAGGGTTCAGTAATATGGAAAAAAACATTTCATATTTGCATTAACAGTAACACTCCTGAGATCTTGAGAAGAGGAGGTCATTCAGCTACCTGGTGTTAATGGAACCGTAACACTGACTTCTGACAGCTAGCTCCATCTACAGATTATACTTTTTCCCCAGAGATTGTAATTCAAACATATTTTAATGTTTTTTATTTTAAAGATTGTATTTATTTACTTGACAGAGAGAGACACAGCAAGAGAGGGAACATAATTACGGGGAGTGGGAGAGGGAGAAGCAGGGAGAAGCTCCCTGCTGAGGAGGGCTTGATTCTAGGACCCTGGGATTATGACCTGAGCCGAAGGCAGACGCTTAACGACTGAGCCATCCAGGCGCCCCCATATTATGTTTTTTAAACTATATTTCAAAACACATACCCTAAGTCCCTTTTTAAAAGACAAGGGGAAAATTTGTTTAACAGCAATTTATAGTATTTTAGGAAAAGAAAAGAGTTCGTGATCTTTGCCCAGATGCTATTATAAAGTTTTATTTTTAATTAATTTTTCTTAAATCTTGGCCAATATTTCCTAACAAATTGCTGTTGCAGTCTATGAAATGGTACCTCTATACCAGGAAGTTGCAGGTACAAGTACAGTTTTTAGAACTATGGTACTTTGATGATATAGGGAATTCCTTATTCAAGTTTGCACCCACACTTGGCAACATACCCTCTCCACACAAATTCAGTTTTGGTTTTCCTCACACTCACACTTTTCTAAAGCTCTTAACAACCTCTGGAGCAGTCAGCTTGTGACATTTCTCTACCAACCCTGGTAGTTGCCATGAACCACTATACCCGTTAACTACTGCAAAGGTATCTGCTGGCAAGTAAGACCACAACAGGTCTGTAGGTGGAAGAAGAGTAGGGGAGCAAAATAGCCAATGTACCAAGGTAATAATTAAAACTTATGAAACTGATAAAGTAGAAATTCAAGTTCCATAAAATAACTCCAGAATACAGAACATACTTCTTAAATCTGTAACATGGGGTTTAGTGCACACACAAAATGCCTGGAAGGATACATAAGAAATTTCTAACAGAGGTTGATCCATGCAATGAAACTAAGTGTCTAGGACAGGGCTGCAAGACTTTTTGAGGTATTTTACTTTTTGAGATACTTTTCCACTTCTTGAGTACCAAATCAGATGTCTGATTTATTTAAATAAAAACATTTAAACTGTACCTTGTAAAACAAACGGGTTGGGGAATACCACCTATAATTTTTAAACTTCCAAATACGTATTATTTCAAATGAAATACCTGCTCCCAAGACATACAGCTGTAGTTCAGACCAATAAGCTTATGCCTGAAGGGCTATGATAAAGGGATTTTTTTTTTTTAAAGCTGAATTAAGCTTAAATCCATGTAGGGAATTTTCCCCCATTAAAAAAGTTTAAATCCCTTTTAAAAAAGCAAAGTACCATCATCTAATTCTATTTTGCACAAATTTCCCCTATAAGATTCTAATCACTAGAACTGACAACTTTATCTTAAAAAATGTCTTCTCCGTAATGATCTAAAGGAAATACATGTCAATAACAATAATACATGTTTTCTAGTGATTGTCATTCAAGCACTGCAGTACTTTGACTCTGAAAGGGGAATAATGAGTTCTCTAAAGGCAGCATCATTTACATATTTACATTTTCCATCACAAAATATAAAGATGGTATGACAAATAAGAGAGAACTGCAAACGCCAATGGTGCATGTTGAAGCATAAACAAGATACCTGGCTGCTTCTAATGAGAAAAGATTACTGACAGAAAATAGGTGAATCCCAGGGATAATGTTGAGTGAAACAGCCAAAAACAAAACAAGACATTATAGGTTCCATTTACCTTAAATTTAAGAACACGTAAAACTAATCTATGGTAAAACAAAAAAAAAAATTAGATTAGTGGTTACAGTTGGGTCAGGGGGAGTACTGACTAGAAGACTACAGAAGAAAACCTGGGGGGTGTTGGAAATGTTCTAAATCTTGATTTGGGCAGTTGTAACATGAGTCTATACACATGTAAAAACCCATTGAGCTGTGTACTAAAGATTTATGCACTTTCATGTATGTCTTATATCTGTTGTTCCTGTTTTGCTTTCTTGGGTCATTTTTCCTAGGAGGAGACAAAAGATTTTCTTAAAGAAAACCATTCAGTCTTTTTTTTTTTAAAACTCTGTGGAGAGGAAAACCATAAAGATCAACTAAAACTACCCCACTTAGCTTTCCTTCAAATTAAGGAAAAAAAACCATTACCACTTAAGATTTCTGAAAGAATAAGATATAATGAAACTGAAACAAAAAAGGCCCACCACCAAACTCTAAGCAAGAAAACAATGCCTATGACCATCTGCAGAGATGCTGAATGGACTGAACTCAGACAAAAGAAAAGGTCTTCTAAGAACCAATAGCAACTGGCTAATCAGCAACATCTGTAACTGTTTCTGGAATCCCAAAGTTTCCTAATCTCTTATTTATACTACTTTATTTGAATAATCAGAAGAATTGGGTCAAAAATTCAAGATTAGGGACGCCTGGGTGGCTCAGTTGGTTAAGCCGCTGCCTTCAGCTCAGGTCATGATCCCAGCGTCCTGGGATGGAGTCCCACATCAGGCTCCTTGCTTGGCGGGGAGCCTGCTTCTCCCTCTGCCTGCCTCTCTGTCTGCCTGTGCTTGCTCTCTCTCTGACAAATAAATAAATAAAAAAAAAAAAAATTCAAGATTAGGAATAATGAACCTAGAAGATAACGGGCCTCAATCCTTTGGTTTTTTAAACTTTAAAGAAACTTGAAGACTGTTTTGCATAGGGTATTCTACAGAAATGGATTAAGAAAAATATTCTCAGCTTCCCAAGACATCATTTCAGACGGAATCACTACAGTGAAGAAAACTTAATCTCCGAATATTCAGTGACTTCTTTAAACACATTCTTTGTATAAGAATATTTGATACAAATCAAAGAAAGATTTTAAATGCAAATATGATATTGTCCAAATTTTCTGTAATAACAGAACTCAAAATGATGCCCTACTGATAGAGAAACAGAAATCCAAGTAGCAATTCTGAAGAAGGGCACATCGGGAGGAAAAGCAAAAGGAGGCTTCTCACCTGGTGTTTGTTTCTCACCATGTTTCCCCAGCTGGTCTTCTGGACTTCTTGCATTCCCTCCTGAGGGAAAGCATCCATTAGATTTGTAGACTCTTTTTCAGATATATGTGATACCTATATTAAGCACCTTTCCAACAACCCCAAATGCTAACAAATCCAAGTATTACATCTTCTGCCTAAAACAATCCAGAAGGGTCATTCAGAAATAGAAGTTGCTTCCCTTTCCATTCAGATGATGATGGAATATCAACATCTAGATGTTGTGCCTTCAAATGGCTCTGAACATTAATTACAAAGCTACCTAAATGAGGAATGGTTAGGATAATCATTTGTATTGACTACTTTTTTACTGTGTTTCTCCCATTCAAGCCAACATCTCCAGCTCTTTAGTACCAGTCACTTCTTGAGCTCTTGCCCTTCTGGTAAGGTACTAAGTAAAGAATGGTGCTGAAGCCCATGGTAACTCTTCAAGTTTTAGAAATTCTTCTCAGAGTCCTTGGAGGTCTCCAGCAGCTTCTAGGTCATACCAGTCTAACTTTTTAGCAAAAAGTTGGTTTGGTTTTTTTTTTCTTTTTAAAGGACTAGGAATGGAAAAGATGTGCCCTGGGAATATTTCCAAAAATGCTTAGCTAACAAAGGTAAGATCTTAGAATATTAAGACTGTGTTCATATATGTGTCTACACAGAGAAATTAGAATACTGCAAAATGATCTTTCAACATTAACCTAGTCTTGCCCCATGGTCCAATAAGCTTTCTAGGGACTTCTGCATTTGATCACTTCAGGGTAATCTCTATGATGATCTAAGTTTTCTAAGATAATTCAATGTTAAGAAATCAAGTTTGTTTGTTTTTCCCAAGCAGATGAACCTCAACATAACTTCTTAGATGATAGCTTCTTATGGTGAAGTGTACTCTAAAAATTTGAGAAGATAGCATTTAATCTGTTGTCCCAAAGACCAAAATTTCATCCGTCACTATCTCACCTTATTAGAAACTCAATTTCTGCCAACAATATTCATTTGGAAGTCTACATGCTAAACTGCATTGGGAAAGTACGTTTTAAATCCCTCTGCTTTTATAGGCTGTTTTGCAGATACTTGCTGATGCTGACCAAAACCAGCAACAATGATGAACATTACATTGCTCAAAATAAGATGATGTCAGAGCCAAGTAAGATGAACCACCCACTGACCCAAGAACAGAATCTAGAAAAGACGATCCCTTTAGGAAACTGCTAAGTAAAACCAAGCAAACCGAAGTCCCAGAATACGTGTTCTTACCTGTAATTGGAATCAGTTTCCAATGTATTTCAGTCTCTTCAACATTATTTGACTTAGACTGTCTGCGGAATCCATGTTCAATGGGAACAGTGGGACACAGACTACAATCTTCAAAATTACTCATGTTAATTAAATTTGGATCCTAAAAATTAGAGTACATATTCAATAGCTTTTCAATTAACTTTTATGTCCAGAATAAACAAGTAGGCTCCATGGGCTTGAACTCACAACCCTGAAACCGAGTCACACATTCCACTGTTTTTTGAAAGCAAATCCACAAGCTTCAATCTAAACATTACAAATGAGTAAAAACAGCATGGCAAAGTTAAAATACTCTGGTCTCAAATTAAAACATAATATTTTCCCTCAAAACGTAATTTGATGTTGATTTAGAGCAGAGGCTGGTAAGCATTTTCAGTAAAGCACCAAGTATTTTAGGCTTTGTGGGCCAGATACCCAGGTCTGCCTGTGTAGTGCAAAAGCAGCCAGAGGACCCACCTAAACAAATGGCTGTGTTCCACTAATACCTTAGTTACAAAGACAGGCAGTGGGCGGGGGGCACCGAGATGGCTCAGTCAGTTAAGAATCTGGCTTTTGACTTTGGCTCAGATCACGATCAGGGTTGTGAGATTGAGCCCCATGTTGGGCTAAGATTCTCTCTTTCCCTCTCACACATGCCTGCACTCTCAAATAAATAAATAAATAAATAAATAAATAAATAGACAAATGAAGGCAGTGGGCAGAGTTTGGCCCATGCTCCTATCAATTCAATTTAGATTAAATATGTCAGGAAATGTTAATAATATTAGTTAGTTACCTAAGTTACATACTTCTGCAAATGGGTCTCCTGACATCATCCTCCCCCTAAAATAAGTATCCTAAAACTATGTGGAGAAAGCCTGGGGACATGCATATGACTTTTATTCAAAGGCAGGTGAGAGAAATAGGAGAGAAAAGGAAATTAGAAATGAACCCTTAGGAAAATGGTGCCATCCTGTTATTGTTATTTCCCAGAGATGCAGCCACTTTTTGGGGAAGACAAGGTTACTTCTCAGCTGGAGATCAGTACTAAGTTTCCTTCATAAACAAACTAGATGTACTGTCAAGCAATGCTGAGAGTCATTTCAGAAGTAATCCTTAAAGGACACTCACATTCCATTCCTCTTTGCATGAAAAATACAAACTACCTAATCTTGTTTATATCACTTTTGGATTCTAGAACTGCCAGTAGAAAGCCAATCTTTGGAGGATTCAATTTTATTAACTATATATATGCCGATATACACAATCCTATAAGCAGGAAGGAAAACAGCTACTTCTGCTTTTATCCCTTTGTAATAAGGAATAACTTAGAACTACTATCCTGGACAGATACCTTCATTGCAATGTGTATTTTCTTTCTTTTTGAAAGGAAAAAAAAATCCCACTGAAACACACCTACATCCTCTTTCAGACACACATTCACAAAAACAACATATATAATCAAAAGACATATGCTTACTTCTTTCAAATGTAGTTTATGGTCCGTGCCTGCTTCACCAGTAGAAACAGCAGCAGGATACTTTAACAATGATGTATCAACTTCTAGCAATGGGCTCTGAGTGCCCTTAAAATGCACACTTTCAATTTTTGCACAAGTAGGCTGCTCATATTCTTTCTTATCTGGGGGAGAGCTCAACTCATACTCATGCTTTTGCCTCAGCTCTTCATAGGCATCATCAGTATTCAGTCCCAAGGCTTTGTTGACTGTGTCTGTCAAGGATGCATCAGAATGCCGTGCATTTGCTAGTGTTTCTGATAGCCAATTAAATAGCCGATGGATATCAGCAACACCGGAGTTAGAGGTATCCTGTGGCTGCTGTCTCAAATCAGCATCATGCCCAAGTGAGCCAATAGGCTGAGGAGACTCTGAAGGTAAAGAGAAAGAAAAACCTTATCTTAGTTTGGAATGTTTGCATAAAAATTTAAACATCATACATACCTAGAAATTAACTGTCATAAAAATTGTCATAAGGTATTAATGGGCAAGAATCCAATCAGACCACTGGCTTAGACTGGGCAAGTACATCCATCCCTTTCTTTACAAATATAACTGGTTCTAAAATTTTGCACATAGCAGGCACCAGGGTGGCTCAGTTGGTTAAGCACCTGCCTTTGGCTCAAGTCATGATCCCAGGGTTTTGGGATTAAGCCCCACATCAGGCTCCCTGCTCAGTGGGGAGCTTGCTTCTCCCCATATGTATGTACCCTCTCTTTCAAATAAATAAGAATCTTTTAAAAGTAATAAGAAAAAATTAAAAAAATTTGCACATAGCTAGAAATTCCCATAAGTGAAAGCTTATTTTCGTAATTTGAAAACTGTATTAATGGAGAAATGAGCTCAGGCATCATGCTGGTAGTATGAATAATATATATTAATACCTGTACTATAGTTACCTTAAACTCTATTACCAAAATCCCAGTTTACCCCCCATTTTATCTGACTTGAAAACAGATAAAATATCTGTACTTGTTATTTTGCAAAATGTTAGGACATGCAGATTACATTTAAATCTACTAAAAGAAACCAAACCATGGCTTAATTTGATTTCTATCTCCTTTATACCTATTAGATTTTGTTTTTAAGATAAAGCTTGATAGTCTTATAATCTAAAACCTTATCTTGAATGACTAGATCACTTAATTTCATAACAAAGCTAAAATACTAGAGATACAAAATTATCCCGAAGCAGTCTATACCAAACTTGCACTAAGAACAAAAAGTACTATGAGAGAAAACATGTTAAAGAGATAGTTACAAGCAGGTATAAATATGGGTGATCTGCACAACCATTATATTTAAAACCTGCAAAGGGAATAGACATTCAGGAAATGGTGCTTGTAATGCTGAAGGAGGGTAAAGCCTGAATAGATGTCAGGATTTTCAATTTAAGCAGGGTATAATGAACCACAGGGGGAAAAAAATTTAGAAACAAAGTACATCCTCTACTTATATGGATTATAAAATCATAGTAGTGGAAAATAATCCATAGAGATGGAAAGCAAATCAGTGGTGGCGTGGGGTGAGATTACAAAGGAGTATAACGTAGTATCTGAGGGTAATGAAAATGTTCTATATATTGGAGTGGTGGTAAAATAACTATCAAAATTTGTCTTTAAACTATTCCCTTAAAATTTAAGGGTACATTTTATGGAAACCATATCTAAAAAAGGTTAATGTAAAAGGGGGTAGGGAAGATAGGAGGTTACCTCTTATAAAACGAGTGGGTTCACCACCAAATCAAGATGAGGGTATTTTATTTTTTTAAAATATTTTATTTATTTGACACACAGACAGAGATCACAAGTAGGCAGAGAGGCAGGCAGACAGAAAGAAGGAAGCAGGCTCCCTGCTGATCAGAGAGCCCGATGCGGGACTGGATCCCAGGACCCCAAGATCACGATCCAAGCCGAAGGCAGAGGCTTAACCCACTGAGCCACCCAGGTGCCCAAGATGAGGGTATTTTAAGTTAGAATCCAACATTTAAATCTCTATTTTCAGAAATCAAAAATAAAGTGTACAAAATGACTAAAAAGAAACACAAATGAGGAACACCTAGAAATGCCAAGTCTGACTGTCACTAGTTCAAATCTAACCTATCTCTCCCTTCTCCCCTGCCTTACTTCTAATTTGGCCTATTGGCATGGCTTTCCCACCATTATTGATAAAGCCTGACTGTAACCCACGACCATTTTTTCACATAGACAAAATCAATTATCAGCTAAAACAGTAATGAAACTTAAGTATCTTGACCATTATGTGCTAGTGCTAGTAAATACAGCCAAGTTTAGGAACAATGTTTTAGAGTCAGTTACAACTAAGTTATGAATTAAACATGGATTAATGAACTACATAACTTTAGGTAAAATTATTCAACTTCTTCAGATTTTTTTCATCTGTAAATTAAGAATAATAATGTCTGCCACTCAAGAACTAAATGAGTCCATATATGTAAGACACCTGGCACATGGTAAGCACTTAACTCTCAAGACACCAGGTCAACAGTTAAGACAGTGCAGATCAGTAAATGTCCACAGGTTCAGCATGGCGTAAGCTAAAGGTAATAACCATCAAGAAGCAGAAGAGCCAAAATCTAGGGAGGGATCTGAAATGCAAAGATATAAGGGTTGAGAGAAATGAAAGATGCTTCAGGAAGAAAGAAAGAGGAGTGTAAAGGGCTGACTATGACATATTCTGAGGAGAGAGATGAACCCTAATCAAGGAATATGTGAAAAAAGAGTGGGAAACATGGTTACCCAGGTGGGTCATGGCCAATCTATTAAAAACTTTTGAAAAGAAGTTTATGAAGCTGAGACTGGAAGAACATGATACTGAAATGGGTGACAGATGCCAGGAAAGCCACCCAAGAGGTAAGAACAAGATGAAAATGCTGCAAAGAAAGAACACAGATCAAATAAATAAGAAACACTTGAAAGTTACTGAAGACGACAGCAGTGTCAAACAGAACTCTCTGCAATGATGGAAATGTTCTCTATCTGTGCTATTGCAATACTGCAATACAGGCTTATGCAATGTTCCAAATATGATACGTGAAATGAACTTTTATTTCATTTTAATTTAAACTTTTTTTTTTTTTTAAAGATTTTTTGTTTATTTATTTGAGAGAGAGGCAGTGAGAGAGAGCATGAGCGAGGAGAAAGTCAGAGGAAGAAGCAGACTCCCCGTGGAGCTGGGAGCCCGATGCGGGACTCGATCCCGGGACTCCGGGATCATGACCTGAGCGGAAGGCAGTCGTCCAACCAACTGAGCCACCCAGGCGTCCCTAAACTTTTTTTTTTTTTTAAAGATTTTTATTTGACAGAGATCACAAGTAGGCAGAGAGAGAAAGAGAGAGAGAGAGAGAGGAGGAAGCAGGCTCCCCACAGAGCTGAGAGTCTGATGTGGGGCTCGATCTCAGGACTCTGGGATCATGACCTGAGCTGAACGCAGAGGCTTTAACCCACTGAGCCACCCAGGCACCCCCACTTTAATTTAAACTTAAATACAACACGTGGCCAGTGATTACCATATGTGCAGGAATAGAGAAAGGAGAGCAGATAAGTGAAAAGTAACTGAGGATACAAACACTGATGGCTAAGAGAACAGTATAAAAACACTGATTTAACCTAATCAGTTCTGAGACACAGTGAATCTGAACATAAAATAGCTTAGTAAGAAACAGGAATGGAATACTGGTATCTGCCATAAACAACAAGAAGAGCAGCAGCACAAAATTCAAAGGTCCATGAACTCAAAGAATACATTTCATGCTTTTTTAAGCAGTGTGAAGATATTAAAAATCTAGATAAAAAAATGTTTGAGTACTTGCAATACTGAAACACACTTAAAAGAAGGATCTCCCATTTCTGACTTTTAAATTTTAAACCTCAGAAGGTTCCTTTCACTAAGCAACATGCTAAAGGAACCTAATATTCAATGTCCTTTCCCAATTATAAAATTAACAGGACATGAAAAGGACAATAACTCCAATTAATAGGACAATAGCCAAGCATACTTTATTTTCCTCATATTAGCCTAAGCTATACAATTCAGAAATCTGATTACTTTCTTTACAAAAACAGGGGACAGGCTGGATTGGTTCTGAGGCTAACTTGCAGACCCCTGTACTAGGGGAAAGGACAGAAATACTTTACTGTATTTTTGGTTGTTATTTTTATACTATATAAAAGCAACCTGATATTTTTACCTTCATATGGATGGCAATTTTCAGATAAATTACTGGTTTTGGCGAGCTTTCTCATATTTTCAGGTAGATCCTCAAGCTTCCTCTTCAAGACAGTTTTGCTTCTCATATCTTCTGTGTCTGAGTCCCCACCCACATTTTTTTTCCTACACTGAATTAAATTAATCAATTCTTTGACTCTATCCTTATCATAATCCAAAGAGTGAGAGGACTTCTGCTTTCTAGGTATAATAGTTTCACCCCTTGAGTTATTTCGTTTTCCAAATTTCATTTTTGTACCATTTATTTCTTCTTCTTGGCCTTCATAATCTGAGAGTGGACTGAACTGTTGAAGTTTTCTATTTTCTTCAAAAAGCTCTTTCAATTTACAAATTGGTAACTGATACATTTCAGGCCGAAAAATATAGGCATGCAAACAATTATCAATATGGGATTTATTTTTTGGAGCTGAGTATAAGAATTTTTTATCATCTAATCGGGAATCATATGGAAACATGATAAACTCTCGTTTACCTGAACCAAAACCTCGCTTAAAAAATTCATTTACATACTTTTCAACAACAGAATGAAAATTTATAGTATTTATATTTTTGAATTCCTTTCGACACTGAATCAAAGCAAACTGTAAAAACTGAGTTATTTTTAATACATCTGTCATGTTCTCATGTCTCTTCTGTGGTGCTGCATTAGCTGAACCTTTTTGTGCTGTAAACAAACAAAAAGGCAAACCATGTTAGCAATCAAGAATCAAACACAGATCTACATGTTGTCAAAGAAATGCAACAACATTTATACATGGCAAACCAGACTAGCAGTATGTACCCTAATACATACATGCAATATAGAAATAAACGAAGAGTGTCGCTTCTAAAAACAGGCCAATTAAGAAACTAAAAATTGTAGAGGGTATTTTTAAAGGGAAAAACACCCACTCATTGAAGATCTTCATTTCTTATTGTCCCCTGGCATTCAACTGGTAGCAAGGAAATGTAACGAGAAATAAGGAAGCAAGGCAAAATCTGAGGCCCCTTGTAAGAGAATCCTGCAACTGATAGCAATGTCACTCCTTCCTGCTGTACTGTAATAAATTTAACTTTACATTAATGTTTTACACCCTACAGACAGATATCTAAACACCAAGTGGCTACAATTGAAAATGTCATTCTTAATTTAACAATGAAACCCGTCAGTGGGAATTTTACCTTAGTATAGCATTGAAGTATGTTTTTAGAAACAGTGAATAGCAAATTTTCTCTAACACCAGTGTAAAAAATTTTTATTAATTTTAAATGGCCTAAATTTAGCCTAGCATATGATCTTTTTATTGTTTTATTGTTTATGTTTATTTTGTTATTTTAGTTATTGTATGTTTATTTGAATGCAAAAATGAACTCAGCTAAAAAATACTAATAATAATATAGAACCCTAAAAACCAAAGCTACTACAGTATTTTAATAATTACAATCAATGTTTATTTAGTGAAAACACTGTTAACTCCCAAATAATTTTCCATTAAAAAAATCAAATCATATATAGTTTATGTTTTATTTTGCTAATACGTCTTAATAGCCCCACAGTATTTTCCAAAATATAAGAAACAAAATGTTTACTGAGTTATCTGGAAAATTTCAAAGAAATGTAAGTATTTATCAGTGACTTGATTTAGATATTCAAAGAACTTACAAGTAACTATGCCTCTAGGTTCTTGAAATAGAAATAAAGCATGCAGGACTCGAGATCTGGCAGTTTGATGTTCTAAAAAAAACAGAAGCCAAACTGGTTAGCAATATGTTCTAATGAAAAAATTAAAAAGAATTGTAAAAATTAAAGAGATCACTTACCATATGGAGAAACCATTTGACAAGGAGAGAGAAGAAAAAGGTATCCTCGGTCTCCCAAAGGTTTAACAAGAACCTGCATTTTTGGAAAAGGGAAGAAGCTGAATCCGCTTCATTATTACTCATCATAAGGCAGGCACATAGCAGTTTCTAATAATTGTAAAGTGAACAAGTTACTGATCATCTTGCTTTAGGAAAAATATTGCAATAACATTAAAAACTCTATGAACTCGGGGCACCTGGATGGCTCAGTGGTTAAAGCCTCTGCCTTTCGCTCAGGTCATGATCCCAGGGTTCTGGGATCAAGCCCCATATCTGGCTCTCTGCTCAGCGGGGAGCCTGCTTCCCCCCTCTCTCTGAGTCGGGCTCTCTGCTCAGCGGGGACCCCGCTTCCTCCTCTCTCTCTGCCTGCCTCTCTGCCTCCTTGTGATCTCTGCCTGTCAAATAAATAAATAAAATCTTAAAAAAAAAATGTGGTGGGTGCATGCGCGCGTGCACACACACACACACACCACAATATTATGCAGCCATCAAAAATGAAATCTCGCCATTTGCAACGACGTGGATGGAACTAGAGGCTATTGTGCTACGTGACATAAGTCAATCAGTGAAAGACAATTATCAGATGATCTCACTGATATGAGGAATTTGAGAACAAGACAGAGGATCATAAGGAAAAGGAGGGAAAAATGAAACAAGACAAAACCAGAGAGGGAGACAAACCATAAGAGACTCTTCTCAAGAAACAAACCAAGGGTTGCTGGGGGGGAGGGAGGTAGAGATGGGGTAGCTGGGTGATGGACACCGGAGAGGGTGAGTGCTGTGAACTGTGTAGGACTGATGAATCACAGACCCGTACCCCTGAAACAAATAAATTATATGTTTAAAAAAAAAGGGCTAAAACAGTGAAGCTCCTTTCAATAAAAAAATACCAAGGAACATCAGAATATAACACCTCCACCTCCTATAACAGTGCCTGGCACATGATAGGTACTCAGTAAGTATTCCTAAAAAATTAACAAGAATCTATCTATTAAAAAAAAAAAAGGGACGCCTGGGTGGCTCAGTTGGTTGGGTAGCTGCCTTCAGCTCAGGGCATGATCCCAGCGTCCTGGGATCGAGTCCCGCATCGGGCTCCTTGCTCAGCAGGGAGCCTGCTTCTCCCTCTGCCTCTGCCTGCCACTCTGTCTGCCTGTGCTCGCTCGCTCTCTCTCTGACAATAAATAAAATCTTTAAAACAAACAAACAAACAAACAAAAAACCCAGGCAGATCAAGAATAATCAAATATAACTTTTGGAAATCAAAAATGTGTGAAGCTAAACACTCAATGAATGAATTAAACAACAAATTAGACACAGCTAAAGACAGAATTTGTAAACTAGAAGACAGCTATGATGAAATTACTCAGAATGCAGCACAGAAACAAGTGAATACAAAACACAAAAGAAAATCACAAATATCAAGTACAAAATGAAAAGACCTGACATATGGTGCTCTAGGGTCCTAGACAGTCTAAACAGAATGAAGGACAAATATAGCCAGATAATACCTAACTGTATTACAGAAATGAATATGTAAATCCAGATACCAAAGAATATACACCAGCTAGATAAATAAGAGATCTACACCCAGACATGTAATTGCAAAACACCAAAGATGAAGATAAAAAGCAACCAGAAAAAAGACAACAACTTACAAAAGAATAGTAATTAGACTAAGAACAGACCTCTCAACAAAAACAAAAACCAGAAGATACTGTAATACAGCTAAAGTGCTAAGAGAAAATAGCTGTCAACCCAGAATTACGCACCCAGGATCTAACAATTAAGGATACATGGTTTTTGCGGGGGGGGGGGGCACCCAGGCGCCCAAAAAAATGAAGAAAATTTTTAAACTGATGAAGAGATTTGTGAAAACCTACTGCAAACTTCCTAACTAGTGACTGATGTTAGACATGTTCAAAAAGATAAGAGAATGCCTATAACCACCACTTTTATTCAATACTGTAGTACTAGAGAGCCTAGATTACACACTAATATAAGAAAAAGAAAAAGCTAAAGGAAAGGAGAGAAAAAAAATACAACAATGTAGTTCTCAGATGATAAAGTCTATATAGCAATCCTAAATAATGTATAAAAAAGAACAAATTAGGGATGCCTGGGTGGTTCAGTGGGTTAAGGCTCTGCCTTCAGCTCAGGTCATGATCCCAGAGTCCTGGGATAGAGCCCCGCACTGGGCTCTCTGCTCAGCAGGGAGCCTGCTTCCCCCTCTCTGCCTGCCTCTGCCTACTTGTGATCTCTCTGTGTGTGAAATAAATAAATAAAATCTTAAAAAAAAAAAAGAACAAATTATTCAAATTTCATACACTGATCTAACACAAAAATCAATATATAAATATAAATTACATTTTTAAAAGATTTTTTTTATTTGACAGAGATCACAAGCAGGCAGAGAGACAGGCGAGAGAGAGAGAGGGAGAAGCAGGCTCCCCACTTAGCAGACAGCCTGATGTGGGGCTCGATCCCAAGACCCTGAGATCACGACCTGAGCCAAAGGCAGAGGCTTAACCCACTGAGCCACCAGGTGCCCCATCAATTACATTTTTTTTTAAAGATTTTATTTATTTATTTGACAGAGATCACAAGTAGTCAGAGAGGCAGGCGGGGTGGGGGGTGGGGAAGCAGGCTCCCTGCCAAGCAGAGAGCCCAATGCAGGGGTCGATCCCAGGACCCTGAGATCATGACCTGAGCTGAAGGCAGAGGCTTTAACACACTGAGCCACCCAGGCGCTGTACATCAATTACATTTTTACATACAGAACAGAAAATGTACTGAAATGGAAAATACTGTTCATAATGGCATCAAAAACAGCAAGATGTCCAGGGATAAACTGAACAAAAACTAAGCAAGATGTGTATCCAGAAAATTATAAAACTCTATTAAAAGAATACCCTAAAGGGGCGCCTGGGTGGCTCAGTGGGTTAAAGCTTCTGCTTTCCGCTTGGGTCATGATCCCAGGGTCCTGGGATCTAGCCCAGCATCGGGCTCTCTGCTCAGCAGGGAGCCTGCTTCCCTTCCTCTCTCTCTGCCTGCCTCTTGGCCTACTTGTGATCTCTGTCAAATAAATAAATAAAATAAAATAAAAAAAACAAAAAACCCTAAAGGAGTGAAGAGATAATCTTGTTCATGGGTAAGACAGTATCACAAAAGACATCTATTCTGTCAAATGTGATCTACAGATTTAATAAAATTCCAATTAAAAAATCCCAGTAGGGGTTTTTTGGCGGGGGGAGAAGAGGGTTTGGGAGGAGGAACCTTAAAGCTGATTCTAGAATTTTTTTTTTTTTTTTTAAAGCAAAGCTGAAACTTAAATTTTTGAAAAAAGCTGAATGTCATATAGCAAAACACTCCTAAAAAGGATGAAAAAAGTGGGGCAGTTGGCTCTACCTCCTATCAAGGCTTCTTAGTGGAGAAAGGTGAGACTATTTAATAAATGGTTCAGAAGAACTTGTTACTCATCAAAGTGAAGTTGGATTCCTACATTGTATCATGCAAAAAAAAAAAAAAAAAAAAAAACACCCACATAGGCAAAATCATACCACATTCACAAGAAAACTTAGGGCAATATCTGTAAAATCTAGGGGTAAGGAAAGATTTCTTAAAGTCACAAACAGTGCTTAAACCTCAGGCAGATAAATTTAATTAGATTAAGAACATCTGTTCTTCAAAAAACCCACCATGAATAAAGTAAAAAGGCAAGTAGCTTACGAAAAAAAAAAAATTCTAGCACACGTACCTCAGTATTAGTACCCAAAATATATACAAAATTCCTCAAATTAGTAAGAAAACATAAGCTACCCAAAGGAAAAACAGGCAAGTGAACACTAAAATAAATTTATAAAAGGATGATCGACTCATATCTCAGGAAAATACTGGCTAAAATCACAGTACAATATAGTTGTAACTACAACTATAGTTATAACTACTATATACTACAACTTTTGTAGATTTTGCTACAGTCTGACTTTATCAGTGACTGTGTGAATTAAGGAGAACTTGCTCGTAGTAGGGGATATAAATTGGTATACTTAAAACAGTATCACATTATCTTATAAAGTCAGTCATGTGTTTATGATTTAATAATTCTACTTATAGATAATAAATCTAATATGCTAAATATACACACAAGAGAAAAAAAATCTCGTACATGTACACCAGGAAATATATAGAATGTTCACATCAGAAATAACATTCAAATTTAGGAACATCCATCATTTTCCTTTATATTAAGTTAGCTTTAAGAATTATTAACTTGGGGGGCACCTGGGTGGCTCAGTGTGTTAAAACCTCTGCCTTCGGCTCAGGTCATGATCTCAGGGTCCTGGGATCGAGCCCCGCATCATGCTCGCTGCTCAGTGGGGAGCCTGCTTCCTCCTCTCTCTCTGCCTGCCTCTCTGCTTACTTGTGACCTCTCCCTCTCTGTCAAATAAATAAATAAAATCTTTATTAACTTACCCCTACCAAAAGAGAGCTCAATATAATTTTACTTACATTATAAATCTCCCTGTGAGAAAATAAAATTTCCCTAGATTTTTCAGTGCTCCTCTATCAAAACTAGCCTTCGAATACACAGAAAAGTAAATATAAAGATAGAGAATGTTTGCTTTCATTCCCCCAGAAATATTTTACTCCTCACATATTTTCAGAATTAGATCTGTAGTCAATTACCTAAGTAACTGCTGAGAAAAGGATAATTAAATTTCCCTTATCTCCCTGAGAGTGCCAAGAGAGCACACAAGGGGGCCAAGAGGTTACAGAACAGATTAGTTCCTATGTTAAGCTCCAAGGTGCCAGGAAGACTTAGGTATTAATATTTCAAGGATGAAGGAGTCCCAGAAACTTGGGGATGTCTTTAGTCCCAGAAGGCTAAGCAACTCATGAAGAGATTTTGTTTATTTACTATAGGGTTGGAGTTAATATTCATTACATTTTCTTTTCCTTTTTTTTTTTTTTTTTAAAGATTTTATTTATTTGACAGACAGAGATGACAAGTTGGCAGAGAGGCAGGCAGAGAGAGGGGGGGAAGCAGGCTTCCCGCTGAGCAGAGAGCCCGATGTGGGGCTCGATCCCAGGACCCTGGGATCATGACCTGAGCTGAAGGCAGAAGCTTTAACCCACTGAGCCACCCAGGTGCCCCCATTACATTTTCAAGGAGAACTTTCCAGGAGGGGAGGGAGATGATAGTAGCCTCCTTCCTTTAATAAGCAAAGAAAAACCATTTTTCCTTGTCCTTTGCCTGTGGAATGTCCAGCTACTTGCCTAGGATAACAGACCTGTCTGTCCTTGGGTTGCCCTAAGGTTAAGGATGAGGGCAAAGGAAGGCTAATATATTTATTATTGTGAGGTATTCATTAAATCTCTGATCAATAATACTGTGTACATACTCAAGATAAAATTATTGAGAACCCAACAGTCCTCAATGCATCTTCCATCATCATTTGAACTATGAAGAAAGTAGCTGTAATTAGAATAATTTCCACGGAGATTTGTAGGAAAAGGTATAACTCCACAAAATACCTAGGGTCCATTAGATTCAGGTAGTGTATCCTTGTGGAACATTCATGCCCTCTAAGCTACAGAATCTTTATTTCTTAATTCTGGGAAAACCCAGTCCTCCAAGAACCTAGTGTAATATTTGCTCAGGTAAAGAATAAAATACCAGTATCTTCCTATCCTGATTCTCACTACTAGAAATGGAACAGTTACTATAATTCTCTGATAAACTCCTCACTGTCAAGACTCAATACTCATTCTCTGAAATGCAAGAACCAAAGAGATTTGGATAACCAATATCTTATATCCAAACCTACTATCTAAACTTTCACTTCCTGAACTCTGGAATTAAACAGATTTTGATTATGAGGAACAGTTGTATTTCAAAACAAAACAAGAAATGTAAATACAAAAGTATATTCATACATAGTGAATGTGCATGTGTATGTAATGTGTATTCTAAGATGCCTAGCCCGAAGATTTCTAGCTGGTTAGTCAAAAAGTTACTGTTACGGGCGCCTGGGTGGCTCAGTTAAGCATCTGCCTTCAGCTCAGGTTATGATCCCAGAGTCCTTGGATGGAGCCCCACACCCGGCTCCCTGCTCAGGGGAGACCCTACTTTTTCCTCTCCCTCTGCCCCTCCCCCTGCTTGTGTTCTCATACGCTCTCTGTCCTTCAGATAAATAAAATCTAAAAAAAAGTTATTGTTAGGTGTCCACCAATTCATAAGTGTATAAACTCTGCCTATAAGTTTTACATATAATTTGACTTTCCCACCCATAAACATATATGTATACAATAAAATTCTATAAAGCCATTAAAAATGCAATTGTAAGTTCTGAAAATCATTGATACTAACCTCCATTTGACTACCTGGAAATTGAGGCTCAACAAAGTGAGGAGTAAAAGGAAGTCAACTGCTGAAAAACTTACTGTGTGGAATACCTGTGCAAAAAAACTTCCCCTCTCTACTGAAATGTCCCATCAACATGTGAACATGAGCCCCTCTCCTCTGTAACTACCTCCTCTCCCTTCAGCTAAACTATGCGTAATAGCATGAATTTTCTGTTCATTCCTGAACCCATCACAACTGATGTCTGACCTAATCTATCTGAACTCAGTAAAATTGGTATCTATTAGGTATTATCTAGCAAATATCTCTTAAATCAGTCTCTTATATCATCATCCTTACCTTTCTCCTCCAACCCACTATCACCCTCTAATGTAATGCCTCATCTCCCCTCTTCAATTAGTTCTCTACAGAGTAACCAGGTAAATTTCCAAAACACAGATGTGATCATGTCACACACACAATCAGAACCTCATGCTACTCCCTTTAAAACCCAATTGGTGGGGTGCCTGGGTGGCTCAGTGGGTTGTCTCTGCCTTCGGCTCAGGTCATGATCTTAGGGTCCTGCGATGGAGTCCTATGTTGGGCTCCCTGCTCAGCAAGGAGCCTGCTTCCCTGTCTCTAACTGCCTCTGTGCCTACTTATGATCTCTCTGTCAATAAATAAGTATTTAAAAAAAAAACCGCAATTGCTCTTAGGGTTACATCCAAACTTCCAATCACTTGGACACTGCCTACATAACGCTGCAGGACACAGCCCCCTAGACACTTTTCTAGCCTCGTGTCCTACCACTTTCTCTCAACTACTCTAGTGTTGTTCCTTTATCTCTTTTCAACCTCACCAAGCATCTTGTTCTTTCTGAATCTTCAAATACAGCACTGTCTCTATTGGAACAAACCATATCTATCAGAGGAACTCCATTTATCACTGTGTAATCCAGAAGAATAGTCTCATTTTTTACTGAAGTATACATTCTGCATAAGAAAATGGTATTCAATAAGTATTTGTTGTCACAATCACAAAATACAGTAAAGACACTTCAGGGGGAACACTGGCTTGCAGAAGGTCTAGCATCGTGGCTAAAGTAAACAGGCTATTAAAGGCCATAGTAAAATCGCTGAATAGTAGCAAAAAAGACAGAGACCTTATGGTACTTTCAGAGTGCAAAAATTAAATAAACTGAAATAATATGATCACTTATTCAAATACTTATTTCTAAGGGAGAATGAGGAACATTTTAAAACCTTTCACTCACAAGTTTTTCTTTCTCTAGTTTTTGTAGTAAACTCTCCATGTTACTTCCAATTCTTGTTTTTTCTACAACTTCATAAAGGCTGCAATACATTCCATTCTTCAAAACTGTCATAAGAAAAAAATACATAGTAAATATTCAAATCAAATCTGTTTTTTACATATTTTAATAAAATTAAATTACTTACCTTCACTTGGACCTAAGTATGTTTCCTTATAAAACAGCGCTGGAGGAATTTTCTGCTTCAGATGATCAATACTCATAACTGTTTCAACATCTAACTTCTCAGGGCTGAAATGAAATTGAAAAGACGTGTTTGCCTTACCTGTATGTTTAACTCTAGTAATGTTATTTCCTTTCCCTTCCCCACAAGGTTCTTGGTGGAAAGCACAGCATACTTATTAATATCATAGTTGATTCTAAAGAGGATTTGATATGGAAAGTCCAGATATATACAGAAGTAGGAAAAAAGCCTGGCAATATCATCAGCCTTCCATCTTTAAGCAAGAAGCTAATTCTATACCCCAATTTTACCAAACCAAAAAGGATAAAACGCTGTCCTTTTACTAAAGATAATTCAAGTATGAACTGTTAAAGTAATCTTCAAACATCCATGAAGGCCCATAATATTTACTAGGGTGGTAGCAAAAGATCATTCTAACCTTTCTATTCCAATATATGCTGCATAGGGCTGAAAACAGTCTGTAAATTTTAACAACTCACCGTATCAAAGCAATTTCCAACAAAGAACTGATAACTTTTAAGTCTATCATATTCAAATTACTAAATGAAAAATATATCTAATTAGGAAAAAAATCTGAAAAAAATCACTTTCAAAATTTAACATCACTCAGAAAGTTTTATGCCATAAATGTGTATGACTATTTAGCCCACTCTCAAACCTAGATAGAAAAGTAGAGGGCTCACTTTGCCAACTAAGTCTCCCAAGTTGCCAATTTTTTTTAAAGCAAATTGACATTTATATTCTTTTGGATCAAAATAAAGTTTAAATAAAAGAATAAAAAGCAAAAGAAGAAACTGAGTAATTAGCAACCATTAATTGCTATTTTCTTATAACATAACATACTTACAGCTTGATAGGCAAAAAAGCACGAGTGGCTGACCTCAGAGAAATATAACACAAAAGCTTTCCTTTATTTAAAAGCTGTCCTTTCCACAAGGTGTAGTTAAATTTATCTAAATAAGAAGAGTAACACAATTCAGCCACTAGCAAATACATATTTCCTAGACAGAAATAAGGAAAACACATCTAGAAATAATGTTTAAGTAGAACAACAACAACAACGAAAAACAAAATGAACAAAAAACACCCACGACATTTCTATTTACAAGAGAATTCAAATATTAGGATTTTTGTTTCAGTATCTTTTCCCTTGCAGGGTTATTCCAGCTGCAAAAAATAACAAGTCTATCTGTCTAAATGTCTTATCAGAAAGTTGAAGAGCAAAGACAGTATGTTTACTGCCCTCTTATTTCCCCCAAAGGAGATTATATTAAATCCAGTTAACTACATGAATTCCTATAGCATCTCATACCTCTATTCACTCTTTTCATTGTGGAGAAACTTGATGACAGAAAACGTCAGTATTGCTTTCATCTTCTCTAGGTCTTAGAAATCCTAAACCTCTGATAAATACAGTATTTTAAAAAGCTGAGTTGTGAAGCTTGTTTTATTTTTTACATTTATCAAAGTACTAAAATACTTTGATCTATTCACAGTATCAGCAGCTTCTAAGAGAGACTTTATGCTTGAACAACCAAATGTTGAAGCTACATCATAACATGGCCTCACCTCCTTTGACTTTCCAGATTTTTGTTCATCATAAAAATAAAGCAAAACACTATTTTTTTTTTACCATATGTGCTTATTTTTTCAATTTACAAAACTAAAGGAAAGAAATAAAAGAATCTTACCTGTGTTTCTATCTGCATTGAAACTGTTAGCTCTATAAATAAATTAAAAAACAAAAAAAGAAAAACATCACTCATCAGTAACAAGAAAGTTAACATTCAGGACCTTGACATAGTGCTATTTTTAATGGTATAATGTACAAGAAAATTAAGTCCTTCATCCAAGTAGGAAGAACATATTAACTACTTATTACAACATTTAACAGATCCAAATCTACAAGAAGAAATCAGTTACTTGTCTTAAATTACCATATCTGTCCAAATTTATGAGGTATTTTTTCTAAAAACAGTCATCAAAGTCCATTAAAGTCTCTGTAAATTTCTTTATTTTAGTGATGAGATTTGAAGATAGCCTCAATATATATTTCAACCTATTTATTATTAAATTAAATATTAAATATTAAACCTAGTCAATAAATATTTACTAAGTGCCTATTATTTACCAGGGGAACTGGTAAATTTAAAATAAAATAAAAATTAAAATAAGGGAAATTGCTTTATATTTGATCACTTTACATTAGAGCTTACAAGAAATCACGAGTGGTACTCAATTCAATAAAAATCAATCACCTAGAAGCTTTTAAAATTACCAATGCCTAGACTGCTTAATAAACATTTGATTTTTTAATTGTTTGATGTGGAATTAGAGTATCTTTTATAGAAGCTCCCCATTTCTAGGAGAGCTAATACACAAAATTTCACTTTTAAAAACTACATTTTACTCAACTATGCAAAACTTCAGTATCAAGAGAAAAACGGTTAACTGGTGAGGGTTAAGTAAATTTTAGTTTGTATTTCCATATAAATTACGTTCTTCACACTGACCTTTTAAAAGTCATCATGAACACTCATGCATCTAATTAATTGCAAGGTAAGAAAAAAAAAAATGGGAGAAAACAAAGAGTTCTTCCTAATTCAGCAAGGCAGGACATGTAAGATAATATTTGGGATGATGTAAAAAAACTCCTAAGTCTTACCTTGATGAAGGCACAAACTTTGGAGTTTGTATATCATCTTTGTAAGTAAAAGACACAACCGCATATGGACACACATGTCTTGGTCTTCGCCTGAGTTCATCAAAGCTATACTCATAAAAATAATACTAAAAATAAGAAAATGCAAAATTAATTTCTGTAAGAAGGCAAGATGTACATAGTAGAATCTTTATTTGCCTGATTTTTGAGAAATATAACACCATTTAAAAGTACCTGTAACAGAAACTGTCTTTAAGCACTACTTGTCAATTTTTTAAAAATAATCTGTACTTTATATTCATTTTATGATATAAAATATTCTACTTCTCTATCTTATCTATCTTAGATGCACTAATGGGTACTCTAAAAGCTTACTTCTGGGGCGCCTGGGTGGCTCAGTTGGTTAAGCGACTGCCTTCCGCTCAGGTCATGATCCCAGAGTCCTGGGATCGAGTCCCATATCGAGCTCCCAGTTCCATTGGGAGTCTGCTTCTTCCATTGACCTCCTCTCTCATGCTCTCTCACTCTGTCTCTCTCTCTCTCAAATAAATAAATAAAATCTTAAGAAAAAAATAAATAAATAAAAGCTTACTTCCGAAGAGCTGACCGCTGGGAATGTGCAATAAACGCCCTCATAAAAATGTTACAAATGGACATTTGTAAGCTCCCAAGTCAGCCAAGAAAAGTCTATTTGATGCAAAAAAGTAAAATGCTAACTAAGGACACAATCTCAACCAAATCTAGCATTTTGTTCATTTTTTTTTTTTTTTAAAGATTTTACTTATTTGAGTGAGAGAATGAGCGAGAGAGAAAGCACAAGCTGGGTGGGTGGGAGAGGCAGAGGGAGAAGCAGATTCCCTGCTCATAAGCAAGGAATGTGACGGGGGGCTTGAGCCAAGACAGACACGAGCCACCCAGGCACCCCTGTTCATTATTTCAAAAGAAAAACATATTATTGGTTCCAACTGCAGACCAAGCAGCAAAGAGGAGGTGGAAGAGATTATGAACACAGGTGACAAAGGCAGCTAATTCTCTTACTACCCATCTACTTCTCCCCTACACCTATTCACAACATTCATTAGGGCTTTATGACTTGCAGACTAGTGATTTTCATTAAAAAAAAAAAAAAAAAAAAAGTCCTAGTTTACAAACAAAGCACTGTCCTTCAGAGTCCATTCCCTTGGGAAACTACTGATTTCAATGTTGTTGCTGCCCTAAAATTGCCTGAAAATTTTTGGAAACATCAAGCTAGTTTACAAGTTCTGTTAGAAAAAACCTATTTAAAAGCTACTGCATTCTGCAACTACTGTCCAAAAAGTAAAATCAAATGAGCCAGCCCAGATGACTCTGATGAATATAATTTTTGCTAAAAGCCCCCAACAATATGTCTTGCCCATTCAGTCTTCGAAAAGAGTCAATTATACTTCAATTTTAAAAAGTTTCACTTACAACTGAGTGTTTAAAAAAAAGGAAGGAAAAAGAACAAATTTTATTTTATATAAATAAAGTGAAGATTAAAGAAAGAAAAAAAAGAACATCTCCAGAGGTGTTGGTATACCACTCCTTTCCCCATACAATTCATCTGGCTATATACATTTTTTAAACATTTGTTAAAAAAAATAACATTCATTACTTTATACGGTAGCCTCTCCCATACGTGCAGTTTCACCTTCCAGTTTCAGCTTCTGTGGTCAACCACAGTCCAGAAGCAGATGTTCCTCCTTCTGACAAACAGTCAGGAGGTCAACAGTAGCCTAACACTATGTCTAGCACTTACTGCCTATATCATTCACCACACTTCATCTCACCATGTAGGCATATTATCATCTCACATGATGATAAAGGTGAAGGGTGAATGTAGCACAATGAGATTTTTAGAGAGAGAGACCACAGTAATTTTGTAGTCTAACTGTTCTAATTTATTATTGTGATTAATCTCTTACTGTGCACTAATTTATAAATTAAACTTTATCATAAGTATGCAGGCATAGGAAAAACATAATATATACAGAGTTCAGTACTATCCACGGTGTCAGGCATCCACCAGGGAGCCTCAGAAGGTATCCCTGAGGATAAGGGCGGGGGGAGGACTACTGTAGTCAAAAATCATATAAAAATATCACTATAATTTGGCAAATATACACTTTTTTACTGTATATCAATTATATCTGAATAAAGCATAAAATTTAATTCTAAGTTTGCATCTTAGAAAAATGTAAATTAAAATAAATAACACCTATCAAATCAATAGTATAAAATTACATGAATTAAGGTAATTCAAGGGGCTTCACCTTTACCCCTTGAATTTTTAAGGGGATTTTATTAGGCAGATCTTTCTAGACCAGAATTTAGGCCAAGAGAAGCCAAGGCTTCAAAATGAAATGAGGTGTGTTGAGGACAGCGATCATACAAAATTCCAAGCTGGAAGAAGTAGACTAAGAAATCTCAATATTACTCTAAGTCTAGGGAGCCATAGTATGTTTCTGAGCTGTTTTGTAAACACTGAACAAAGAGCAATGAGAGACACTCTGGTAGTATTATACGGAAACCAGAGGTTAGACTGATGTGGTGGCAGAAGGTACAGAAAGGGAAACGATTTAAAGGATTTGGTGACAAACAGATATGAAGTCATAACACTGAAATGAAACCAGGTACCTACCTGAGTAAGCTCATAGGCTCTGTAAGCCAAAAGTGATGTAATTCTATTGGCATTCTTTGACACATGACATTCATGCTTTGGTGTTGGGTCCAAAGCACTTTTATTTAATATAGATTCCAAACTTTTTGCACCCATGGGGTCGTATATACTCTTTATTTTACCCTAAAATAGACAAAATCTTTTAAGTAGACCTAAACTTAATTATTGACTATTTATATAACATTATAAAACATAGATCACCTGTAACAACAGTTCTTTCCTTTAATACCTGGTAACACTCAACACCTTTTATCAATGTTGAAGCAGTAAAAAAGACAACCATGAAAAAAAAGTGCTGTTTGAATTTGCTTAACAAGGAAATAAAAATTTTATTTACAACACCATTCACTAGCCTAAATGACATTCCCAACATATAACTCTTTTCATTCTTTTCTTTGTTAGGGCAATCAAATAGATCAAAGATGGCAAACCACTCTCAAAAATATATACTAAACTAAGCAAGCTCTGAATTTAATTTAATCAAACTCCTACTAAACACAGGGCCAACTAAAATCCAAATCAAATGTTGTCCTTGATATATAAAATGTAAATGTTAAAATTACCTTCATTATTTTAAAAATAACAACATCGCCCACTGCCCCAGCTTCCAAAGGATTAGCTTGTAATAAATCAGCATACCTAGAAAGATAGATACCTAGCGAAGAGGGAAAAATTAAAGAATTTGAATAAGGGCACAAATACACATACACACACACAAATTCCGGTTTTAACCTAATGACGAAAGATAAAAGGTATGACATATTAAAAAAAAATAATGACAGTAAAGATAGCTGATATTTAACGAAGACAGAAAAAGCAAAAACAACAAGAACCAGACAAATGAAACTAACCAAATTTCTCAAAATCACCAGGACTAGACTGACTTTAAGAAAGAAAAAAAAAGAGAGGTAATTTTTGATCAATTTGAAGTATGCAAAATCAGAAACAAAGGGCAAAACTAGTTTTACATTATAGAACCTGAAACTATTCTCTTCTAGGAACACAAGGCATACATGAATTTAATTTTCAGGAATGCAGCAAAATTAATGTATGTTCAAGTGGCAACTTAATAGTAGATAAATGGGGGAAAAAAAAAAGATTACCCATGGAAGGACTGCCAAGAATTGTTATTTTGGACTGGCCCACCTGTAATCCTTTTTCACATATGCTTTGGACCTAAATAAACAAAACAGTTCATCTCACAATCATTACATTAAAAACATGAAAAGATAATTTGTAAACTTGCTCTAAATAAAACCCAAGCTTCTAAACTATGTAGGTTCTACATTAAGGAATTTTATATATATGACAGTTTATAACTAAATATCAATGTGAAACTGGCTTGTGCTTCCAATGTAACCATAGCTGGAATCCATTTTTGTTTATACTAGATGTGACCGATAGTCAAAATTCATGCCACTCACATATATAAACTTCCCCTTTTAGAGAGAATTAGGACTGGCAAAATATTTAAATAAAAATTCCACCTAAACATCTTCAATTGAAGGAGAAAAAAATGGTTCCCAGCACATATAATATAGAAGATAATCTATTTTAATAAAGGGAAGTTTATTCATTATCAAGCACATCCTAAGGAAAGAAAACAGGTTTGGTCAGAGCATTTGAAAAGCAAATTTGAAACAAAAGCACATTTGAAAAGCAAATCACATGACAATGAAATACCTTGCCCTACTAAATCATTTCTTCCATTTACACATCATATCATTTATACTAACTTATAAAATACCAGTTTATAATTATCAAGTGTATTCTTACATTGCAAAACTAGTAACTTACAATGGAAACATCTTCAAATCGTCTAAGAGTTCACTCACCTGGTATCGATCAACCATAAGAAATGCATAGGATTCTGAAAGTTCTTTATCTAAACGACCATCAAACTTCAGTTCTCTTCGCTTTTCTGTGAACTAAACAAAATTAAATCTATAACAACTCCTTAGTATGTGATTATGTCTTTCAACCTAAGAGCTTCAGTAATTTTATTCCTAAGAAATCCAAATTATAGGGGTGCCTGGGTGACTCAGTGGGTTAAGCCTCTGCCTTTGGCTCAGGTCATGATCTCAGGGTCCTGGGATCAAGCCCCCCTTCCGGCTCTCTGCTCAGCAGGGAGCCTGCTTCCCCTCTCTCTCTGCCTGCCTCTCTGCCTCCTTGCGATCTCTGTCAAATAAATAAATAAAATCTTAAAAAAAAAAAACCTGAAATACAACCAAAGTAGAAATTATGTCTTTTCTCCTTGTGATTTCTGTGCTTCAATTTTTTTCCTCATTCTAACTAGCTCTTTACCTCATACTAATCAAATAAGCATCTAATGTTTATCAATTTTAACTAAATTTCTATTAAAATTTTACCACATTCCGAATCTCCCACAAATTTTTAAGTTCATGTTTTAGTTACCTTTGGATCTCTCAGTTTACTTAACATGATGAACTCCATACAGTAGGTGATTTAATAAATCTCTGCTGAATGACCAACTTTTGGACTATAAACTCATTAGAGTTTATAGTTAGAACACGGAAAAGGTTTCATTTCTTTATAACTATACCTTCAATGCCAACTATGTAAGACAAGCTCCATACGTATTGCCAGGATAAAAAAAGCGACTTTGTCTAAGTATAACTAACCTGCAAGTCACCCAAAACTGACTTTGACTTTTGATACAAGCAAATTGATATATATTCAAACTATGGAGCTCACATCTAACAGATTTATATGCAGTATTCAGGCTATTACTGATGTTCAGTAATATGATTAATCGATCATTAGAGTAAATTTTCATATAAAATTAATTAAAATTAATAAATAACCCCTATCATACCATGAAACCACAACAAACTATCAAGGTTTTAAGTTTCTTGGGGAGCCAGTAACTTCACAGATTCCCTCAAAACTCAATTCTGGTAGCACTGGGTTAACCAACACACAAAAATACAGAATTAATAGTATTTCATGTGCATTAGGAAACAATAAACACATAAAATGTTGCTAAACATCTCATTTATATTACCTCAGAATTATGCATTCTGGCTTTTCCTAAAAATACTCTAAATTTGTACATGAAACTTAATACTTTGTTTATACTTTTCCACTAAGAATTTCTATTAGTGATATTAAGAGAATTCTACTACTAGTCAGTAATTGGGGAAAAAAATTAAGCATATCTTAAAAAAATACACATTTGATTTCACTAATTATCTTCCAATTTAGACATAATACAGATTATTTCATTTAATAAGCACTTAAAAGAGCAAAGTGCCTTATAAATTTATAATTAAGCCTTATACAGTAAGCTATTCCTATGCTTAAGATTAACTTTTAATAAGTTATTTTACATAATTGAACATTAATTTATCCAGATAAATAGTGATATGTGATATATCAATATTTAGAAGAAAAAAGATGTCACTTAAACTTGTTCTCCTTTCCATAATTTGGCTTTCCTAAGAATAAGCATTTTTAAAGAAAAGGAACATAAACCAACTTCCAGGCTATTAACTGGTTCTAAAGAATCTTACAATAAGCACATTTTAAAACATACCTCCTTTTCCAAAAGTTCATTATGTATCAAGCAAGCACGTTTGTAGTTAAAATTTGTTACCGAGGTTGGTTCAAGGTAAGACGAATGGAGAATATTTAGAACATCTTCGAATTCTCGAGAGCCTGGAGTTAATGGCTGAAAAAGTGCTAAAACAACAAAAAAATTAATTTTAACATTATTCCATCTTCAATGTAGTCTCTTAAATTTTGTGGTTTTAATATAACTTTTAAGAGCAGTTGAAAAAACAGCACCAAAGTTGTCTTATTTTGTGATATTCAAAAGAGATACTAATTAATTCACTGAAGGAAAATTACAATCAGTTGTCTACATTGACCAGTTTCTTCAGCAATGAGCATCTGTCATTACAGATGAAGACGAGGTTACAGTTTTGCAAACCTTAAGAATGCTACATTAGGCAAGCTAAATTGCTTTAAAACTCTCACAAGAAAGAACCTGTACATATCCTCAACTTGTCTCCACTTCTATCTTATGTTACACTGAAATAGTATGTTTAGGACCATTTATTTCAGCAAACTAAATGTTTACAGCATAAATGAACGCATAAAAACATTTAAGACACTTAGATGTCCATAAAATTATTCTATTTTGTTTTTAGAACTAAAGTTAGAATAAAATATGCTAGATCCATTGGCTTCTTGTATTACCAACAAAGTAGTAGAACATTTGTTATGAAAACGTAGTAAAACAGAAAGATGTAGAGCTTTGGAGTCAAGCCTGGACGCAAATATCAAATCTAGCATTTATTAGCTTTGTGGGAGAGCCTTAGTAATCAACCAAAAATAAGCTCAGTTCTCTCATCTGTAAAGAACGCTAGTCATCCTAATAACCACTAAATTCTACATTCCACACATGAGACAACACATGGAAAAACCTCTAGGCACAGCATCCAGTATAAGGACAATAAAATTGTTTATTCTCTCCCTCCTAAAACTATACCACACCCCCACTTAATTTTTAAAATACTTAAAGTCAAATATCCAATTTGTTCGATTACTGGTCTAATAATTTCAAATTTCCACTTCATGCATGAAATAGTTTAACTTACTAATAAATTTCAAAAGTATAAACATATAAATGCTCCCCAAGCCAAAAAAGGAACCACTTATATTTCACTGTATATAGAAGTATCCATAGAACTTATGTAATACTATATTTACCTTAACTTCTTTTGAGATACTATTTCTCAACAGTCAATAAATGTCAGTCAAAATACTTTAAGGCTACTACTAAAAGCGGTGTTCTGCTTATACATATTCTTAAAGATACTAGAGAGCAGCTAATAAACTGTTTACTATTTTTATATATAGCATTAGGCTTTAAAGGACATGATGTCAAATGACCTATCCATACATCCATTTACCACACTGCATATATATTACAAAAGTGTCTGTAAAATGTAACATTCAATAACAAAATGTATATAAACAGTTCCTACTACTTTGGGATCCCACACTAAAGCAAAGATAAAGCCAATGTACTTATGATGCAATAGACACTAACTAGGGATAAGCAGGGGGGAAAAAATCACTCAAAAGAACATATTAAATATAAAAATATGTCCTAAATTCAAATTTGTAGATGAATATACTCAATAATCTATTGATTGTTAAGGTCCACAGGATCAAGAACTGTATCTGCTTTGATCCTTACTCTATCATATGCCAATAGCTAGAACTTGAGCACTGGCCCCAAAGTAAGTTGAATTAAAATTAAGTTAGTAAAGAAAATAAGAAAAACTTTTGTCAAAGATTTTTTTAAAAACTGAATACAAATATATTCTACAACTACCAAAGTATCACTGCTATCATCTTAAGTCTTACAAATTCAACAATTCCGTAATATGTAAAACAAAATGAAAGCTTAAGAGAGGAAGAAATACAGTCTCATTCAAATTTGTTTTACAGAATGTGGTAGAAAAAAACATCTTTGTGACTGTTCCCAACTAAGGTGGGAAAAACTTGGCAATGAAAACAGCATGTGGAATAGTCTTTATAGGCTTTCACATCCAAAATGAGTTAAGTATGATTTTAAAAATTGGGTTTTATGCAGGTCTGATTTTTGTTTTTAACCAAGTGACTTCAGACATCTAAAATGCTCCCCCCTAAAGTACCATATGGCTTTAAACTTCTATGAAATTTTACATGCTTACATAAATTATTTTACTTCGTTAAGCTGTCCCAATACTACTTCCACCATTGATCTAATCATAAATGAAAAAATTAAATTATATAAACTTATATAGGAATTAACATTCCAATTCTCAGGGAAGTACTAAACAGTTGTTTTATTCCAAGGTATGTCCTATAGTCATGTCAAATGTACTCAAGTAGACTGACAGGAGGGGGAAACTGTAGATGAAAATAGAGAAAAAAATGCCTATGTCCTAGGCATTTTATATTTTAAATGACTCTGTTGGCTTTACTACTTAGGCCAGTTATAATTTTCCCCCCTCCCAGTTATCATTTCTACAAAAATAATACTTTAACTATTTTTAAGGATTTCAAGTCAATGTGCTGATAATAATTAGAAATTTAACAAGTGTATGTTCTGAATGTACATTCCCTCACAGCCTATTTTATACTTAATAATCCTCAACACTGAACATCCTTTGGTCACTTCTCTTAAAGAAAACACATATGTATCATAATCTTAATTATGGGTCATTATCTGAGGCAGTAGTAAACAACCCTGCAATTATCCCAATGGGGAAAAGAACATTTTAATACAGTAATTATTTCACTTAAAGTATCCAATATATTTTTCTCTGGATTCTGACAATTACTGATTCTAATCACTAGCAGGTCATTATTACTATGCAGATATTATACTAAGTGCTTTACATGCATTATCTCATTTAATCATTAAAAACCATCCTATGGAATTCAATTATACCTATTTCACAAATGAACCTAACAGCTAACAGCTAATATGGTCCAAGGTTACACAGTTAATGAATAAACAGGGCAGGTAGGATGAAAATTCAGGCTGCCTAGCTCCAAATCTCGTATCCTGAGGTCTAAGTAAAAGTAAAGATTTATGTATGTATATACAAGAGCTGAAACTAATTACAGAGCTGGAAAAATTAAATCGTTTCCTCATTTTAGATCAAGAAATCATATAGAACACTTAGACACAAGAAATTAGGTGTGAAAGGAAAAGAACCTGACGTCCGGGATTACGCTTTCTACCTCATGTCTTCTGTCAAATCTCTTTTCTCATTTCAATACATTTAACAGGACCAAAAGCCATCACACTTTTTTTGTTGTTTATAAAGGTTAACAGAAGTAACAATAGTTCCTTCACACATTGAGAAACATATTGCTTATTTACAGGATTTCTATCAAATACATGTCAGACACATGGGTAATGAGTTGATTTACATAATTCACAAGGCTTCCTTAATGACAAAATTGATTATAGATGTTTTATGGGACTCAAAAGCAGATTTAGAAAGACATTAGGAAATTATAATTCAGACAAGGAAAATGACTGTATCACAGAATTAGAACCAGAATTCAGGTCTTCTGACTTCATATTATCCATACTATCACTTTTTTTTTTTTTTAAACTGGTAGCATACAAAACATACTCAATTTAGTGTTATATCTAAGCAGTTGGAATGCACTTTTAAAATTTAGGTCACGAAACAGCTTGGTTCCTTAGTCAAAGGAACATTTCTTCCAATTACTTTTACCAATTTACTTAGTTCAAAGCCATGTATTAAGATGAGCATATGTAAAAAAAAAATCATATATACATATATGTAAAAACAAGCTAACTTTTAAAATAAAAGACCACTGTTCCTAAAACATATAAATAAAGCAATGTGAACTACACATTCCAATTTAAAGTAATTCATGGAAGAAAAGGAAACAGCCAAAAGTGGGCTCTGGATCATGTATGTTCTGTAATTCTCTGAATCTCTCTCTCTACTGGTATTGATTAAAATACAACAAATATCCATGTTCTTCCCAGTAACTTACTTGAAAGGTTTTAAAAATCATTTTCCTTCAGTCTAATAAAAGTTCTAGACATAATACCTTCGGAATAGAGGTCTCATCTCTAATCAAGACTGAACATACTGGGGTGCCTGGATGCCTCAGGTCATGATCCAGGGATCAAACCTAGCATAGGGCTCCCTGCTCAGTAGAAGTCTGCTTTTCCCTCTCCCTCTACCCCTCCCTTACCCTCTGATGCTCTAATAAAGAAAAATCTTCAAATACATATACACATACATACATACATTCAAAATAGTGCAGAAAGGAAAAGAGAGACAAGTACAAATATAAAACTGCTGACTTTTTCTGGCTTGGGGAATAAGTCAAAGAAAATTTTACTTCTATTACTTAGAACGTATACACACCGATCAAATGTTTTATATGGGTGACTAGATTCTACCTATTCTTCCCTGCTTATTTCTATATAGGGAAACCTATAGTACTTAGAATCCAATCATCCATATACAACTACTAAACACCATGCAAATATCCTTAAAGGAGACTTTGCCCCAAAATCTTCAAAAAGACAACTGCAAATTTTGTGGGAAAAGATGGGTATTGGGGAGGAGAACTAGCCATTAATTCTGCTAGACTAGACCAGTATGGATGCGGGTACATGAGTAGTCAGTCTTGTGCCCCACAGAAAACATTAACGAATAAACACTTTCCAAAGAGTGAATCATCACTATTTCATTCCCCAAAAACTTTGGAGGGAAAAATTATATCAAATTACCAATTTTATAACTTGCTTTTAATGAGTTATAGTATTATTAGATTTTAAAGTAAAAAAAAAAAAGGCAAAGTGAAACATCTACTGACAAAATGCAATTGTACAATTTGGTTAAACATCATTAACAGTGCCTCTTTACACTACAGAAAATAGCCCAGCCAGTAAACACAACATATATCAAAGAGTAAATTTTACTCTTTCAGTCAATAGTTACATCACTTAATCTGTCACTACTGATTAAATGTGTTAATTTCATAATGAACGTAAGTTCTGAATCTCAAAATACCCCAGAGATGAAGATATACTAAATATTTCTAAACATAACAGAGGTTAAAACTTTTTTTAATAGATCAGATCAAAAGCTAACAAAAACACTTGTATCACAAAAAAAGACAACTTGCTCCAGTTTGAGTAGTGTTAAGTACTATACACCTAAGTTCAAATTCCAACTCTACCTTTTACTAGCTGTATGACCTTGAGCAAGTTAATTGACTTCTCATTACTTTGGTTTCCTCATCTGTAAAATGGGAATAATATCTACTACGCAGAATTGGTGAAATTTAGTTAATATGTACAAATTGCTTTAAACAATGCCTACAACTTACTAATAAGCACTATAAAGTGTTTGCCAATATTATTACGGAGGTATTCTGGATGTTATGCTATTGTCGAGATCAAAAAAAAGAACTTGGAAGTCAGCGATTTATACTCACACAGTACTTAAGGTATCAAAATAATCAAGTCATAATGTTAAATTTCACTGGAAAAGCATAGTTACAAGCACAGGTCTGCCATATTAAAATATGAATGCAAAAGAATCTTTGAAGCTGAAAGGTTCAGAGGTATCTACTGAAAATGATCTAATATTCATAAGAGACTCATATGACCACAACTAAAATCTAGCCAAATCTGGTACACAGTGATACCTTTTAGGAGGTGATTTGGGGATGCAGTGTGAAACTAGCAGCATCTGCTGTACTATTTCTGATAAAGTATTTATTTAATGATGGGAAGTTCAATTTCCCTATTAAATTCTATCACCAAGTACTATCTACTTTCAGCTTGGACAGGATAAAGTTCGTGGTGGTAAAATAGCTGCTTATTTAACTTTTAAAATCTCTAATTGTTACTGCATCATTTGGACAGCTGCTTAGTGCATAAATTATTTTCACTAAACATGAAAAAAGTCTAGTGTGTTTTATAACCTCCCTGACAAGACAAAGGTTGACAACCTTTTGCTTCTAAGTGAAAACCGAAAACAAATTTTCCCCAAGGAACATCAGACTCAGGGGAGAAAATTAGGTTTTAGATTTCCTAATTCCTCAATTATATTCACTTTTAGTGTGTTCAAATAAAGCCTATTTTACAGCAACCTCTGGATTTACCTAATTTAAAAAACCACATGTAAACACAATGCCTTTCAACATTTCCTGGTGACTTCTCTCATCTCAAACCAAACTATGAGGATTTCTACAACATTCTGGTCCTATCAAAAGTTAAGAGATGGTAAATCCATAGTTTAAGATGTACCATAAACCATACTCTTGGGCACTTAGAAGAGAAAAAAATTAAAGACGAAAAAAATGGACTTCAAAGTTTTATTAAGCTATGAACAAAAAAAAAAGCTCAATCTCCTACCTCCTTAACAGAGCCCACCTGAATGTACTTTCAACCTATTCTCTGCCAATTGGTAATTTAGGTTGAGCATCTGAATTTCCTCATATAGAGTCTACCATTCATCTTAAGTAAATAAACCAAAGAATTGACAGCCCTGACCTTTACAAGTATCTTCCTGAACTCTAAAATACATTAATTCACTTAAAAGATATTTCTAGAAACATTCCTCATGCTAGCGGACAAAGGTAAGTTCATTTTTGTCAACATCGTTTCTCACACCAAGGATTTCCTTGGCTTTGTCATGGAAATAGAAATTAACAGTTTGACTTTATTTGTATCTTATGAATAGGCTCTAACAATTTCAGTTGTGCAAATGGAAATGGGTAAGCAATGGAAAAAGGAAGCTCGTGCTTAATTCAAGATTCCAAGTCTTTACACTAAGATTTAAATTAGAAATTAAAAAGTTTCTGCAAAAAAAAAAAAAATCCTTTAATTTTCAAAAAAGTGAATCATGAAAAACTGAGCCACGCAGTAAAACAAAAAGAAATTTTAAATTGACTAAATCCAGAATATCCTAAATCACTGGATAGTCAAAAATAGTATAATAGAAAACGGTAATACTAATTTTGACCTCCATTAGAAATGTGTCATAATATAGCATTAAGTTTTTAAAAAGGTAAAAGTAGTTCATGTAACTGTTCCTATATTGGTTCCACTATCTAGACTGGCCTTTTTAAAAAACAAACCAAAACCAAACCAACCAAACAAACAAACAAAAAAAACCCTGAAGTTTTCTCGTCTGCAAGATCAAGTTGGTGACTCTTGGGCATAAGCGAACTTCTATTTTTTTTCCACAGGGAAATTACTGCACCAAGAACCTACCTTCCCATTCTTCTCAAATACAAGAGAAACATACTAAAGTTTGGATTTAAAGAGAGAGAGACCTATATAATCTAACGCTCCAAAAACAAGGGGAAAATTCTATATGGAAATGAGGTGTGATGGAAAATACCAGTGTGCATGGATCACATCTAATGGAGATTTCTAAACAAGAGAAGACGCTGACATCGAGCAAATTTCAAGTAGACAGAGCCGAAGAATTTCCAAAGGGAGAAGCACTTGTGGTCCTCTGAATACAATGGCCTTGGAGAAAGCCCCAGAATCCACGGCCAGGGGCTATTTCCACAGTGAGACTTGTCAGAAGCATCCTTAGGAGGACACACCAGCTTCTGTGCCTTCAGGGGCTGGGAGGGAGGGGCGCCGAGCACCATCTTTCCTCTCTGGGAGCTGCAGCCTTACGGACAAGCTACTTCCAACTTCCACGGGGACAGGGGAAGCAGGGGAGCGTGGTTCCACCGCTTTCCTCTCGCACCAGGCGCAGCAGCTGGGTGGCCGTGGCAGTGAGGGGAGAGGCGGCTGGCGCTGCATGCGTGTTTACGTGTCTCGGATGGGTGTGGGAAGAAGAGACAGAGAGGTTCTAATGAAAAGATGGAGGGGAGAGAGAAAGAGGGGTTGGGGAAGAGGGGAAGCACCACCTTTCTTTTCTCTGCTCTTCCTGGGGATCTGAAAACTCCTCCTAACGGGTCTTTCGGGCTCTTCGGGGCCTTTGAGGAGAGCAGCCGCGCCCGCCTCAGACGAGTCCTGAGGCTGCTCGTGGCTGACGCTCCGGGCGGCCGAGGCCGCAGCGGTTTCCTCAGGCCCGGCGCCGCCGCCGGGCTCCGCGATGCTGAGGCCGCCGCCGCCGCCGCCATTTTGTGGGGAGGACTCAAGCTCCGGAAGCGCCTGCTTCATCTCGTCGTCTCCGCCGCCGCCACTTTCCCAGCTCGCGTCCGTCGGCGGAGAGGCCTCCGTCTCCCCAGCAGTCGCCATCGCGCCGGCGTGAGGAACTCCGGGAAGCTTCTGCCGGCAAGGTCGGCTGGGGTGGGGGGAAGGGGCGGCGGGCCGGCCTCGCCACCGAGCTGCTTTCAGCCCACCCACCCCCTTCCCCCCGTGGCCGCGGGTCGCGGTCCCGACCCAGCAGCTCCTCGGGGGCCCCAAAGCTGGCGTCTCAACCCTGCCGCCTGGCCCCAGGAGCCGCTCCTCGCTCGAGCAGTTCTTCTGCCAGCCCCCGCCACTCAACGTGCTCGCGTCGGGGCCGAAAGGGGGCGGGCCCACTGCGGGCCGCTCCGCCAATGGGGGTGCGGCGCCCGCCTCCGCGTGTGAGGATAGACGGCGCAGGAGGGCGGAGCCTCGCGGCGACCGAGCCCGCCAAAAGGGGCGACGGCAACGCCCTGCTAATATCTCGACGCCGCGGACCGCTTCGAGGTGGACAGAGTTTAAGGCGAGCTGCAAATTCCGGGACCGCTCCTGGCCAACGCTGCAGGGGAGGGAGGTGCGCCTGGACCGGTCCCGCGAGCCCAGACGTCGCCTATCGTAGTAAGATAACCTCTATCTCCGCGCACGAGTTTCCTCCTCCAAAAGAGGACTCAAGCAGTGGATGCCGGAGGAACTCAGTTTGTGAAATATTCACGTGCACATGTGGGCCTGGAGAGGTGGTAAGACAAGGGACTGCAGCGATAACAATCTGAAAGCCTCCAAGCCCCGCCATCTGCCCTTCCCACGGGATCTTGCGTCTTTACAATACATTCTCCCCGCCCCCTTTGACCGTCAAGGGTTAGAACCAGAGGCATGCTTCCAGCCCATAGTCAATACCTGGGATCCTTAAATGTGACTTCACAGCCTAGTGTTAACGGAATTTGGTTCTGGGGAACTTAAAGGGAGGGAGGGGGTTGTTGGCTTCTAGACTTTTCTTGTTTGATGTTTTGAGTTTTCCTGTATATATTAAATCTAAAGAAATCTAGAAGTTTACCGCCACATTAAAAGATACACAGCAGGTGGTCGGTCGCTCTCCCTTAAAACAATTTGTCAAGAGGAAGTCGTTTTAAATACTTGATGCTAACTAAATTGAAACTACTATCATGGGTTATCTTGAGTACAGACAGAATTCATGGGGTGCTTTCGGTATGCCAGGCACTGGACAAAGCAGTATACATGCTATAATCTCCATTTAATCCTCACAATCACAGATATCAGGAAGATCTATTATGCACAATTTAAATAAGTGTTGCAAGACATTGAACAATTTAATAAAATCGGAATTTGAAACCAGATCTATTTAACTCTGACAGAGTACTTGCACTTCACTGCTTTTTCTAAAACTTAATCTTCACAGCAGGACTGCACCTTTAATGAATTTTGTGGATGAAGAAATGCGGATAGATATTTTGTTCAGTCTCCAAGCAGCAGGATCAGGGTTGAGACGCAGATCTCCATTTTCAAATGCCAGCTGTCTCCCTAGGAGTTGACTGACCAAATCTATATAATTATAATAAAACCCTGGGCCTTGCCACCTGGGTACTACTTGAAGAGCATTCCCCAAAGGCAACAGGAAAGTCAGATTCCTATGTCCTGTATTAAATAACATCTCAGCTCATATGGAAAAGCTAATCAAGCTTGGCCAATCTATTTGCATCAGCTCTGTAAATCACAGAAAATTGAGTTTCAAACAATCACCCCTTTTATTACATGGTTAACGTAAAACCCTTTTTAAATACTGATGAAAACAGTAGGGGCTATGTTGAGACAAAACACTACATTATTTTAAGTTAAAAATAACCTTTTAAATTTGGGGAAAGAGACTACTTAATATAAAAGAGGCTACAGAAGATCAGAAACTCAGATGTTGAGGTCTCCAGATGGTAACTCTCTTTTTTGTTGGTTCATTAAAGGCATCCCTACAAGCTCATTTTTATAAGATTTAAAGAAAAGTAAGCCCTAATTGAAGGCTGGTGCCATTACTCAGCTATCAGGCTTTTGTCATTTGCTCAGCAAAAGCCAACTTTACCTGGAAAGTAGAAACCCTTAGGCTATGAATAAGGCAAATACACAGGTTGTTGGTAGAGTACCTAAAACTTGGGCCAGAGAAACCATTTTTACAGAGATCGAATCTTAAATTTTGTAAGGACAAAATTTTTTCCATTCCAAAACATTTATTTAAAACTAATTTTAATAAATTTATCATTATACCTTATAGGGTAGAAAAAATCAGGAATCTCTAACATATAATTTTAATTATTCAGTTATAGATAGCAAAAAGTTTTAGGTTTAGTTGGATCACATTATGAATATTCAATATTAAAGATATTTTTTAATTGCTTACTGGGAGCTAAACACTGCTATGCACTGAGGATGTAATGGAAGCAAATGGACATGGTTACCTCCTTTGAGTTTACAGGTAAGTGGGGAATATATGTAAATTAGGATCTATGGTGATGGCTAAGCAGAGACAAAGAATCAACTACAAGAAAGGGATAGAGGGGGCATAAATTTGCTAAATCCTACCTATCTCGGGAAAACGAACACAGTAAGACAGACTATCCATATGTGTTTTTATATATGCATGTATGTATACGTATATGTATGTACATATACATATATGTTTATGTACATTAGACAGTATATGTATTTGGTAGAGGTGGGGGAATGCAAGTGGTGGTGCCATTACAGATGTACATGGTTCTGGAACAAGGGCTATCAAAGGTTAAAAGTATAAAACTTATGTTGTCCCCTGCCCACAGGAATGAACAAAACAATAACACAAAGAACATTAGAAAACAATATGAGACAGTATATAATTAAATATCCAGGGACCATAATCACCTTTTAAGACTTGGAAACACAAAAAAAATAACTCAGTTCAACTTCTCATTTTAAAAATAGTGAAAGACAGTGGTCCAAGATCACACTGCCAGCTAATAAGAGTTAACATTTATTGAGCACTTCCCATGTGTCAGGCACTGGTATAAAAGTTTTATGTGTATTATCTCATTAATCCCCCCCAAAAGTACCAGTGCCATCTCTATTTTGCAGATAAACAAGCTGAGTGGTTATTTAACTTTCCTAAGGTCATTGAGATCATAGTGGCAGAACTAAGATTCTAACCCAGGCAGTCTGCCTCCAAAGCCCATGCTCTTAATAACCACTATATGCTAACTTCTCTTCTAAGTGGTGAAATAAAGTCCAGAACTCAGTGCATTTTCCCCCATATAAGTTCACTTCCCTTCCTCAAACAGTACTTTAAAAGACAGATTATAAGTGGTATAGAGCACCTAGGTGGCTCGGTTGGTAAAGCATGTGCCTTTAGCTCAGGTCATGATCCCCAGGTCCTAGGATTGAGTCCTGCTTCAGACTCACTGCTCAGTGGGGAGCCTGCTTCTCCCTCTCCCCCTGCTGTTCTCCCTGCTTGTGCTTGCCCTCTGTCTCTCCCTCTCTGTCAAATAAATACATAAAATCTTTTTTAAAAAGGACAGATTGTAAATAGTATAACTTAATAAATATCAGTATTACTGATGGGTAAACCCGTGATCTAATAATTTTACTTCTAGAAATTTATAGCACAGATATACTCATTCACATTCAAAATGTTTATTTAAATATATCTATTGTTGTTTATAATGGGATAGCAAGTATTTGTAATAGCAAAGGATTGGACACAACCTAGATATCCACCAAATGGCATATATCCATCCATACAATGGAATACTATGCAGCCATAACAAGGAATGAAGCATTGGCACATGCTACAACATGGATGCAACTTGAAAACATTGTACTGAGTGAAAGAAGCCAGACACAAAAGGTCACATACTGTATCATACTGTATCTATTCATATGAATGTTCAGAAGAGGTGAATCCATAGAAACAAAAAGCAGATTGTTGGTTACCAGAAGCTAGAAAGGAGGGAGGGGTATTCAGGGAATGAGGATAGACTGCTAATGAGTATGGGATTTCTCTTTAGGGTGGTGAAAATATTCTGAAATTAGACATGATGATAGTTGTACAACTTTGTGCATATACTAACAACCACTGAATTATACACTTTAAAAGGATGGATTTTGGGGTGCCTGGCTGGCTCATTCCATGGAAAATGTAACTCTTGATCTCAGGGTCATGGGTTCAAGTCCCACGTTGGGCATAGAGCTTACTTTAAAATTTTTTTTAAAAGGATGGATTTTGTGATATATGAATTATATCTCAATGAAAAAATTAATGGAAGACCTACTCATTCCCTGAAGACAGAGACTCCAAGCAGCAGAGACTATCTCTTCCCAACCCCCCTACACCCCATGCCCCACCACTGGCTCAAATAAAGCAAACTGCCATGAATTCAATAGCTGCCAACAACTTGAAGACACTTAAAAGCAAATTCTTTCCTAGTGAGTCTCCAGGTGAGAATGAAGTCCAGCTGACATGATTTCAGCCTTGTGATACCCAGGCACAGAAACCAGCTAAGCTATGCCCAGACTCTGGCCTATAGAAAATACAGGATAATACAGGGATATTGTTTTATGCCACTTTGTGGTAATTTGTGGTAATTTTGTGGTAATTTGTTATGCAGCAAAAGGAAACAGATACGGCTACAATATACTTGGTGTGTTCTAAGTGCTTTGCATATGTTAAGCTTGTTTAATTTTCACAACTTTATGAGGTGGGTACTCAAATGATTCCCATTTTGGGGGGATAAAGTAGCTCATTCTGTGCTTTAAAAAAAAAAAAAAGCAAGGTACAGAACAGGATGGATAGAATGTTAGCATTTGCACCAGAAAAGGGGAAATATAGTTAAGTATATGCACCTAATTTGCATAAAATTTTTGTGGAAAGTTACATGAGTAACTAGCAACATTGGTTTCCTGTAGAAAGGGCACAGTCTGAAAGACAGAGATGGGCGAGACTTCACTCTATACCCTTTCAGACTTTATTATTTTTTTACAGATTTATTTATTTATTTGAGAGTGGGGAGGGGCAGAGGAAGAGGGAGAGAGAGTCTTAAGCAGACTCTGCGCTGAGAGCAGAGCCCAACAAGGGGCTCAATCTCACAACCCTAGGATCATGACCTGTGCCAAAACCAAGGGTTGGACACTCAACCAATTGCACCACCCAGGTGCCCTTATCCTTTTATACTTTAAGGCATATGAATACATCCCTTAAAAAAAAAGAATGCATCCCTTACTTTAAAAAATTACTTTTTAAAAAGAAAGCTCAGAAGCTGTCATTGTCATTACTCAGCTCATGCAAGATTAAAGCTAATATCTTAATAATCATCTGGAAAGCCAATACAAAGATTTTAGAAGAGTCCCTATGTTTCAATCTAGAGAATTATAAACTTCCATATGACGATCAAAGCTATTAGGTAAGTAAATAGCCAGTTACAGGGTTCACACATAGTAAAACAGAAGCATTAATAATAGTACTTCTGAAGTAAATGAAATCACTAAAAAGATTGGTAGTAACAAAATACTTTAACATTTGCAAAGCAATTTCATGTGCCTTTTTCAGGTAATAGATGTTACTCATGCTCACCCTTCAAGCTCATAGCTAAAAGGGATTTTTTTTTTTTTTTACATTTCCTTTGAAAAGCAGCACTATGAAAGGATAATGAGAGCCAATCAACAAAACCACCACTAACGGATCCAATCCATATAACTTTAAGGATCTTAGGAATTAATTAGTCTAGTCCATTCATTTTTATAAAGACAGTATTACAAGGCTACAACTCCATCGTCTACTCAGATTCATCAAAAAATATGAAACTGTCATTCCTTCCATTACACTTCAGATAAAACCACAATTCTATTTCCATGGAGTCTTCTTTCCCCAAAGTACTTACTCTCTTATTCATGGAGCACTAAGTAAGTAAGTACTTATCCCAACTAAGTAACTATGAAAGACCCTGTAGTTAGACAACAAACTTGTTTGAAATTCATTCATGGTTGATGTCTGGAAGGAAAAACTTGCATGCAATGAAGAGAAGCCTCAGTTAAAGATAAGAATATAATTAGGGATGAGCAAGTAAGTATCCCTTCAGCTGCTGAGCTGACTCTGGTAACCACAAATATCAACTAAACCCAGGAGTCAAGAGCTGTTATTAAGTTACTGCTTTTGTTTCATTTCTGAGTCAAAGCCTTCTAAGGCTTCTGTTAAATTTAATAATATGGATAAATCTCACAGGCACAATGTTGAATGAAGTGAGTCCAGATAAAAAGAATATGTTACAGTATGATTCCATTTATATGAAGTTCAAGAACAGGCAAGAAAAAATCGGTGGTGATAAAAGAATGGTGGTTTCTTTGTGTGCAGCTGGGAGAGGGTGTTGACTAAAAGGGGACATGAAGAACTTTCTGGAATGATGGAATTGTTCTGTATCTTGATCTGGGTGGTTGTTACACAATGTATACATATGTAAATATTATTAGACTATACATTTTACAGTTGTGCATTTTACCCTACGATGTTATTCTTTAATTAAACAATAACAACAACAACAACAACAAAACCAAACTCTTCTGAGGGTTGTCATTACTCAAGGGATGAAGATAAGAATTCTTCACAGGGCCCATATAGTCTTGATGACTCTGACCCTTCCATCTGCATTCCTCTTCCCTAAGCCCCTCCTCAGTGCTTCCACAGTCTGGCACACTTGCCAAGCTCCCCTGGCCTCATGATCAACTTTAGCACATGTTGTTTCCCCAGTGTGGTATGCCACCCTCTTCCCTATTAGCACTGCACTTCTTTTGGCTCAAGCTTCCCTTCCTTGTATAAGCTTCCTTGATCATCTAGGTTGGGTTCCCCTGTTTGGTGCTTTCATAGAAACTTGTTTATTGCACCCAGTTTACTTCCCACTTCCTTCAAATACCACATTTGTGGGATTATTTAATCCAATCTGTCTCTCCCAGTAGTCTATGGTCCACTCCATGGGCTGAGGGGCAATACCTGGGTTTGCTTACTATAATATTCTGAGGGCCTGGCACAGTGCCTGATACATAGTAGGTGTTTACCAGGTATGCTTTTTTTTTTTTTTTAAGATTTTATTTATTTATTTACAGACAGAGATCACAAGCAGGCAGAGAGGCAGGCAGAGAGAGAGAGAGAGAGAGAGGAAAGCAGGCTCCCTGCTGAGCAGAGAGCCCGATGCGGGCCTTGATCCCAGGACCTTGAGATCATGACCTGAGCGGAAGGCAGAGGCTCAACCCACTGAGCCAACCCAGGCGCCCCATACCAGGTATGTTTTGACTACTGAGGACAAAGAGAGTGGCATCTGGCATTTTCTGGCTAGAAAATTGCTAATATCTCACATAACCCAATTTGGATTTACCCCATTAAGTGTGAACTGGTATATCTTGCTTTATGCCACCTGGATACATCGTATGAGAATCTGAATTTACTGAAAATATAAACTAGGATATGTCTAGCAAATGCCCTTTAAATTATCTATGCAAATTCACAGTATCTTGTATTGCATTTGAGAAGACAGATGAACTTCATGTGCCAAATCCTCTCTTGCTCTCTCAAATAAATAAATAAATAAAATCTTTAAAGATTATTTATCTATTTATTTGACAGACAGAGTTCACAAGTAGGCAGAGAGAAAGGAGGAAGCAGGCTCCCTGCTGAGCAGAGAGCCTGATGCAGGGTCCTGGGATCGAGTCCCACATCGGGCTCCTTGCTCCTTGGGGAGCCTGCTTCTCCCTCTGTCACTCTGTCTGTCTGTGCTCCTCTCTCTCTCTCTCTCTGACAAAAAAAAAAATAAAGAGAGAAAGAAAGAAAGAAAGAAAAATAATAATCTATACCACTGCCACTTCCACCTGAAGAAAGACCTCAGATTTATACTAACTTTGCATTGCGGATTTCTCTAAAAAGGAGGATGGTGTCTGAAAAGAGTCACACAAAGAGAAGAACAAAATGTTTAAGAGGAAGTGGTATACTGCGAAAGTGCAAGCAGCGGTGAGAAGTGTGGAAAAAAATTCGAGTTAAAATTCTTTGGTTTTGGGGTGCTTGGGTGGCTCAGTGGGTTAAAACTTCTGCTTTCAGCTCAGATCATGATCTCAGGATCCTGGGATTGAGCCCCCGCATCGGGCTTTCTGCTCAGCAGGGAGCCTGCTTCCCTTCCTCTCTCTCTGCCTACTTGTGATCTATGTCTGCCAAATAAATAAATAAAATCTTTAAAAAAAAAATCTTTGTTTTTATGCTTTTTATAATAAAGGAAGGCAAAAGAACATCGTGTAGGAATTCATGTTTTCAGAATAAAACCCATCTCGCCACTCAATGTGGAAGACTGAATACATTGGAAGTAAATGTGTAATAATACAGAGAGAACATCTGAAAAACTCTTTACAATTTACCAAATGCTTCATTCATTCTCTCAACATATACTTCTTGGGACCCTATCTGCTACCAGGCCCCAAGTTGGGCTAATGGGTGTATGGCTGAAGACCAAGCAGATCTATCCTGACCCTCAGTTTAGCATCTGGTGTTTCCCATTACCTCATTTCATCTTCACAGACGTTTTCAGAGAAACTTTGCCACTTTGGGCAGAGGAGGAATGGTGACTTAATTGTTTTGCTGATGGAAACACCACCAAGAAGTGTTGGAACAGGACCCAAATTTGCATCTCCTAACTCCAATATCAGGTGTTGCAACCTCATAAAATCAACGTGCTTGTCGGCCTCTGGGATCTCTAGTTTGTGAATGAAGGCTCTCAAGAGAAATAAGGAGACACTACGGAGGTCAAGCACTATTGCATTTCAGTCCCTCTCCAGTGTGGCCTTTCTTTCTCTTCTCTTGTTTGTCTCTCTATTCTTCCGGTGCAGTTGGAAACTTTCCACCAAATCCCTTACAGATACAAGCTTCTTTCATTTTCACTTGTTTCTTAAAAAAAAAAAAAAAAAAAGATTTATTTATTTGAGAGCAAGAGAGAGTATGAGCAGGAGGGGCAAAAGAAGAAGAAGAGAGAATGGGCCTGACCCAGGGCTTGATCTCACACCCCTGAGATGATGACCTGACCAAGAAACCAAGAGTCCGACACCTTAATCAACTGCGCCACTCAGGTGCCTGCATTTATATTTGTTTCTAAAAGCACCTACAGATTTGTAGATTTTTTTCTTTTTTCCTTTTTAAAAATTTATTTCTTTATTCACTTATTAACATATAATATATTATTTGTTTCAGGGGTACAGGTCTGTGATTCATCAGTCTTACACAATTCACAGAGCTCACCATAGCACATACCCTCCCCAATGTCCATTACCCAGGCACCCCATTCCTCCCCTGCTATACCCCAGCAACCCTCAGTTTGTTTCCTGAGATTAAGAGTGTCTTATGATTTGGTTCCCTTTCTGGTTTTGTCTTGTTTCATTTTTCCCTCCCTTCCCCTATGATCTTCTGTCTTGTTTCTCAAATTCCTCATATCAGTGAGATCATACATTAATTGTTTTTCTCTGATTGACTTATTTCACTAGCATAATACCCACTAGGTCCATCCACATCATTGCAAATGGCAAGATTTTGGTTTTTTGATGGCTACATAATACACACACACACACACACACACACACACACACATATACACACCACATCTTCTTTATCCATTCATCTGTTGATGGACATCTAGGCTCTTTCCATAGTTTGGCTGTTGTAGACATTGCTGCTATAAACATTCGGGTGCACGTGCCCCTTCGGATCACTACATTTGTATCTTTGGGGTAAAGACTGTAGATGGTTTTTAAACAGAAGCCAATCACTCATCCAGTTTCCTTAACTGACCAGAAACTGAACCAAGAGCCTTCCCTTTTACATCACATGACTCAAGTTATTGCTGTATTCTTCTTGCTTCTTACAGTACAGATATGTAAAGTCAGACTGACTTTAACTTTGGACATTTTCTCCCCAATTCATAAAAGCCTAGTAATAAAAGATGTATTTGACAGGACTTTTTGCTACATGGTAAATACAGATTTTTAAAGAACATTATTGGGGTGTCTGGGTGGCTCAGTTTGTTGAGACTCTGACTCTTGGTTCAGCTCAGGTCATGATCTCAAGGTTGTGAGATCGAGCCCCACGTGGGCCCCACACTCAGCACAGAGTCTGCTCGAGTTTCTTCCCTCCCCGATTGCCCCTCCCATCGCATGTATGTGTGTGTGCACACACACACACTCTCTCGCAAGTAAATAAATAAACGTTATTAGCAAATGTCCATCAACTGATGAGTGGATGGACAAAACATGGGATTTTCTATACAACAGAATACAAAGGAATAAAGAGCTGGTACATGCAACATAGATGAACCTTGAAAACTTTGCTGACAGAATTCAGTCACAAAAGGCTGCATTTGGATTAATTCCGTTTATATGAAATGGCTGGTATAGGGAAACCTATAGAGACAGAAAGAACATTTGTGGTTACCAAGAGCTGGGGGCATGGGTGGATTTAGGGGTGAAAGCTTAAAGGCAGGGTTTCTTTTTAGGATGATGAAAATGTTCTAAAATTAAATGTGGTGATTATACGAAAGACTGAATTGCATGCTTTAATAATTCAGTGGGATGTGAATGATATCAAACTTTTTTTTTTTTTAAGGGGAATTGACGAAGTGGTCCACTACTAATAACTTGGGGGAAATACTTTTTCAGTCCGATGATGTAGAAAGTTCTTTTGCGCTCCAACCAGTACTTATATCTGTGTTGACTATGTTAAGATAACTGAATAAACAATTTTCTGTTTTCTCTTCAAAGAAAATGAGCAAACCCTAGATGCCACCAATATAACAGCAGCATAATGCACATGTAACAGCTGAGATATAGTCTGGGTCAGTGAAGGCAGCTATAACTGACATCTATACCCTATTTTTGTCTATATCCAGCCCTTATAATATGTGCATATATAAGCAGCAAAAGTGCTAGCTGTGTCTTTTCTTGATATTTATATTTTAAAATTTTTTTATGAAAGTTAACTAATTTTAACCTCTATTAAAAAGAACATTAAACAAAAGTCCTTGTGAATTATCAATATAAAATAATTCAGATTATTTGCCCTCCAAAATCCATTTCAACTATTTAACATAAAAGTTTGATTATTGTTTGGCTTTAAATACCTTAATTCAAAAATCCTATTCCATAATATCCCCAAACACACACACACACACAAACATGTTTATCCCAATTATTCTTCCATTTAATGTAAAAAAATTCCTGGCCAGAAGAGATTTGCAAAAATAGAACTTTATACAAAATATGACCTAGAGTTTTAGTACCCCCCAGTGGCTCTGAAAAGATAGGCAACTACTTATTATAAGTTTTCCTCTAAGAAGTCTTTGGGGAACTAGCCAAGTTTAAATAGGGTAATTGGTAGGTCTATGGTTGCAATTTACATAAATTATAGAAACATAACACCAGACATTTATCTAATTGAAGAAAATGTGGTGTTCGGTTACTTATCCAGAGGGATCCTACTTGTGGTTTGTGCCATTTGGTGATCAGTCCATTCTCCTGAGACTCTAAATGTGTTTCTCTGGGGACAGCATATGGTAATAATGTTTCAAAATTCATTTTGTTTTACTTTGCAAAGGCGCATACAAATAGTATGAAAATACTATTCATATATATTTTTTAGTAAAAATAGCATTAAAATAATATAATGACATAATTTCTTTTTTTTTAAGATTTTATTTATTTATTTGACAGAGATCACAAGTAGGCAGAGAGGCAGGCAGAGAGAGAGGAGGAAGCAGGCTCCCCGCTGAGCAGAGAGCCCAACGTAGGACTTGATCCCAGGACCCTGAGATCATGACCCGAGCCAAAGGCAGAGGCTTAACCCACTGAGCCACCCAGGCACTCCAATGCCATAATTTCTTTAGAAGACATTTATCTACATGTTGATTATGTATGATTATTAAATGTCTTTAGAAGACATTTATCTACATGTTGACATGTTGATGTTGATTAGTTACACTCACCATTATGTGCTTCTGCTTCTTCAAATGCTAACAAATTCATCACTTCTCCTAATCAATCTGCTATCATAGGTCCTCTGTCCCTTCGTTGAGTTTCTGTTTCCTATAAATATCATAAACAATGTAAGCCATTTAATATTATCAAATTTTTCCAAGTATTTCTTACACTCTGTAAGTATGAAGTTACCATTTCTACAAAAAGCATATTTGACAGATCTTACATTCTTGCAGAATTGCACACCAGAGACTGTATCCCAGATATTTAAGCTTCATAAATTATTCAAGCAAAATTCTACATCCCTATGTCTGAGGTGGAGTCAAATTGCAAGTCTATCATACAAGCGTATCTTAATGTCTCAAATTACCTCCAAACACAGTCTGTCTACAATAACCTAGGAAATTTGTAAGACAGGAGAATGCTTCATACCTTCACAGTGGGACCCAATAATTTGGAGCTTACCACACTCATGTTACTGGTACTCATTTACTAAACCCATTTAATTATTTAGCAATTAGTTATTGAACAATATGTGTTTGCCAGGAACTGTATCTGATGCAGAGGATTAAGCATAAGAGGAGTTCCTCCTCATAAAGAGAATAAAGCAATCAAGCAAAGGAGACCATCCAGTAGAAACTCACTGAGTTAGCAAAGCCAGAGAGGAGGAGGAAGTGAAGTGGCAAGAAGCATGACAGGAAGCTCGGTGGAGAGGACAGTGAGGGCAAAAGGAACAAAGATACTAATGTGAGAAGCGAAAAGGTTCATGCAGCAAGGAAGCACAGTCAGCTCTTGTGTTGGAATACAGGGTGAGGCAGGCAGTCAAGATGTAGGCCGATCTAAATCACAGAAGCTCACGTGCTATGTTAAGGAACTTGGACCTAATCCCTAAGGCAAGATAAAAGAACTTAAAGACTTGAGGTAGGGGCACCTGGGTGGCTCAGTGGGTTAAAGCCTCTGCCTTCGGCTCAGGTCATGATCTTCGGCTCAGGTCATGATCCCAGGGTCCTGGGATCGAGCCCCGCATGGGCTCTCGGCTCAGCAGGGAGCCTGCTTCCCCCCTCCCTATCTGCCTGCCTCTCTGCCTACTTGTGATCTCTGCCTGTCAAATAAATAAATAAAATCTTTAAAAAAAAAAAAAAGACTTGAGGTAGATAGAGGCTGACCCAATCAGATGTGCATCTTCGCCAGATCATTCTGGCTCTTATTATAGAAGGTGGATTTTAGAGATACAGCAGGAAGGCAAGAAGACCAATTAGGATACTGTTGCTAAAATCTAGGTAAGAGATGGCTTAGAACCTCACCAGCCTTGGTTGTTATCAGCCTAGATATAAACCAACGTTATGTTGCAGTGTGAGAAAATTTCAAAGGGAAGAAGTAAAGAGAAGAAATCAATAATAGTTCTACAGAAGCTGTCGCTGTTCTCCCTGCCACCATATTCTTCTTCTTTTTTTTTTAATTTAAATGACAGTAACCTAGAATTCACCGAAAGGACCAAGTAGTAAACCATAAAGTGATATTGCCAGGTGTTTTTCTTTCTTTCTTTTTTAGATTTTATTTATTTGACGGAGAGAGACACACAGAGAGAGGGAACACAAGCAGGGGGAGTGGAAGGAGAAGCAGGTTTCCCTCTGAGCAGAGACCCCAACATGGGGCTCCATCCCAGGACCCTGGGATCATGACCTGAGCTGAGGGCAGACGTTTAAGGGCTGAGCCACCCAGGTACCCCTGCCACCCTGCACCCCTACCTTTAAGTAGGCTGTATAAAGGATGAAAACCCTACAAATTCACAGTTCAGGTGTAGAAGACCCAGCAATACTTCACAAATTTCAAGCTAGCCACACCCCCTATGAAACATTAGAAGGTATTTCCCTACCGAAACTACATAATAGAGGACCCCAGGGTTTGAAATGAAGTGATAAAGCACAAAAGTTTAAGAGCAGATAGTAAGAAGACTGAATGGCTTAAGATTTTTCTCTTTCTATTCTAAGACTAGATTCACGTTGTATCTGGTGTGTCATATTAGATTATGTAACATTTAAATACACCATACTATATGTTTATAAAAAATTAAAAAATTAAAAAAAAATAAATACACCATACTATTTATTGTAAAAATAGCTTCAGTGTTTAGAAAATAAAATTTGAAGCAGACATTTGCAGAATATCTAAGACACTTTCTTGAAGCTCTAGGCTCTGAGAACAGAATCTGTCATGGGGCTAGTGAACACAACACTTAATGCTTTATAATCTTGTTGCCAAAAACAGACCCTTGGGGAACATATACAGAAACTTAACAGCAGAGGGCAGCAAAACTTCACTAAGCAGTTTTTAAATCCCTAGCCACTTTTGTATATTGCTTAATATTTTTCAGTAGAAGACTATGTGAATATATATGTGTTTATATATGTTCACATATATGAATATATTGGTTTATCTTATATCTAAACTTATGCTTTAAGTTTAGGACAGAATTCTTCCCAGAGTTCTGAGACCGTTGAAGGCTCTTGGATGGATAGGACCTGAGGCAATAACAAGACGGAAAAAACGTGAGCGAGCCACAATATCTTAATGGAATCATTTGCAAGTGGTTTGTAAAGTCTTACAAGAATCGTGGTTTAAACTATGGTAGGATTCTTATGTATGTATCTATGTATGTATGTGTTTGTGTGTGTATTTATTTCTCCCCCCTCCTTCTCAGTGGGATCCTTTTTAAAAATATGTCCCAGGGGCGCCTGGGTGGCTCAGTGGGTTAAAGCCTCTGCTTTTGGCTCAGGTCATGATCCCAGGGTCCTGGGATCGAGCCCCACATCGGGCTCTCTGCTCCTCGGAGAAGCCTGCTTCCTCCTCTCTCTCCCTGCCTGCCTCTCTTGCCTACTTGTGATCTCTGTCAAATAAATAAATAAAATCTTTAAAAGAAAAATAAAAAAATAAAAATATGTCCCAGCTATGTGTCTGAATTCCTTATTGATCAAAAGTAGATAATAACTGTATCTGTCCTTCAAGAGGTTCAAAACTAAATGTAAGTGGAATAGTATTCACTGTTTTTGAAAGTTATTTTAATTTATTTGTTAATGTTATTTAATATTATTATTGTTAAACTATAATCAAATATTATTTAACAATATTATTTATTCATTAATTTTATAATATATAATTTCATGATTCACATATATGATATATTGCATGTAATTATAACATACATGAAAACATATTAACTATAATAATACTGTAACTATACAATATACTTAATACTTTAATATATTATGAATATTTTAAGGACTGAGCCACCCAGGTGACCCTATTATGAATATTTTAAAATAGTTTATTTATTTATTTGATAGAGAGAGAAAGAGTGCACAAGCAAGGGGAGCAGCAAAAGGAGAGGGAGAAGCAGGCTCTCTGATGAGCAGGGAGCCCGACATGGAGCTCAATCCTAGGACCCTGGGATCATGACCTGAGCCAAAGGCAGATAGACGCATAACTGACAGAGCTACCCAGGTGCCCCTTCATATATTATAAATATTATAGAATATATTATATATTACTATATATAATTATTGTTTTCTTTAGATTATTAAGCCTAACAGAAAGTTTTTCATTTGAACCATTTTTAAGTGTCTGGATCAGTAAATTCTTATTTTGTGCAACTAAACCTCAGAACTACCTTTATCTTGCAAAACTGAAACTCTATACCCATTAAATGACAATTTCTCTATCTCTCTCCCCTAGCCCATGGGAACCACCATTCTCCTTTCTGTTGCCATGATTTTGCGTATTTTGGTTACCTCATGTAAGTGGAATCATACAGTATTTTTCTTCTTGTGATTGGCGTGCTCACTTAGCACAATGTCCTCAAGGTTCATCCATGGTGTTGTCTGCATCAGAATTTTCTTCCTTTTCAAGGCTGAATAATATTCCACTATACATAGTGGAATATTTATATATATACATACACACACACACACATATATATATATATATATAATATATGTATACCTGGTATATTTTAAAAATAAAATTTTTTAAATTTAAAAATGATATTAGGACTCCTGCTTCCAGTTATACTGTAATAATTAAGATCAGACTTACCTTCCACATATAAACAACTAGGAAATTGGTCAAAATACAGAAAACAACAGTATTCAGACATTAGACAATAGGAAGTATGGCTTGGGATCTCTGAGAGAAGGGAAACAAAAAAGTAAACTCCTACAGCCACCCCAGGTTTTTGTGTAGAGACAACTCCCAGACATGGATGGAGGTAGGGGAATGCAAGCAGAGACCAGCAGTCTCTCTGATTTGAAAAGCTGGGGAGGTCTATGTGAGTAAATGTTGTTAGGCAGAACGCTAGAGAATAGGGAGCTGTGCAGAAAGAGACTCACATCTCTGACTAGGATATCCCCTGACCCTGCATATTTAGGTGAACATTCGTAAGACATGGCAAATAAAGACCGGGTAGTTGTAAATTGAGTAATACTCAGAGCTGGCTGGAGAGATGTGGGAACTTCAGTTAACCAAAATTGTCAACTTAGTAGACTGAACAATTCCCAAAGTAAATACTAATTTACCCTAAAAAAATAGGCAAAATATTTGAACAGACACTTTACAAAAGGAGATACGGGGATGGTTGATAAAGTACATGAAAAGAATCTCAACATTGTTAGTAATCAGCAAAATACAGTTAAAATCACTATCAGATATGGTCATCTGCCCACCAGTCTCATGAAAGAGAGAGGGAGAAACATATACCATGTTTTTTTGAGGACATAGAGTAACTGAGATTTACTTCTGGGAATGTAAAATGATACAATCATATGGAAAATAGTTTAGAAGCTTCTTATAAAACAAAACATGTACTTAATATATACCCTATCAATTGTACCAATTTACTCAAGAAAAATGAAAATATGGGTCCACACTAAGACTTGTATATGAATGTTTACAGCACCTTTAGTTGTAAGTCCATCAACAGGTGAATGCATAAACAAGTTGTGGTATATTCATATCGTAGAACACTATTCATCAATAAGATGGAATGTACTATTATTATATATGACAACCTGATTGAATATTAAAAATGTTTTGATGAGGAAAAGCAGCCAAACACAAAAGAATACACTCTACATTGTTCCAATTATATGAAACTCTAGAAAAGTAAAACCTGATCTATAGTGACAGAGAAAAGGATAGTCAGCTGTTGCCAAGGGCAGGATGGGGAGTAGGTGGAGGTATTGACTGGGAAAGAGCACAAGGGAATCTTTAGGGATAATAAAAAAGTTCTATATCTTTACTATGCTTGTGATTTTGTGAGTGTAAATGTTTTTCTTTTTTCTTTCTTTCTTTCTTTTTTAAAAGATTTTATTTATTTGACAAACACAGCTTGAGAGGGAACAGGAGAAAGAGAAGCAGGCCTCCTGCTGAGGAGGCAGCCCGATGCAGGGCTCAAACCCAGGACCCTGGGATCATGACCTGAGCCGAAGGCAGACGCTTAACGACTGAGCCACCCAGGCGCCCCTAAATGTTTTTCCAAAGTCTGAGCAGTACCCTTAAAATGGGTTCCTTTGTGTGTATGTAAATGACACCTCATTAATATGATTTACACTGAAAAATAAATCTTTGCCTACTCCAGTAGATTACAAACCAAATGTTGACAGACTAGACATTCCTGACTCAGTCACATGTATTGCCACTTGATATCTCATAGGAGATTCCAACTTAACACATGTAAACTGGGACTCAGGGTATTATCCCCCAGACCTGCTTTTCTTGCAGCATCAGCTGTTCCTTCTCCACTCTGCAGGTGGGCAATCTTTTAGTGAAAAGATTTTGTTGAGGTAATTGTGGATTCACATGCAGTTGTAACAAATAATACAAAGAGATCCTACTGGCCCTTCACCTAGTCTCCCCCAATGGTAACATTTTGCAAAACTATAGAATAGTATCACAACCAGGATATTGATATTGATAGTATATGCCAATCTTACTCAGATTTTCCCAGTTGAACTTGTACTTATTTGGGTGTGTGTGATGCCAATGCTGGATTTTTTTTTTTAAACCTTACAAGTTCCTGGGGCTCTCCATATTTCTTTCTAGTTTATTTTTTCTTGACTTTTCAGGTCAAGAGAACTGATCTGTCTTTGAGTTTCTAATTCTATTGTCTATTATCTCTCCTTTACCATCAAGCCCAAAGGATTTTTTGTTTTAATTTCTTTGGTTGTATTTTCTCATTCTAGGATAATTATTTCATGTAAGTTCTTTTTCTTTGCTGAGATTTTCTATTTTTAAAATTTGTTTCAAGAGAATTGCAATTGATTTTTTAAATTCATTTATTTGACAGAGAGAGAGAGATCACAAGTAGGCAGAGAGGCAGGCAGAGGTGGGGGGGGAGCAGACTCCCTGCTGAGCAGAGAGCTGGATGCGGGGCTCGATCCCAGGACCCTGAGATCATGACCTGAGCCGAAGGCAGAGGCTTAACCCACAGAGCCACCCAGGAGCCCTTGCAATTGATTTTTGAAGCATTTTGTGGTTGATTTAAAATCCTGGTTAGATATTGCCAGTATTTGACATTTTGATGTTGGGATCAATTGCTTGACTTTTTTTTTTTTTTTTTTGAGTTTTTATTTTTTTTTTTTTTTATGAGAGAGAGAGCACAAGTAGGGGTGAGGGATAGAAGCAAAGGGAGAAGCAGACTCCCTGCTGAGCAGGTAGGACCCTGGGATCATGACATGAGCCAGAGGCAGATGCTTAACCAACTCGGCCTCCCATTGATGATCTTTTCTTAATCAAGTTGGAATTTTCCTGGTTTTTTACTTGTAAAAAAAAAAAAGTGTCTTTTTATTGCACCCTAGGCTTTTAAAAAAAAATATTATTATGTTGGGAGGATGGGTGCTATTTAGATATGTTATTTTAGTGGCAGTGATTCTGTTTAGGTTTAACATGCAGGTCTCAGCCCAATTTGGGAGACTATGGTTCCAAAGGCAGGTTAATTTTCAGAATGATGAAATTTCTGGTGCTGATTGTGCTCCCACTGGTTCTTGCTGGTGCTAAGCAGGCAGAGAGTGTTTCCCAGGCTGGACCACCAGGGGTCTTTGGGTGAAGGAGGTGAGTCTAAGGTCCATGGAAACAAAGATGCTTCCTAGGCTGGCCACTTGGGGTGGCAGTCTCTCTTGCCAGTACCATCTGTTACTCTAGTATCTCTCGGTGGGGGATGGTTGCCTCAGCAGAATGCTCTCACAACTCCTATTTAATATTGCACTGGAGGTCCTACACAAAACATTGATGACAAAACTATCCTCTTGCACTGAAATGCCTTTACATTTTTGTTGAAAATCAATTGACTGTATGCTTGGTTAAACTTCTGTACTCTATTTGGGTCTATTGACTGTCTATCTTTACACCAACCAGCCCATTTTGGATGTTGTAGCTTTATAGTAAGTTTTGGATTATTTTTTTATGATTTTATTTATTTATTTTTTTAAGTAGTCTCTACATCCAGCGTGGGGCATGAACTCACAACCCTTAGGTCAAGATTTGCACACTCCCTGACTGAACCAGTCAGGTGCCCTGTAAGTTTTGAACTAGTCTTCCAACTTTGTTAATCTGTACAGAGTTGTTTTGGCTATTCTAAATATCTTAGATTTTCATACGAATTTTAGAATCAGCCTGCTATTTCTACAAAACAGTCCAGTTAGATTCAGATTTGCATTGTGTTAAATCTATGGATTAATTCTGGGGAAAGCTGACATCTTAACAATATTGAGTCTTCCAATCCATGAACATGATATACTTTTTCCATTTATTTAGGTATTCTTTAATTTTTGTCATCAAAGTTTTATGTTTTCAGTGTACAGATTCTAAATCTTTTCTTAACTCCATCTCCATGTTTTTCATATTTTTATGGTAATATAAATGGTATTGTGGTTTTAATTTCAATGCCTCCTTGTTCATTGCTATCATAAAAACACAATTGAATTCTGTATATCTTATATCCTGCAAACTTGAACTTAAATGTTTTAATAGTTTTTTTTGTATATTCCATAAAATATATTAAGGATGTCAGAAAAATTTTATGTGGTATCTTATGTTTCTGAAAAAAGAACAGTTTAGCAGGCTGATGAATAAGATCTAAGCTGCTCAGCTAAGAAACAGCAAGATGGTGGGTGATTTTTCAGACTTATTTATTATATTTTAAAGATGCAATAATAGTTCTATTAATTGGGGGAAAATTGTACATAGATGGTATTATCTGGGAATAAAGATGATTTTACTTCTTCATTTCCAATTGAGATATCTTCTACTTATTTTCCCTGCCTTGTTGCACTGGCTAGGACCTCCAGTACAATAATAAATAGGAGTTGTGAGAGTATCCTTCTCTTGTTCCTCACCTTAGGGGGAAAACATTCAGTCTTCAGCATTATGGTGTTAGTTTTCGTTTGATAGATATCCTCTATCAGGTTGAGAACATTTCCTTGTATTCCTAGTTTGCTGTAGGTTTTTTTTTTTAATTTTATTTATTTGTTTGTCAGAGAGAGAGAGAGAGAGAGAGAGTGAGAGAGTGAGCACAGGCAGACAGAGTGGCAGGCAGAGGCAGAGGGAGAAACAGGTTCCCTGCCGAGCAAGGAGCCCGATGTGGGACTCGATCCCAGGATGCTGGGATCATGACCTGAGCCAAAGGCAGCCGCTTAACCAACTGAGCCACCCAGGCGTCCCGGTTTTTTGTTGTTTTTTTTTTTAAATCAGGAATGTATATTGGGTTTTGCCAAATGTCTTTTCTGCTATTAAGATGACCAGGTGTTCCCCCCCTTTTTTTCTTTTTTTGATCCGATGAATTACACTAACAGATCTTTAAAAAAGATTTTATTTGAGAGAATGCATGCGAGCATGAGTTGGTGGGAAGGCAGAAGGAGGGGGAAGGAATCCTAAGCAGATGCCCTACTGAAGGAGGAGCTGGTTGCAGGGCTTGATCTCACAACCCTGAGATTGTGACCTGAGCTGAAATCATGAGTTAGATGCTTAACTGAATGAGCCACCCAGGTGACCCACATTGTCCAATTTCTTGTTAAGACTTATTTACTTATGTGAGAGAGAGGGAGAGTATGAGCAGGAGGGGAAGAGGCAGAGAGAATCTCAAGACTCTCTACTGAGAGTGGAGTCAGATGTGGGGATTCTCCTCATGACCCTGAGATCAGGACCTGAGCTGAAACCAAGAGCCTGATGCTTAATCAACTGCACCACCCAGGTGCCCCTGACTAATTTTTTGAATATGAAATCAACCATCAGTATCATTTTCCTGCCTTAAGGACTTCTTTTAAAATTTCTTATAGTTTTGGTCTCCTGGTAATGTATTCTTTCAGCTTTTTTTATGTTTGAAAAGATTTTTATTTTGCTTTTGAAAGATATATTCACTGGGTATGGAATTCCAGGTTCAGTTATTTTTCTTTCAGTATTTTAAAGATATCACTCACTGTGTTCTTGGTTGCCTTGCTTCCAATGAGAAATCTTTTGTTATCCTTAGCTTTGTTCTTTTGTACATAACATGTCTTTTTCTGCTGGCTACTTTTTCAGGTTTTCTCTTTATTGCTTTTTTCTTATTTTAAAGATTTTATTTTTAAGTAATCTCCACACCCAACGTGGGACTCGAACTTACAATCCTGAGATCAAGAGTTCATGCTTTTCCAAGTGAGCTAGCCTTTATCACTGGTTTTGAACAATTTGATATGTTATGCCTTGGTATAGTTTTATTGTTCTTCTGTCTAGTGTTTATTAAGATTCTTGGATCTGTGGGGTGACACTTATATCAAGTTTGGAAAGATATTTGCAATTGTTTCTTCAAATATTTTTTCTATCTCCTCTTTCTCTCTGTTCCTTTAGAGATTCCAATTATATGAATATTAGGGCACTTAGATTTGTCCTGTGACACACTGGTGCTTTTTTCACTAAAAAACTATCTTTTGTGTTTAATGGTGAATAGTTTATATTGTTAAAAGTTTATATTACTGAGCTTTTTTTTCCTGCAATGTGTAATCTGCTATTAATCCATCCAGTGTATCTTTCATCTCATACATGGTAGTTTGCATCTCCAGAAGTTAGATTTGGCTCTTTTTTTTTTTCATATTTTTCATTTCTTCACCTAACGTTAAAAATATGGAACAGAGTTCTACCTTTAATGCACTTTTCTTTTAATCCTAACATTAGTGTCAGTTCTGGATTGGTTTCAATTGTCTATAATATTTTTTTCTTCACTGTGTGTTGTACTTTCCTGCATGACTTATGGCCCTCGATTTGATGTCAGGCACTGAATTTTACCCCGCTAGATGCTGGATAGTTTTGTAGTCCTATGAATAACTGAGTTTTGTTCTGGGGTGCAGTTACTTGGAAATGGTTTGATCCTTTTTAGCCTTTCTTTTAAGGCTGCTAGGTGGAAATCAGGGTCGTGTTTACTGTAGAGTTAATTATTCCCCACTACTGAAAGTAGGCCCTTCTGAGTACTTTACTCAATTATGATATTCTTCTGGTGTGGTTTGTGGGAACAGGCACTATTCCCAGCACTGTGTTAGTTCCCTCTAATCCTTTTTGATAGTTTCCCCCACGCTTGGGTAATTTCTCCACACGTGTGCACCGATCAGTACTCAGCTGAGCACCTGAGTGTGTCACAAGGCAGACCACCACTGTTTCTCTAGGCATTGCTCCCCTCTCTAAATCATAGCTGCCTTGGTCTCCCTGAACTCTCAGCTCCATCTCTTTTACTCAGTGAGTTCACTGGACTTGGTCTCCACTGAGTGGTGAGTGGTTCCTACTCTCTGCATTGCTGCATGAAAACCCCTTTGAGGCCGTAAGCTGGAGCAATCACAAAGCTCACTCATTTGCTCTCCTTCACTTTAGGGCCGTTGTTCTTCACTGTCTTATGTCTGCTATCTTCAAAACCACAGTTTCATATATATTGTCTTTTTCTCTTCTTTTTTTTTTTTTGTTGTTGTTTCAGATGAAAAGGTAAAGTTAGTCCTTATTACTCCAGAATAGCTAGCACTCATTACTTTAAGGAGATTTAAACAAGAAAAATGCATTTCCTGTTTTCCCGTATAGTTGCATTTTTAGTGCCCTTCTTTCTGTTGTATGGATCCATATTTCCATCTGGTATCATTTTTCTTCCACTGAAAGAAGGCCTTTTAACATTTATTTTAGTACAGGTCTGCCGGTTATGAACTCTTCTGGTTTTGCTATGTCTGAAAAAGTATTTACTTTGCTTTTGTTTTTGAAATAGATTTTCATGTTTCTTCTCAGAAAACAATCCATCACAACAGTAAGAAACAGAAACACAAAATCCATCTTTGGTGGTTCCACAAGATCCTTGTATCCTTGAGCCACACAGCATGTGAAAACAGAAAGCTGATGGTGGAATAACAGTAATGATGATGATAGCACACGTACTATAATGTTTATTACATCAGGCACCAGTATCTGTCGGGGGGTTAGCAGGCTCAGCAGCAGACTCAAATTAGGTTAATTCAAGGAAGACTTCATGAGGGGGCTTTATGCACTGTGGGCAGGGTATAGGGATGATGCAGTCTCCCAGGGGTAGTGACAGTAGGGCTGGTCCCCTCCCTCCTAGGCTGGCAAGCTTAATGGGAACTCAGGGAGGACTCCTTGAAGGGAGTTGTGGCTTCATGCCAAGAGATGCATTTAGACCAAGGCAATTCTTCGAGAGAGCTGGGGGAGTAAATACTCTGACCTCACTTGCTTCCCTCTCTGATGTCATGTGAGGACTCCCCTTTGGCTGGAAGCTACAAGCAAGAGAGCCCACTGCATGAAGTACATGCAGGTGCCACAGGCACAGTAAAGGAAGGATCAGACTAGAGAATGGCTTTGGAGAAGTAAATGAAGATATCTAGCATCGCATCCTTGGACATATTAGCTCCTTTAATCCTCCTCCAAATACTATAAATTATTATAAATTATAAATTATTATTATCCTCAGATGAACAAACAATGCAAAAAGAAAAAAAACTCAACAAAACTGTGATGCTCTGAGTTTAGAGAAGATACTGCTTTCATGGGACACCTGGGTGGCTCAGTTCATTAAGCGTCTGCCTTTGGCTCAGGTCATGATCTCAGGGTCCTGGGATCAAGTTCTGCATCGGGCTCCTTGCTTAGCTGGGAGTTTGCTTCTCCCGCTGCCTGCTGTTCCCCCGCTTGCATGCGCTCTCTCTCTTTCTCCATCTGACAAACAAATAAGTAAAGTCTTAAAAAAAAAAAAAGATACCGCTTTTACTAAACATGAACAAGATACTCTAAGAATAGGAACAATGATAGAAAAAGGGGAAAAAATTTAGCAATAAAACCTGTGATTGGGGCGCCTGGCTGGCTCAGTTGGTAGAGCATACGACTCTTGATCTTGGGATTGTGAGATCAAGCCCCATGTTGGGTATCAAGATCATGTAAAAATTAAAACATTTTAAAAAAGATTTATTTATTTATTTGAGAGAGAGAGAGAGAGAGAGCACATGGGGTTGGGAGGTCAGAGGGAGAGAGAGTCCCAAGCAGACTCCTCACCGAGCGTGGAGCCCAAAATGAGGCCTGATTTCATGAGCCTGAGATCAAGACCTGAGCCAAAATCAAGAGTCAGAAGCTTGACTGACTGAGCCACTCAGGTTCCCCCCAAAAAAATCTTTAGAAAAACTGTTATAGCTAACCTTCTTCCCAAATTAATAGCAGGGTTATAAGATAAAGGCAAGTAAGTGTCCCTGAGAGAGAATAAAATATAAGGAAATAAAAAATAAGAAAAAAGGGATAAGAATATTTGAAAACCAATCAGGAAGAAGAGACCAAATCCACAAAGTTCAAAATCTATCTTTCTGGGGTTCCTGAAAGAAACACACACACACACACACACACACACACCCCAGAAAATTGTGAGAAGGAAAATACCAAAGAAAAAAATACAAAAAAACACTCCATATTTGCTGGATTGAGAAGACCACTCACCCCTCTTCCAATTATGCAGCACAATGAATGAAAAAGACCAATACCATACTTCCGAGAAATTTCACAACACTGCATGTAAATTTTGAACTATGAAATAATGACAATGAATACTACTAGCTCTTACCCGTTTTCAAAGTGATTTCACATTCCCTCTCACTTTTCAAATGGCCCGAGGGCTTAAAGTGTCCTTACACAGAGAGGGGAGCAGATACAGCGAATACAACACCTGCAAGATGATATTCTTCGAACCTTTCACAGATGAGAAGCACAGTTCATTAACACTGAGGTGTGTTTGTGTGTGAACACCTATGTGTAAATGGACAAGTCATTTCAAATGCCCGACCAGTTTCCTGACCTGGATGATCTGCTCTTAAAGGTACAGAACATGGTTTCTAATTCCTTGCTACACTTCCTGAGGCAGTTGAAGAAGGGCTTAGTCTGGGTGGGTCCATAGAGCTGACTACTGTGCTAACCCAGCCCGGAGGAAGAAGATGTGACACCATGAGCAATGATTATTTTCTTTGCAAAGGCCCAGGAGGTGCAGTGAACACAGTCCACCTTTTCTCATTGTGTGTTCCTATGGGCAAGGTGTTCAATCTTCACGATCTTCAGATTCCTTCTGGTGGGTTTGGGCTTGAGTCACCCTCTTCAAATTCCCTTTCAATACCATAATTCCAGCATTCTGTCAATAAACAAAGATAGTATCAGTTTAGTGAACCAATTGCAGCAGCGAGAAGGGGTGCCCGGAGGGGGTTTTCTACAATACCAAGGGGAATCAGGTGGGGAAAATGGTCCACATAGAAATGTGTGATCAAATCTCCCTGAGAGTCCTCAGGCCTTTGGAGAATTAGTAAAAAGTGGGACACAGACAGGATGTGAATGAACAGCTTGCTCTCCAAGACAGTGGGTTGTAGCTTCCTGTGCCCACAGAGACTGGGGAAACCACCCTGTTGTAATGAAGAGTTTTGCATTCTTAGCTGCTGGAGACTGTGCCAGGAATGACAATGAAAGCAGTCCCTGGTGGTGACCACATCCCAGGAGCTGAAACCACACTCTAATTTTGCACGAAATTGCTGGTTCTGACTCTTCTTTGCTTATGATTTCTCATTTTGACGGTAAGAATTACATCTAGTTATGTGTAAAGTAACATCTTGAGAATAGACTGAGGAAAACCATTTAGCCCTCAGCCATTTGCACTAACTCACAACATGTCAGTACAGTGGTGGGGATGCAGGCTCCAGGATCAGCCACTGTAACCATGGTAGTCAGAGGTGGAGGGAACGTCCAAAGAGACACTGAAGAAGGACAAGGAGGATGGAAAGGAAGGAGGAGAAAGAAGGGAATGAGGAGGAGTGAGTTTTCATTTGGAAAAAAAAAATTGGACTTACATTATGTGAATATTTAGACAAATCTTAGAATTAATAACATGTTAAAATTGTGAGAGGTTATGACAAAGATGAGACTATCTACTGGCCTTATCGAGCCACCCAGGTACCCTGCTACTGAGAATTGGCAACCAACAGCTTAAAAGTGTTTAGTCTTTTCATCTAAAGATTACCTTTTGGGGGTGCCTGGGTGGCTCAGTCAGTTAAGTGTCTGACTCTTGGTTTTGCCCCAGGTCATGATTTCAGGGTTTTGGGATCCCCGCATTGGGCTCCATGCTGGATGTGGAGCCTGCTTAAGATTCTCATTCTCTCCCTCTCCCCTGCCCTCTAAAAAAATAAATAAAATTTTACAAAGACTACTTTTTGGAGGAAGTAAAACTAACCATTTTTTAAAAAGATTTATTTATTTATTTTTAGAGAGAGAGCCAGGGGGATGGGCAGAGGGAGAGGGAGAATCTCAAGCAGACTCCCCCATTGAACACAGAGCCCAATGTGGGGCTCGATCCCACCACCCTGAGATCATGACCTGAGCCAAAATCAAGAGTCGTGCCTTGACCAACTGAGCCATACAGCTGCCCCCAAACTATTAACTAAAAAAAAAGTGGCCTGAATTTCCAGTAAGAATTTTAAAGTGGAATTTGACTTCTCCTATTTGGCCTCAAGATTCTCAACAGTCACCTATCCTAGCAGTGAAATTCAATGCTTTTTTCCTGTCACAATTATGCCTTTACACACAGTACAGATTCAAGATACAGTGGTTGAACATGAATAAATGAATAAGTGTAGGACTAGAGAATGTCTGAAAAAATAGATCTTAGAAATAGGAGTTCTGCAAAAGTTTTGATAGATCAAATCAAAGCATTTATTTCAACCTGCACCCTATTTTAGAGTTCGTATTTGGGCACAACAAGCAAAAATTCTAGAAAGAACTTTCCAGGAAGATAGCTGAGATTGGACATTTGGGCACATACTGTACACAGAGAAGATGACATTTTAATGTAATTTATTTGAAATGCTTCCAGAAAAGTTTAAGGCCATTATACAAAAACATTCATTTCATCAAAACATTCACTTTCTTCCCCTAGGCCAGCACTTGACAGACATCTTGTCTTTACACGTTGGCCGAAGTGGCCGATGGCTCCTGTAGACAATGATCCAGTCTTTCCCCCTCTGTCAGACATCGGTTCTCAGCTAATGTCTGCTTCTAGCAGTTCATTTACTTGCTAAATCAATAACAATTTGAGAAACAAAGCAATTTTAAATAAACTCATAATAGAAAAAAAATTCACCATGTTTAAAATCTATAAATACAGAAATATGTTTTACAGGGTAAAATTGACCACATTTTTTCATTTTTGAAAAATAAGTAATATTACCTTGTTTTTATATTGATACATATTGTCACATAGCTTCTTCGAATGCACATGTTAGATGTACATAATAAAATGATAACATAGCATTTACTGTTTTCTGTAAACTCGAAAGACAGAAGATTAAAAAAAAAACTTTTTGGCAATAATTTAGACTCATGACTACTAGTGCTGGTGTGGGAATAATTTTTCACAGGTCATCCTTAATATTTACACTCACAGGGAGCTTTTCTGTATATTCAGTTAACTTTTTTTTTTAAAAGGTCGGCCGTCCACTCTGCACTGTAAATCAAGGCTAGACAAAGAGGTTACTAGTTTGGCTAACTGATCCTAATTAATCATCGAGTTAATTAAAATTGGCGTACGGAGAATGTGATTACGACTCTGATCACAGCACAGAGCCAGAGGTGGCAAAGTGGTGACCTAAAAGAAGATCAGGAAAACCCAAGGTTCTGGCCTTTCCCGGAAGGGCACCGACCTTGTTTTCTCGTAATGCTTCCTGCCTAAGGTCATGATGAAGCACTTCTTTCAAACTCTTCTTCCACGTGTTTCTGTAAACAGAGTCACTGACTCACCTGCGGTCTCTTCCTCAATGCTCCAAAATAGGAGTAGGCCTTGGCACATGAAACAAAATGATGGTGGGCCTCCTTATTATTCTGCCAGGTGTTCCTTCCCAGGCCTGTTGAGTTCTGCTCTGGTTTAGGCCAGAAATGGCTCTCTAAGGCAAGCCAGCAACTAGGACAGACACCCCCTGGTGCAACTGCCTTTCAGTTCAAGATTCAGAGCTGGCGGCTGCCTTCATGCTGGTCCTTTTAAGGTCAGACACTACCGCACGTCCTAATAGATTATTGCATCAAATTTGCACTAGGTGACCCTGCAAGGTCAACACAGTGCTTCTTCCTTTGCACCATTAAGTGTCCAGCATCCCCAGGGGATGTTTTCATGCTTTCTGATTGGATAACATTGAACCAAGCTCATTGCAAGGATCGATCTTTTCCCGTTTTCCTGCACATACTGTCATGAAACACAAGTGACTTCCTCGTGCCCTGTTTGCCAGGCCCTGTAAATTCCATGCCTTCAGCTATCATGTCAAAGAGCCAGGAAAGCACTAGAGAAGCACGGGAGGGTTCTTTTTAAGCAATCTACACGAAACAGTAGTTTAGAGATCCTTTTCTATTTTTTAAAATCCAGCAGGACAAGCGAAAGTAACTTGTTCAAGTACCTCTCCATCCATCCAGACACTTGTGAAATGCAACACAGGGTAAGAGCTGCCACAGACCCCAGCTTACAGACAGACTGGCAGTTACAGTACTAGGGACAAAGATACAGATACAAGAGACGAGGGGCAACACGGTCACCAAAGTATTAAAAAGTGCTTCTCCAAACCGTTCCGTGCGTGGAATGCAAATACTGTACAGGTAACACACAGGGCTGCTTCCAGGAAGTACACGCGCCTCTGTCAGACGTTGCTTTCGATGTGCCTGCTGTTCCCACCGGAAGAGTCCGTCTGTTCCATGCGCTCACAGTCGAGGCTGACCTCGCTCGTGTCCATACTACAGTCTGACTCACTGTCCGATTGGTCCATCTGCTCAAGTTTTGTGTCTCCCTGGGGCTCCCGGCTCCCAGGGGCGGGGTTTAAGAACGGTCCCTCGGAGTCCAGCGCCCCAGCCTGCCCGGCAGCGCACAGAACGGTTTCTTTGGCCTGACGAATGCAGTTGAGCCACTGCTGCTTGTTGAAGGTGTCGTTGGCTTGTAGTGAGTGGGTCTGACTTTGGGAACCGTTTTTGAAACTTACTCTGAAGAAGTTTTTAACTAGAAATGAAAAATACATATAAAAAAGGTCAACGGAGAGGTATTTCTCCCAGGCCAGAGGTAACCTATAGAGTGACACGAAACCCCTGTACCCAAGGCAGACATCATTAATTGATTACAAAATGTGTGCCACTGGTCCAGGACATGGCGCAGCTCTACTCTGCAGCCATCAAGCACCTGGACCTGACATCAGGGTAGCTCTCGGTTGCCCTGAGGCCAGCAAATTAAAATCTCCCATGTATTAAAATCTCCTACGAGCTGGTTAAAAACATACACGCCCGGACCCTACCGTTAAGTGACTCGGATTCAGTAGGTCTAAGGTGGGCCTGATAATCTGGACTTTCAACCACGGCCCCAAGTTAGAGCCTTCTCAAGTTCGAGAAGCTCTGTGTAATAGCAAACCATGCCCCCGACCGCCCAAGCGATAATAATACTTGTATATATAGTACCTAAAGGACTGAGAAGATATGCAAAGACTCAGAGCCGTTATAAATTTAGTTTCACTTTAAAATAAAAATACATTTTCAAACAACACAAATAAAAATTAAAAAAAATTTTTTTCATTATCTCCACAGGAGCTACGTGTATTTAAAAAAAATGGTAGCGCACCATTCGGGAGACATTTTGTTTAGTTTAACTGACACAGAACATGCTCTGTGAGCCACGTGCAACGCTTGGCTCACAGAAGCACGTGTGTTCAGTCCCTTTGCACTATCCCTGGAGCCAGTGGCCTGGGAACTACGACTTCGGATAAATTCAGGTTCCTCTTTTTGCTCCTGGGCAAGTGCCTTAACTTCTGTGCGTCTCAGTGTCCTTATTTGTAAAACGGGAGAAACGAAGAGGACCTATCTTATAAGATTATTATGAGGGCTAAAGTTAGTGGTAATGCATGTGCTTCTACACCACCTGACACATAGCCAGTACCCAGGGGATAGAAGTTGCCACCACCACCACCAGGGCGGAGGGACTGATGAGCAGGTCGGGGCAGTATGTACTAATTACGTTGACAATACGATGCCCCTGTTAACCCAAGAGGCTCAAATGTCACTTTCTCAAGGAAGACTTTTCAGATCATTTCCTCTAAAGCAAACCCCCAACTGTTATCCCATACAGGGTTTTAGTTCTCTTAACACTACCTGAATATTTAGTCATCCTTCATCTCCTCTATCACACTGTAAGCTCCATAGGGGCAAGGAATTTGTTCAGTTTACCAGTGTCTACTAGTGCCTGGAATGACACATGCAAGATACTCAGTAAACACTGCTATTGTAGCTTCTCTTGGTTAATTTAAGTCTCACGTTAGAGAAGCCCATTAGAGTAATTACAGATGAATCCTCAACCCAGGTGACCATTCTTAATCCTCTTTAGGGATGATTCCCCTGGCTCAACAAGAGCCACCAGTAAACAACTGGTATTGACATAGGGGCTGTCTGGTATTAAGCATGCTTGCATCCAGTGGAAGGAGACAGGGAGAGGGAATGCAAGGAGCACCTGTTATGTGCAGATGGGTTCACTTGCAGCATCTTAATCCTAATAACAACCTTATAAAGTAGGTACGGATACATGCCCGTTTTACAGACGGCAAACTGAGGCTTGCAGAAGTGGCACAAGGTTACACAAGCAGTGAGTAATGAGACAGCACTGGAATGTAGTGTGACTCCAAGGCCACAGCTACTTCTCTCTCCACCAGCCAGACACTCCCTCTGAAGCACCACAACCAAAGACATTCAACAGGTCAAAACTGACAGCCATCCATACTTCTCTCGTTGTTGCTAAACGCCCCACGCAGGGAGCCGCCCAGCCTCACTTCTCCATCCTGCAGGTCTTCCAGGAGAAGGTCCTTTACAGGGATCGGCTGCCGGTACAACTGGTAGCAGAGCTGTTCATTGTGGGTGACAGCTCGAGTGATCACAAGCACTTCTTGGAACAGGAAAACGTGAAGTTTCTAGAAGAAAAGAATCCACAGGATTTCCCTAAGCCACAGTCTATTGAGTGGATTAGGGGACTTCTGTGGGTAAGAGGAGCCCAGGTACCAGCTTCACATTGTATTATCAACTTTCAGGCTCAGGTCTACCTCCAGAACAGAAGTCGGGCATCTTGGAGGTATTTCCAGATGCATCTAGTGCCTTTCCTGGAGGAGCGCCTCCCTGCAGCCACCACAGAGAAGGCCTTTCTGCCTACAGACATCTGCGGCCTGGACTGCCGGCTGCAGGGACACCATGCATAGTGCATATTCGCAGCCTGTGCAGACACAGAGAGCCTCCAGCCTCCATAAGAAAAAAAAGTGAGAAGGGGGGATGGAATAAAGGGAACAGTGAAGGAAAAAGAAGTGAGTACCCCCTCCCCCACTCGGGCTTTGGCTTATAGCACCCAGTATATCCCTAAGAGATCATAATGAACTATAGTCTATGAAGGATATGAATGGGGGGGCACCTGGGTGGCTCAGTGGGTTAAAGCCTCTGCCTTCAGCTCAGGTCATGATCTCAGGGTTCTGGGATTGAGCCCCGCATCGGGCTCTCTGCTCAGCGGGGAGCCTGCCCCCGCCATGCCTGCCTCTCTGCCTACTTGTGATCTCTGCTTGTCAAATAAATAAATAAATAAATAAAATCTTAAAAAAAAAAGGATACGAATGGTATTTCAAAGCCTAATATTAATTTTTGTTTCCCAAACCCATAAAAACACTTGTTCCTTAAGCTACAGAGCTGAGTATCAGTTCCATCCAGGCACTCCAACTCTGAACACTGCCCATTCCCGAGGGAACCAGAGTGTGCTGTCAGAGCCACAAAGAAAGATGATCAAAGAACTGGTCCTTCTCGGTTATGTTCCTCGGAACCTCAGTTCTCTGAAGAGGTTGTGCTTAAAAGGCTGATGACTGATGTGTGTGTTGTGGGCGAAAAGAAATCTCCAAAATAAAGGCTTGTCTCAAACCACATCATGAAAGCAATTTCGCTGGGTGGAGCCGGGGTAAATTGGCCCCATTCCGTTCCTAGTGCTAGACTCTTCTCACAGTTTGGAAATGTGGACGGACGGAAATGAAAAGTTCTACAACTTTTGCAGCTGGTTCTGGTTTTCCGGTGGGGATATTTGGGAATGTGAACCCGGGGGTCTCAAAGAGGTGGAAACTCACATCAGAATCTTGATTTGGGTCAGGGGAAGCACATTCAGCATTATCAATTTTATATTTGGGAGAAAAGGAACTGGCGGCCCCCCCTCCGACACCCACTCTGACACACACAGACACAGACACACGTACCTATAGAAATTAAAGCTCAAGCAAATGTTGGATGGTGGAAATAAAACTGATAATTTTGTGTGGGAGGAGATTGAGGAGTGAGAGTTTATCAAAAGTGCATTTAAACAGAGTAAAGCAAAAAATAACCAAGTTAAGGGCTTTTTTTTTTTTTTGGAGGGGGGATATAGAAAGAATGTTAAGCCTTATTTGGGGGATGGGTAGGGGAGGGGTTGGATATTGTTGTATATATTAAACATTAGGTTTTTAAAATATTGTTTCTACTGTAATCAACCCTCTAGCCAAGGTAGGTAATTTGAACTCAGATTGTCTAGGAAACCTTTTAAAAACATCCCTTATTTATGAATGTTAACTGAGAATTTCCCTTCTTAGTCTCAGCTCCTTTTAGCCATCAAACTAATGAGCTTTTCTTCTGACACAGGACTGTTCATAAAGACTTCCATCATTCTACTGAGAAAAACAATAAAACACACCCCCTACCCCAACTGCTATCTTTGTTTTTCAAAAATCTGTCTGCTGAAAAATGAACTACAGTTCATCTCTAATGCCTGTGGCACATCCAGCCAGGGAGTCTCGGTCCTTGACTAAGGGACAGAAAGAGAACAGGCCTCATCCCATCCAGTGATGTATCTTCCCAACCTTTTCCCACAGGGTTTCTGAGAAAGAATGTTCGAGAAGCCAGAGTATTAGACATTAGAAGCCAGAGTATCAGGCATTAGAAGTCCACTGGAGTTTTTTGAAAATCAGCAAGAAGCAGAATGCTGCTTTCTAGCAACCAGTAACTCTGTAGTCAGAAACACTTCTTCAAGCAGTGGTCATGACCAGTCTCAGCATCTCTGCTGGACCACCAGCTAGTTGGATCCCCAGCAGCTCTCATAATGGGCACCATGACATACACTCAGTGATTTCAAATAACATTTCCAAGCCTGCTCACAAATGCCACTCCAAAGTCCAGGTCAAAAGGTTATCCCTTAAATCATCAAAGCTTTATTAAGAACTATTCAATCTAGTTTTGGCTTTCATTCTAAGAGTTGACTAGATACTGAAGACGAAATATGATAAAAGAAGAGCTTTTTTCAATGGCTTTCCCAATATTGAATTTAAATATTTGTTATATATAATAAAATCTATACATTATATAAATATACATTTCTATGTATAATATGTTTAAATTATAAAATATCATAGATTTATTAGCATTAATTTCTACCGGCTACACATAAAAAGAACCTGGTGAATTAAATGAATTTTGAGCTCTCATAAAATTTCAAATCCATCCTTTCTTTATACAAACATTTACTCATTCATTCACTCACTCATTCACCTAACATTACTGAGTGCTTAGTACATGCCAGGTCCCTATAATAGGTGCTGGGGATTAATAAGACGTGGTCTCTATCCTAAAAGATCATACATAATGGAAGATATTGACAGACATGGTGGATAATTACAGCCCACTGTAGTAACTGCCCCAGGGAGATCCATCCAAGTTGCTATGATAGGAGAGGAGGAACAAGTTCAAAATCTACTCAGGAATAAAAGCCAGGAAGTTGGGCAGAGTTAGCTATACAGCTAGTTTTAAAACAAAAACTTGTTTTAAAATGGTAGTCTGTAGATGGGTACCAATCCATAAAAAAAAAAAGCAAAGAATTCCTTATAAAGCTAAGAGCTTCAACTTAAGAGCTGTTTTTCTGAGATTATATACTTTTAACATCTTGTTAAAATCATCCCCTGTTTTCTGATATCAAAGCTGGAGGAGATGTTAACTGTTTTGTATTTGTTATTGAAGGTCATGCTCAAACAAAATATAATTGGCAACCCTCTGTTGGCCCCGAAATTCTTCCTGAATATATATTGGTTGTGAAATTTTAAAATATATATAATACATATTTTGTGTAATATATATAAATATATATTAATTGTAAGCTAGAAACACATAATAACATGTTATTTATATATAAATTATAATATATAAATATATATATACACACACAATTATATAATGATATATATCCATATACATATGGGATCCTAAGATACAAAAGACACTGGAAAGCAATTTTTGTCTGAAGAATGTGACCTTGGGTAGGGAAGGCAGAGTAACAGGAGGCTGGGCATTAAATGGATTAAGCGCGGGGGGAAGCGGAGGACCAGACCCCTGAAGGAGTGTAGCCACTCACCACCCCTCGATTGTTCTTCAGTTCTCCGTGACAACACAGCACTCTTGAGTTGTCGATTAGAGAGTCTTTCTGGCCTTCTTCCAAGTAAAGAAGCCGCTCTTTATAATAGCGGCACTCAGATTCCCCAGTCTTGGTGTTGATTTCTGCCACGATTCCCTGAATGATGTTTATCTATGGAAACAAAGAAGAAAGTGTGGGGAAAGTAAGCAAACCGTCTACATCAATAAGTTCCAGGGGCTCAGCCGAGAAGGTCACCCAGACAGACCTGCGTCTAACTCTCAGATTCCGTTATCCAACCTGCTGTTTTGGGAAAAGGCAAAAATAAACATGTGTTTTGAATATATTGTGTCCATCTATCCATCTATACATGTACACACAGATACACACACACGTATATGTGCACACACACACAGATATTTGTATTATATAGAAAACTGATGTTGATGCATGACTTTATCCAAGAGGAAGAGATAGAAGATATAGCTTCTGATGTGCAGGACTCCTAACTACTGAGTTCTATGTCGCACATTTCTTCAAACTTGCTTGCAATGTGGAAGATACAGGCATATAAAAACCATAGCCAAGGAGAGAACACAAAGCAGAATGCAGTAGTCCCCAGAAGGGATCATCTTTGTGGGTCTGAACGCAGTTTCAAGGTTTCTCTACAGGCACTCACTCTAACCTACAAACAAGATGTGCAAATTGGGTGTGAAGAAATGGGTAGCTTTTTAGTGATAAAACATAAGCGATTTTAAAAAGACAGAGAACTAGAAATGGAAAGAAAGGACACAAGCTGTAATGACGGGAACTATTTATCTACATATATACACTCCCTCCCATGCCTGTAGCACACGTGGAAACAGCAGGGGTGGAGGGATTTCAGACCAAGGGTGGATATAGTATTGTTACTGCAAAATGAAACAAAACAGCACTCAGACACAGTCAGTGGGCATTTATTCTGATGTGTTATTCTATCACATAGATGATATGTCTAAATGATGTAACATACTAAAAAAACAAAGGAACAAGAAATTAGTTGAGTAAAAACTCAAGGACACCAACCAAAGGTAAAATGATGACCTCATCAGCAGGGTCCCCTGTCCTCCAAGAGTGAAAAGACCAGCTTTTCCTTTTTTCCCATCTTTCTTGTGGTAGCATTATTATTGTTTTCTAAAGATTTTATTTATTTATTTGACAGAGAGAGATCACAAGTAGGCAGAGAGGCAGGCAGAGAGAGAGAGAGAGGAGGAAACAGGCTCCCTGCCAAGCAGAGAGCCCGATGCGGGACTCGATCCCAGGACCCTGAGATCATGACCTGAGCCGAAGGCAGAGGCTTAACCCACTGAGCCACCAAGGCACCCCGTGGTAGCATTATTTTTTACGTTTTTATTTAAATTCCAGTTAGTGTACATAGAGTGTAAGAGTTTCAGGTTGACAAATGATTCAATACTTCCATACAACTCCCAGAGCTCATCACAACAGGTGCCCTCCTTAATCCCCATCCCCTAGTTCACTCCTCCCCCCACCTCCCCTCTGGTAACCAGCAGTTTGTTCTTCCAGTATAGAGTCTGTTTCTCGGTTTGCCTCTCTCTCATCCTCCCTCTTTTCCCCCCACTTTGCTTGTTTGTTTTGTTTCTTAGATTCCACATATGAATGAAATCATATGGTATTTATCTTTCTCTGACTGGTTTACCTAGCATAATACTCTCTAGCTCCATCCATGTCCTTGTGAATGGCAAAATTTCATTCTTTATGGCTGAGTAATATTCCATTACACACACACACACACACACACACACACACACACACGTTCTTTATCCATTCATCAGTCGAAGGAGATTTGGGCTGTTTCCATAATTTGGCTATTGTAGATAATGCTCCTGTAAATATTACGGTGCATGTATCCTTTCAAATTAGCATTTTTGTATTCTTTTGGTAAATACCTAGTAGTGCAATTGTTGGATCGTAGGGTAGTTCTATTTTTAACTTTTTGAGGTACCTCCATACTGTTTTCCACAGTGGCTGCACCAGTTTGCATTCTTACCAACAGTGCAAGAGGGTTCCTCTTTTTCCGCATCCTCGCCAACACCTACTGTTTCTTGTGTTGCTGATTTTAGGCATTCTGACAGGAGTAGGATGGTATCTCACTGTTGTTTTGATTTGTATTTCCCTGATGATCAGTGATGTTTAGCATCTTTTCATGTGTCTGCTGGCCATCTGTATGTCCTCTTTGGAAAAATGTCTATTCATGTCTTCTGCCCATTTTAAAATTGGATTATTCATTTTCTGGACATTGAGTTCTATAAGTTCTTCATATATTTTTGATACTAACCCTTTTTCAGATATGCAATTTGCAACTATCTTCTCCCATTCTGTAGGTTGCCTTTCAGTTTTGTTGATTGTTTCCCTAACTGTACAGAAGCTCTTTATTTTGATGAAGTCCCAGTAATTATTTTTTGCTTCTGCTTCCCTGGCCTCAGAAGACATATCTAGAAAGAAGTTGCTACAGCCATTGTCAAAGAGATGACTACCTGTGTTCTCCTCAAGGATTTTGATGATTTCTTGTCTCACATTTAGGTCTTTCATCCATTTTCAATTTATTTTTGTGTATTGTATAAGAAAGTGATCCAGTTTTATTCTTTGGTATGTTGCTGTCCAGTTTCCCCAACACCATTTGTTGAAGAGACTGTCTTTTTTCCATTGGACATTCTGTCCTGCTTTGTTGAAGGTTTATTGACCACAGAGTTGTGGTTTCATTTCTGTAGTCTTGATCCCTACAGCTTCGTAGTATAACTTGAAGTCTGGACTGTGATGCCTCCAGCTTTGCTTTTCTTTTTCAAGTTTGCTTTGGCTACTTGAGGGTCTTCTGTGGTTGCATACAAGTTTTGGGATTATTTGTTCTAGCTCTGTGGAAAATGATGTTGGTATTTTGATAGGGATTGCATTAAATGTATAGACTGCTTTGGTAGTATAGACATTTTAATAATATTTATTCTTCCAATCCATTTCTTTGTGTCATCTTCAATTTTTTTCTTTAATGTTTCATAATTTCCAGAATATGGGTCTTTTGCCTCTTTGGTTAGATTTCTTCCTAGGTATCTCATTGTTTTTGGTGCGATTGTAAATGGGATTGATGGGTTAATTTCTCTTTCTGCTGCTTCATTGTTGGTGTATAGAAATGCAACCAATTTATCTAAGTTGATTTTGTATCCTAGAGAATTTACTGCATTTATCAGTTCTAGCAATTTTTGGTGGAGTCTTTTGGGTTTTCTATGTAGAGTATTATGTCATCTGCAAACAGTGAAAGCTTGAGCTCTTCCTTGTTGATCTGAATGCCTTTTATTTCTTTTTGTTGTCTGACTGCTATGGCTAGGACTTCCAGTACTCTGATAATTAACAGTGGACATCCCTCTCTTGTTCCTGACAGTAGAGGAAACACTGTTTCTCCCCGCTGGGAATAACATTCACTGCGTGTTTTTCATATATGGCCTTTATGATTTTGCTCCCTCTAAACCTACTTTGTTGAGGGTTTTATCATGAAGGGATATTGTACTTTGTTAAATGCTTTCTCTGCATCTATTGAAATGATCATATGGTTCTTATCCTTTTTATTAATGTAGTGCATCACGTTGATTGATTTGTGAATACTGAACCACCCTTGCAGCTCGGGACTCAGTGGTGGTATCGGCAGGAAAGAACTTAACAGATGAGTAAGGGTAATAAGGCCTCTTCTTGATCACATTTACTTAATGGAAAAACAAACCAATCTCTGAAAAGCAAAGTTTTAAAAGAAGCCTTTACTCAGTGAGAACTTACCAGATCTTGTAATGTGTTAAACTGGCAATGAATTCTAAGATTAAGTGATTATTTTTCACATTCTAGTGAAATGATACCTTCTGCCCAAAGCCAACTGGATAAAAACTTCTACCCAGTTAGAACTCTGGCATTTCCATGTAAGTCTGACAGAAGATCTTACAGCTCTGAGCCGAAGTCTGGTGATTGTTCCCTATGAACAGATGCATAATCTATATACTTTTGTAGCTATTATGAGTTTCAAAGCTCATTTATTCTTTTCTCTATTTCCCAAATTTGGGCTGTAGCACTACTTGGATAATAAATACATCTTTTTAAAAAACACAGGCTTTTTGTCCCATAAAATAATGTTTTTGGCCTTTAATGTCAACATGACATTAAATATAAGTCCTATGAAATTAATCTGAGTTTTACTAACATACATAATAAATAGAACACTTTGACATACAAACTTTCTCTTCATTTTTTTCACCCTTTTGGTTTTTAGACAAGCCTAATTATTTGCTACTTTCAAAAAAACAAAAAAAAAAAAAGAAAAAAGAAAAAGAAACTCCACAAAACATATTAATGCTATGACTCATCCTTCAAGTTAATTCAATCAACGCTTGTTGAGCATCTGTTCAGTGTCAAACTAGATGATGTCACTGAAAGAAATGAGACAGGTCCCTGCCCTCAAGAGGCTTTAAAATATATGGGAAGTGTCTGACAAATTCTTTTATGTCTACCTTAATCTTTTACCTTACTACATTTTTAATATATAGTGGAATTCATACTTTTTCCTTGTTTTTAGAGGTCTTAGCATTAATAGCTGTGGCTCTTCTTAGAGTTTACTCAGTTTACCTGGAATTAACTGGGTCTTGAGACAATTTTCCGAGTTTCCTGCAAGTATCCAGGAGACCAGAAAAATGATGTACTATAGGCATAAATATGTATTCACTTCCTAATTTCGCTCAGGGACTGAACATCTGGCATATCACATGAAGATTAATAAACTCAAACTCCACAGTGGTTCTTTAGGCAGCTATGACTACTGTCTGATGCTACCTCTTTCCTTAGTGTCTGAAAAAATAAGAGAGACTGAACAATAGGAACAATCAGTGTTATTCCACATTCTTTGTGGACATTGTAATAGCACTTCGGGGTCTGCTTTCATTTATTAAAAATATTGTTTTGTTGTTACATCTACCTCTACACCATAAGCATCTACTCTCTGTACTTTTTTTTTTTAAGATTTATGTATTTGAGATAGAGTGTGTGTATGTGTGTGTGTGTGTGTGTGTGTGCACGCAAGTGGGGGAAAGGCAAGGGAGAGAATCTTGAGCATATTCCCCGCTGAGCACAGAGCCCGACCAGGGCTTGATCCCAAGACCCATGAGCTTGTGGTCTGAGCCGAAACCAAGACTCAGATGTTCGATTGACTGAACCACCCAGGTGCCCCCTGCATTGGTTCTTGAGAGGACTTTATTGTGCAGAATCACAGGGAGGAATAAAGGTGTACATAGCAGATTGGCAGTAGCAAACAGTCATGGTGGTTGTGCATTTAAGTTCAATTTCAATTTATTGTTGCATCAGGGTTCAAACTGAAGGGAAAGGACCAATAAAGCAAGATGATGACAAATATCTGATAACAGAGCAGGGGGTAAGCCCACACATGCCGTAATCATCATCCTCAAAGTGGAATCTGGAAGCTCTGTCTGGTTCCTTGTGCGGTAATGTCGTCTATCCGTGGGCTTGTGACACAAACCGAGAATAGCAGCCAGCACGGCAGGAACAGCAGGACAGTTCTTCTCATTGATTCCAGTGATTTTTTTTTTTTAAGTAGTTAGGGAACAGTGGCAGGCGGAGGGAAGAGATGGTCTGCCAGATCACTTGTTGGCTGAAATAATCCTTAGAATTTAAAATGTTAAACAACCAGACCTCTAGAATATCTAAATATCTGAATTTCTATTTAAAAATGTTCTTTTTAGGGAAATTTCTATCAACTCTCCAAAACACTGTTAAGAAATTCTAATAAAGATGTGGTGGTTTATGCATTGCAGTAAAAAAGCAAGACCCCCTTTTTTTTTTAGATCTAATTATAGGACTGGACACTTGGTGTAGAAGCAATTTACTTAGGTTCTCTGATTTTTTCCCCTTTTCATAAGTGGAAAATCTATTCAGGGAACATGTAATTCAAGCTACATCAGTACTATGGGTTTTATGTTTATCAAGCATTCACAAGGTACCCAAGAATATGGGGCTAAATATTTCTGCTCATCTGTGTTAATGCCCAGAGAATTTTGAAAAGAAGGGGGAAAAAACCCCAACATTGCTGTGCCTCTATTGTGTAAATGGGCACTTTGAAGATCTGCTTTGCAGACATTTTCAAATGCAGGTCTGCCATGCTTCACACACAAATTTTCCTGACTGACTAGGTGCAGATTCAGCCTTCAAAAGTGACATCACATCTTATGCACTAGGGAAACCCATACATCCTTTCACATTGCAAACAACCACCTTCTTATCTGTTTTTAAATCCAAAATTCAGTTCACTGGGTGATTTTAGAAACAGCTTTATTCTTTCATGCTGCATATTAAAAAGGAGAAATCTTAACAGTAAAATAAAACTCAGAGTAGCTTCACGTGCTTCAAAAAGGTAATTATTTAGACTAGCTTGAGCTCCCTATTGTTTTCATTCCTGCAGACCACACACTCGCTAGGATGAAATATGGAAAGGAAGCAATACTCTTGCATGCTTCCCAGTAGTTAAAAACAGACCTGATGAAGTGGGATGGGCCTCATCCCCGGTGCCTGTGTCCCCTATCTGTGCTGGACTGGGGACCTGGTCTGTGTGTGTTTGCATTCAATCAAGAGCATCTTTCCTTCGTCTTCTCTATCCCTACAAGGTGACACCTGGCCCAGGACTGCACTCGTGAGACCTCTCCACTAAGTCTGGAGGCGGACAGCTTTCTGCAATTCCACAGGCAAGAGGGGCTCAGAGAAGCAGCCAGGCTTTCAGTTCCATGGTACAGGGTCATAAAAAAGTGGAACAGGCCCAGGATTTGCAGTCCACACTGACAGATTTGACATCAGCCTCATCACATGCTGGCTCTGGACCCAGGCAAGTTATTGAAGCCCTCCAAGCCTCATCTGGAATACGGTCCTAACAAGGAGAGCTATCTCACAGGTTGTTATAAGGATTAAATGAGATACATAACCTATAAAGTGATTACATAAAGCTGATTTCCTAGGTACTCAAGAAATGTCAGCAGATGTTAGAATTATCATTGCTGCGACTACTACTAATTATTATTAAGCCCCTTTCTAGGAGGAGACAGGCAGTCTGCTCACAGGTTTCATGGATTCTGATTCTCAAGTCACCTATGCATATCCTCTTTCTGTTCCAGATGCAGTCAGGGAACAAGCCCTTTGAACTGGTCTCTAAGCCTCCATCCTCACGACTTCTCCCTCAGCGGTTTCCATGACTGCATGTCTGGACCACTACAGGAACCTCTCAACTTGCCTCCCTGGCCCTAGTCTTTTCCCCCTCAGTCCCCTGTCCTACAAACAAGGAGAATAATGTGTCCAAGGTTTCACAGCTTATCAGCAACGGAGCTGGGATCTGAACCCTGTATCCCAGTTACTTAGAAAACAACAAACAAAAGAACAAAGCACAACAAAGGAAAAACATCTCAAATTGATATTTAAAACCCTCTCTATAGGGGCACCTGCATGGTTCAGTCAATTGAGTGTCTGCCTTTGGCTCAGGTCATGATCCTAAGTCCCAGGATGGAGACCTGTATCAGGCTTCCTGCTCAGTAGGGAGTCTGCTTCTCCCTCTGCCTGTCACCCGGCTTTGTGCTCTCTCCCTCTCATGCATGCATGTTCACCTTCTCTCTTGAATTAAAAAAAAAAAAACACCCCTCTATAACCACATCTGAACCCCCATCCTCTGTCTTCTCTCCTGCTGCTTCCTCAGAATATCCTCAACCCTGGACAGATGACCCAGGGTATTCCCCCGGCATTTCCTGTCCTGTCATTCCTCCATAGCTTTGTTCAGGCCACTGGCTCCCCCTGGCCTGCCATTGCCTCTGCTCTGTCCCACAGAGTGCCTCAATCAGAACCAAGCTCTCTGGACAGAACACTCCCTGTTCACAATATTCTCATGAGATGGATCCATTTCTCCTGGTCTTCTATTGCTGTTGGAAAGACTCTCTCTCTCTTTATACTTGAACATTTTCTGGTGAGCAGGAGATCTGACCAGGTCGGTCCCTCACTGCAGTCAGTGGCTGAGGAGAGCTGGTTCTGAAATGGGTGTCGACGTCACAAATGAGCTCACAGGGGCTAAGGTAAGAGGCAACTCCCATTTGCTAACTAAACAAAGATACTCAATTCAAAATCTCCAGAGATCTTAACCCTCACAGTCGCTGTGAACAGCTTACAGGTCATTATGAACTGTAATTACAGAGTATAGAGTCAGCTACACAGAATCAAGAACTTTGAGAAATCAAAGCGACCTTAGGGTGTATTTCATGTAAACACTGCATTTTATAGGTTGGGGGAGTGAGGCAGAGAGAGAAGAAGTAAACTGCAAAATTAAAACATGACTGATGGCAGCACCAAGCATGGAAGCCAAGACCCCTGGGTGCTGTGTGCCCAGAGACCCCTCATTCGCCCATGCACCCAACTTCCCAGATGCAAGGGAGGAAACAAGGTAAAGACAGAAAGAAACAGGTGAACTTACAGCTTCTTCCAGGTGCTGCTGATCTGGATTATCATTTGGTGTGTGCCTCAAGATTTCTCGAAGAAGAAGAGGGTATTTCACTAGACGGCTCCTTGGAATATCGAGAAAATTCCAGAGATCCAGCTTGCGGCTAAAGGGGGACTCTAAGCATCGCTGTAGGAAATCTTGGACTCGGTGGTCTTGTTTTTTGTGGTCCAGCAGTGCTTTCGCGGCGACTTGATTGCTGCAATAGCTGTCGTAGGAGCTGAGACAAGGCAGCTAAGAAAGGAACATCAAAACATGGTTGGAGTGCGGAGCTAACTGTGCTCTGAAGCTACACGCGAGTATCACTTGTGCAGCCTGAACAAAACCTAACTGGTCTCCAGGTCTGGCCAACGTTCCTTTATCTGCACGGCTGGACAAGACAGACAAGGGCAATCTTCAAAACCACAGGCAATGAACAGTTTTTAGGCTTTGGCTTGCTTGCGTGAAGTACATTTACTTTCTTTTTTAAAAAATATTTTATTTTTTTAAATTTATTTGACAGACAGAGATCACAAGTAGGCAGAGAGGAAGGCAGAGAGGGGGAAGCAGGCTCCCTGCTGAGCAGAGAGCCTGACTAGGGGCTTGATCCCAGGACTCTGGGATCATGACCTGAGCCGAAGGCAGGTGCTTAACCGACTGAGCCACCCAGGCGCCCCTACATTTACTTTCTTGATTGTTAAGACCTCATCATAATGTTTGCATTTTTGCCAATCTAAGTTGGAACAAAAGAACCAGAAAAACCGCATACGCATACGACTCAAAATTTTCATGCACTTCCAAAGGTGTCCGGTGAGGGAAAAGCTTCCTATCTTTAAAAATAAACAAAATAAACAAACAGGACTTCTTTTAAAATTATTCATAAGAAAATCATCTGGAGGACTTAGTGGTATAAAAAGAAAGCAAGGAGTAGGATTTTGTGGCCCAGCCATTTGCGTGGCCTGGTGCGAGCATCTCTATGTTGTTAGCTGAAGGTGACCTGATTCCAAGGTGGGCCAACCATAAAGAATGCCAAGAAGTGAGAGCAAAAGTATAATTAGTAAAAAGTTAGATGCAGGAAGCATTTAGAAAGATCTTTTAAGCTGGATTCCTGTCTATACCACAACACCGTGCAAAGAACATTTAAGCTTAAAGACTTTGGAACGCTTCAACTCCACTATCTTCCTTCCAGCAAAATACTAATTTTCCTGACATGTCCCATCAGTCACATTGTGCAAACACAGAGTTGGAGTCCCCAGTAGGAAGGTGGTTCATCGCCCTTTTCCACTCCTTCCTAAGTTCTGCATCCTCAATACACTGCATTGCGCCTGCCATCCACAGACATTCAAAGTTTATATTCCGAATGAACAAATAAATGGATGTTTAAGGTGTCCAGATTAGGTAACATTTGATGGCCTGGGAACATGGCTTAGAATTAAATTGTGGCAGCATCTGAACAATGCGTCAAAGTATAAATATTCTGGTGCTTCTTTTCTACCTCTTATTGAAATTATTTTCTCAGCAACTGAAACAAAAAAAAAAGAGGGGTGGCGCCTGGGTGGCTCAGTGGGTTAAAGCCTCTGCCTTTGGCTCAGGTCGTGATCCCATGGTCCTGGGATTGAGCCCTGAGTTGGGCTCTCTGCTCAGTGGGGAGCCTGCATCCCCCCCACCCCCGCCTGCCTCTCTGCCTACTTGTGATCTCTGTCTGTCAAATAAATAAATACAATCTTTAAAAAAAAAAAAAAGATACCAAGGAAGTAATGTTTAAATTCACTGTGAAGTTTAACATTCTTTGGAAATGTCTACCTTCCCTACGTGTCATTAAAAAAACACTTTTATTTGTGTTAAAAAGAGCTGCAGAAATTCTTTCCTCAACCTTACATTTGAAAGTAATGATAATTGCTACACACACACACACACACACACCCTAGATGTGGTATTGTGGCTTGTAATTTAGACTTTCAGAGTTAATTAAAAAGAGCTTCAGGTCCTCTTAATTTTATTTCCACTTCCTCGCTTTTTAAAAAGACCTGGAAATGCCCAATGTTTTCATTATGGAGAAACAAATCAGCAGTAACTATCGGATGCAAACCAGTCAGGAACTCTGACCACACTGCTGCCCACCGTCCAATGGGCCATCACTCTCTGATCCTGCCGCCCCCCGCTGCCATGGCAACCCAATCCAGCTCTGGTCCTGTTCACACCTGACAGGATGCTCATTTCCTGGGCATGACCTGAAAGGCTATCCGGTTCAACCCCACTGGCTAGAAAGGGCCACAAGCGATAACATGATACGGAAGAAAGAATGTATACATCTTTGTTCCCAAATACACACACATTCACTTACATAAAATGTGAGAGGTGATAACACAGTGGTTAAGTGGGCAGACTCTGGAACCAGGGATAATCACGCTCAAAGCCTAATCTGGACAGTAACTAGTCAGGTGATCCATCTGAGCCTCAATTTCCCCACTTAAAAATGCATATACTACTGTCCTCCTATCTTGTAATGAGATAAAGCAGACAAAAAGTATAAGAACTTGACTTCTGGGTAAGAATCTGTAAGTACAGCTATTAAAACAAAAGTATAGTTAGTAAAAAATGATTTTTTTTGTTATTATTTATCCCTAGGATATTTTTATTGAAGAAATTGTGGTTTAGAGAAGCAAAACTACTTGCTCAGCTAGAGACAAAACCGGTCGGCTGAACGTTCTTCCCCCACCCTTCCCCCAAAGCTCTGAACTCCTTGACATCTCTTTAAATAGACCATCAAGAATTTATAAAGGAAACTCTTTCACTTTCTTTAGAAATTCTTTCTATCTCCCTAAGCTTGTGAAAAGCGACAGAACAAATCCATTTTTTTTTTGCTTCCATGTACCCGGCCTCTCTCTATAGAATTAAAATTTAATTAGAACCCAAATTAACATGAGAACTTGCTGCCTGGAGAGCTTGTAAATTATTTAAATTTATTAAATTATATAAATTAAATTATATAAATTTATTACTGAAAAAACGTTAGCACGAAGAGAAGTCGCTTGGGAAGTGGTTTCTGTCCAACAGGGGAAGTGTATGGGATCAGGCCTACCGGTTGGGGAGATGGATCCTCAGTGACCAGGGAGGCACCCTGAGGAAACCACCACTCTGCTTCAGGCCTTCAAAGTACAAGGAATTGATTCATTCTAAGGTCAAAAGGACTGGCCAGGCCTGTCCTGCTTGGGAGGCTCCTTGTTTAAAAGGGCTTTTTTCCCCCACCTTTTTTTTCCTGGGAGGGGTTTGGGAGGAGGAACAGCGAATAAATCAATTTTTCATGGGTCGAATGGGCTCTGACTTTTCTCATTCAAAGTCCCCTCAGATGTTTATTTTGTTCTGTTAAAAAGACCAGAACTCAAACAGATGTATCCCTTGGTTTACAGTTCCCACTCGCGTGGGCACATCTGCAGTTAAAAGTGGGAAAACATTTAACAGCTCGTCGGGCCTGATAAATAAGGGCCGTTTCTCATGAGGTCTGGTCACAATGGGCCAGTTGTTTAATTTTAGGCTGCTCTTCAAGCTTTAAGTCCCCATTTGATGTCTGAAGGGTTCAGATAGCAGTGGAAGTGGTCACATTTCCTCCGGGTATGTACAGAAAAGGCCTGCAAAAGCCACCCCCAGATCAAGCCAATTTCCTAATAAAAGTAGCAAACATTTATTTCATAAAAGAATTAATGACAAGGCAAATGCCTCCACTTCTGCATCTGGTGTGAACTGACAACGTGTATACGATGCCTAAGGAAACATGTCGTTCTACATCGCCATCTCGTCAACAACAGAGCAGGCATCGCGCTAATTCTGGAGTGCGGCCTCACTGGCCCCCCACACCTATCAAAGCTGCCCACAGCCTCAGGAGGTTTAAGATATACTGAGGCAGAATCTCTCTTCTCATTACACCTTCCCTCTCTCCAGCTGGCAGGCTCTCTTTAGAGAAATTTCTTTGAAGGTTAAAGAAGTTAAAACATCTACCACATCTTATAATAAAATGAAAGTCAAAAATATAAGATGAATGATCTCTCCTGAAATATTAAGTCACATTTTCTAAATTATTCATCTTAGAACATTGCTTGCCTTTTGGATGCCTTTGGGGTATGTCAGCCTCAGTGCTAAAAGTGACTTCTAAATTAAAGCTATCTAAGTCATGAAACCCTCAAACTTTCTTGATCAAGGCTATAATTGGAAAGCAGAAGTTACGATAAGAGAGCAACATCAAAACACAGGAAGGTTAAAATATAACTACAGATGTAAGTGAATCAAGAGAACTCACATGGTGATAGTAGGATTTATGACCTTCACAACATTCCACAAACAGTGGAATGACTCTAATGCTGCCTGCTCTGGCATTTCCTGCCTATTTTTCTGGAAGATTGTGTGGATTAGAGAGATGAGAGATCTAATCCTACCTGGAAGAGGTCATCAAAGTAACCTGCCTAACAAATGAATACCACCTGGAGCTGGGGAGGTACACTCAAGGACTTAAAGGAAAAAGAGGTATAGTAATAGGGAATGGTGGGGACTGCAGCAAAGTAGGAAATGCATGCCTGGTCTAAAGTACATTAAACGGGTGCCCCTGGGTGGCTCAGTGGGTTAAAGCCTCTGCCTTCGGCTCAGGTCATGATCTTAGGGTCCCTCAGCAGGGAGCCTGCTTCCTCCTCTCTCTCTGCCTGCCTCTCTGCCTACTTGTGATCTCTGTCTCTGTCAAATAAATAAATAAAATCTTAAAAAAAAAATAAAGTACATTAAATGAATGAACAACCACATTACGTACCCAAGAAAACACAAATTCAGCCCCAAGACCATAAATTTAGAACCCCTAATCTAAGGTCACAGCTGATTTCTTTGTTTAATTAGGAAAGGGAATGGGTTATTTGGGATGAAAGTCAGCACAATACCAAGCCTTCCTATGAAGTTACTCAGAATCAGATATATGCTAAACATTAACAGCATTTAGTATTACCTTGTGTATGAAACTACATTTTACCATGAGAGCTTTTTGGAGACTGAATAAAAGCACCTTTTTTTTGGTGATATGGATAAGAGCATATCTGTGAATATTGATAATAATTATATTATTAGTAATTGGCCTCAAATGAATATTAACTAGTTTTACTTTATTTGATGTAAAGCTAGTAATCATTTGTGCCTTTACTTATTTTATTGCAAAAAGACCATGTTATCTTCAAATGCTGCAAATTTATACTAAGAAAAAAAATTATTTCCATCCATTAAACAGATAAAGCCTAAATATGATAAATTTTGCTAGGAATTTGCCATTTCTGATGTAAAGCCAACATTTGCCAATACAAAAAGTCTAGCTAAAATGAAACTCTATATTATTGAAATTTATTCTCAATCAAGACTGGAGAACTTTTCTTACCCAGCCCACGAGGATGGGACCGACATGTTCGGTGGAACCGTCAGGCTTCCGAGCATCTCGAAGTTGACTAAGAAGCTCTGGTTAAAAAAAAAAAAAAAAAAAAGACAAAAAACAAAAACAGAATGCTTATTTCGTTAGGCATTCAAATATGAACAAGACTGGAAGTAGATTCTGGGTTAATCACATTATTACATAATCATGACTTGCTGTAGGACGACTCAATTAAGGCTACAAGTCATGACTCATTCTGGGAACAAAATTATACCTTCGTGTAGAGGAATGAGAGAGTCCAGTGTGCCAAAGATTTGATTCAACTCTTGTTCTGTCATTATGGAGAGTTTCAGCATGGGGTCATGATAGGCCTGTACAAGAAGGGCAAGAGATTGAAGTAAACATTTAAAATCCATAGAAGCAAGTGGTTAATGTAAATGGCGTCGGTGTCTGCGAGACCCCACATTATAACAAAATATTTGGCTCTCCCCAACATCTTCTTCCAGAACGCTGCAGAGACAGCAGATGGGTGTGGCCAGACCAGATGAGAATCCAGGATTGTCTTGAGCTGTTTGTGGTTGTTGATAAACCAAAGCAGATTTTTAAAAAGCTTTTTTATTCTAGTATATCATACATCTAGGCAAGGGCACAAATCCTAAGTAAAGAGCTGATCTGATTTATATAATGTTTTAAAACTTAACGTTTTAAAATTTAAGGTATTGGAGATCTTGTACCTTGAAAAACTCCAAATTTATACAGCATTTGTTATTAGTATGTTCTTTTTCAATGAGTCCATATTTAAACTAAGTAAAGGAAGAAAGGAAAAAGAAAAGTGATGGCATTCTTTACGACTGTTCCAAAGCCAAAAGACCAAAATCTCTGTCAATTTTATCCTCTCTTATTAACGGTAATTTTTAAAAAAAGATTTTTATTTATTTGACAGAGAGAGAGAGACAGTGAGTGAGGGAACACAAGCAGGGGGAGTGAGAGAGGGAGAAGCAGGCTTCCACTGAGCAGGGGGTGCAATGTGGGACTCGATCCCAGCGCCCTGGGATCATGACCTGAGCCGAAGGCAGATGCTTAACAACTGAGGCACCCAAGCGCGCCTATTAATGATACTTGAACAAGAACACACAATTATACCCAGGTCACTATAATAGAGTGCAAAGACTCAGATGGCACAGTCCCTGCCTCCACGGAGACTTATAAAGCTAATCGGGAGATAAGAAAAACATGTCAATAATTAGATATATATGTTTTTAAAAGCTCAAGACTAAAAACACAAGGGATGTCACATAGCAGCAAAAACTGATCCAATTACAGCTGCTTAGAGGTGAGAGAATTAAAGCTGTAGTGGTCCAGGGAGATTTAAGAAGAGCTGTCTGGCTGGCATGCCTGGGATGGAGAAGGAGGCATAAGTACTGGTGAAGAATGAACTGAGATTTGAGCTAGTTCCTGGAGGACAGCTGGATACGGATGGTTGAAGGAAAGGGTTTCCAAGAAGGTAGAACCACCATAAGCAAAAGGATGGCAGTAAAACATCCTTACGGTGCTCAGCTTTGGGGAATCTTGATACAGGAAGGAGGAGCTGAGCAAATGAACAGCAAGATGTCTTACAGAGTTAAATGCCTTTTTGTCATCTCCATCTTCCTCCTCCTCCAGCCCTGTCTAAAAACTCAGTTTCTTGGCTGTGTCCAAGCAAAGTGTGGATGGCCATCTCCGGGACTGCTACAGACGGGACTTCGTATCAGCAGGAATCTGGACTAAGGACACTTGAAAGAAGGGACTAAGGACTCTTTCCAACCTTGTAATTATTTTTTTTTAAGATTTTATTTATTTATTTGACAGAAAGAGAGACAGCAAGAGAGGGAACATAAGCAGGGGAAGTGGGAGAGGGAGAAGCAGGCTTCCCGCTGAGCAGGGAGCCCGACGTGGGATTCGATCCCAGGACTCTGGGATCATGACCTGAGCCGAAGGCAGAGGCTTACTGACTGAGCCACCCAGGCATCCCAAACCTTGTGATTCTTTTAAGGGGGCTGGGAACATCAGACGAAGAGGTCTGGATTTCAGCCTTTGGGGGGTGGGGGGTGGGGTCACTGGAACGGAAAGGTTTTGAGGAAAAAGTTTATTGTCCAGACAGCACAGGTTATAAAGCATGGGTTTCTTCTCCCTTCCTCCACACAGTGTGATTAAAACACAAGTTCTATATAAAAGACCATATGTCACATGATAGTACGCAGTCGCCTTGCTTAACCACTTTCTCTACTTAGGAGATTCAAGTGACTTTATTTCGAAGACACCGTTCCAGTTTCAGACATCGGCACGCTCTCTCCCATGGGTAAGGAGGCTCTGCAGGAGAGACAATGAAATATATGGAAAGCCAGGCCTCTCGCTATGAACACTTTCTGACTAAACTCAAGTATCCTTTGAGGTGCATTAGAGACATAAGAGAAGCCCTGCAGCTACCAGGTCTAGAGAACCTTCTTGTTTTTTTGTTTTATTTTTTGAGAACCTTCTTGTTTTGAGCCATTTCCCCACTACTTGGTTTGTGCAGATTCTTCTCAATTGTTGACGACCTGTCTCAGTCATAAAAAGAGTGCTCATAAGGCATAATCTTAGAATTGTGAAATTACTCATGAGGAAAAAAAAAAAAGAAGGTGGCCCAAATGACCATTGGTTTCAAATTCACCTTTTTTGCCAATTTCAAGTCCTCTATCAAGTCTTCTTCTCCTTGGGAAAGCTCAAAGATTGCCTGCAAGCAAAGACAGAACACATTCGCTGAACACTCCATTTATGAGGCCAAATTCAAACAGTGCTGGTTCTGTTGCTCAAAGCCCCAGATCTACTAATTTCTTAAGCATTTTTAAAGGATTCTTTAAAAAGTTAAATTAACCTGCAACAAATGCATCTAAGTAGCTAAAACCTATAAAGGAAGAATTTTGCAAAACTTCTGTATAACGTACTCACCCATTTATGGGAGAACGGGGTCCCACATATGTTTCCAACCCAGTAAGTCATCTTTCACGTTACAGAACTTGGGTGCAGCCAAATAGGAGGGAATTATTTTAGGCAAAATAATGACAGTTGGATTCTGCCTCTCTCATGTGTGCAGCAACCATCACAAATGATTTCAGGTCTGTTCTCAGTGATGGTCGTGGCAGTATTATGAATTGGGGCATCACAATTTGTCTTTGTTCTACTCAACAGAAGGTGAATCTTAGCAGAAAGCTTTATTCTTATCAGCCACTTGTCTTGAGGCTGGAATTGCAGGAAGAATCCAATATTTTATCACTCAAAATGTCTGGTGAAGTTAATTCATTCTAAATTACTTCTCAGCCCTACATGGTACAATAAATAAAATTATAGGCGCCAGCTGTGTGTAAGAGTGTGTAAATGGACCGTTTCTAATTTGGCTCTATTAAGCCATCATATTTCAAGAGCTATGATGTGCAGAATACTCTTTCACTCTTTCATCTGGGAGTCTAAACAGTTGGCAAACATTGCTAAAGGCCTCTATGTTTAGTCCTTTAATAGGAATGATGGTTTGGGAACTCCTATATTTCTTTCAGACTAAAGGGAAGAAGTGAGCAGGCCGGAGAGCACCTTCCATCTCTGGGGTGGACGGAGTATAAGACAATGAGTTTGCTCTCAGGTAATGCAGATGGAGGCAGAACACCGTGCTGGAGGCCAGTGCATGGTAAGTCCTCCCCAGGCCCAATAAAGCCTCCACATCATGCCCACCTGGTGTTCTATTTTGTTGAACCATTCATTCATTCATTTGTTTTTTTCTTTTATTTGACACAGAGAGAAACACCGAGAGAGGGAACACAAGCAAGGGGAGTGGGAGAGGGAGAAGCAGGCTCCCCACTGAGCAGGGAGCCCGATTCGGGGCTCAATCCCAGGACCCTGGGATCATGACCCAAGCTGTAGGCAGACACCTAACGACTGAGCCACCCAGGCGCCCCGTTGAACCTTTTATTTTGAAATAATTACAGACTCATAGGAGAAGTTGTAAGCATAGAACAGCAAGGTCCTCTGCCCCTTCTACTCATCTTCCAGAACTACAGAACTTTATCAAAACCAGGAAATGGATTGGCTCAATACATTGACTAGACTTTACTTAGACCTTCCTCAGATTTCCTTGTACATCTGTTTTACTAGAGTTTACTTGAATAGGTCTGATGGTCCAACTGACCAAATGTGGTTCTCAGGAAAAAAAAACAAAACCCATAGAACCCCATACTGGGAAACACCACTGTCAGATGTCTATTGTGGGACACACAGTGTCACCATGAAGACCATGGGCTCTGGAGTAGGACAGGACCTGGGTTCATATCACAGCTCTGTAACTTTCTAGATGGGTGAACTTGTATTCACTGTACCTTAATAATCTCTCAATCTGCAGAACCAATCCCTCCCTCCTTCCTTCCCTCCCACTGCCAGATCATACTAGTTATATGCATACAGTTAACACTTGGAAAAACACAAGAAAGCACAAAGTGGAAAATTTTAATGTACCCATAATACCATCTTGTTAACTATTGTTAGGGTTTCGCCATATTTCTTCACAGATTTTTTTTCAGTGCATGTATTATTTTAAAATGCTTTATTATTTCTTTTAAATAGGTAATGCATTAACACAGTTCAAAATTTATAGTGCACAAAGGGGCACATGGTGACAACTTTCTTTCTTACCTCTATCCAGCCACCCAGTTCCTTCCCAGGAGGCAACAATATTACCAGTTCCTTGCAAATCCTTCTAGAAATATGTTATGATTCTACAAGCAAATATGTGCTCCTACACACATGTATTCATTTTTCTTTGTTCTTTCACATAGATGGTAAAAGGACATAATATACTCTATTTTGTGCCTTGCTTTATCCACTTAAGCCATACATGCCTATCAGCCCCTCTTGCTATTGCTACATTGTATTCCATGTGTATCTTATAGATATTCATTACTTAGCCAGTTCCTGGCAATAGAAGTTCAGGCTCTTTCCAGCACTATTACAAGCATTAGTGTGATGAATAAGCTTACATATATATCTTTTCTTCTGTGTTAAGTGTGTCTGGCAGACAGATTCCTAGAAAGGAATCGCTGAGCCCAAACCTAGAAACTTGTCAAGTATTCCCTTTGGCAATGTCAGGTTTTCCACAAAAATAGATGTTCCAAGGGTTTCACTAGATAATGCACTAGATGTGCTTTGGCACAGCCTGGCACTTGACAAGTTTCTATAAAGGGTAATATGACCATATTCATTTAGAGCTATTGATACAGAAAACTGACAAGTCATGAAATGAGCTGCATTCCCTAGATATGTTCTCCACAAAACCGAATCAAAGTTTCATAAACTATTTTAAAATATTCTAGAAGTTGCTATCAAAATATAACTCAAGTGATTATTTTTGTGAGCTCCGAGGTGCTAAATAGACACTTCCTGATTCATTTTCTTTGTAAATGCAGATTTTCACATTAGTTTCTTTTTAAAGCAGGGGCCACCCACCCAGCTGGATGCTGGGTTCTCAGTTCCTTACAAGGCATGACAGCCCTGTTTGTCCCCCTACAAATGCAACGAAGAACTGACTGGGAGCCTGTGGCATAGACGCAGTTTGGCTCTCGCCTGTAGCACACTTCGTTCCAGACACAGGGCCAACTCCTGGGTCCCGAGCCTACCTCCTGACGTTTGATTTCCTTGGACGGAAGCATCTGATTGACGCACACATCAAAGGTCTCGCTCCACAGCTTGCTGTCTCTCCGCTTCGTGCTTGAGGAGGCGGCATTTCTGGACCAGGGTCGGGGGGCGAGGATGTCAGGACGGCTCTCGCTGCGGAAGCTGATGGAACGCTAAACAATGAGAAAAACAAACCATCACGGGGGCTGTGGCAGGACTTGGGTGGATCGTTACAGCAGCTTCCTGTCCCTGACAGAACATAAATCAGATACTCACAAGAAAGAGAGGACAATGCCACAAGGCCTTTTGGGAAGTGGGGTATTTTCTTGCACCTACGTGTAAGGGAAATTGGGCAAAGGGACCGTGTTCCCCCATGTCCTAGGAGTATCCGTTCTGTAAGACCTGGACACAGCCATAAACAGCCACAAAGGCAGCTCTCAGAGAAGCCACAGGATCCACTTGTTTCCAGTGGACACCCCCCTTCTTCAGAAGAACAAGGGTTAACAGCAGAGGATGTCCTTTACATCTGGCTAGTCCTCCCACTCTCTCCTCCACAGAAGAACAGAAGCCTGCTGTCCTTGGGTATCCCACTTGGTGCACAGTTTGGATGGGATGCCCCAGACCTGACCAGTCAATCATCCTCCACCCTGGTTCAGGGATAGGCTCCTGATTCTCCGAAATGTGCTAAGCGGTTCATGGGACAATGAGCGGAAGGGTCTTTACTCCTTTAGTATTATGAACTCAAGAGATAAAATAAGCAGGAATTTCTTGCGGCAGCTCTCTCTTGTCATGTGGATAAGTCTATTTAGTATTCAAGGAGAATAAAAGGACACGCAGCATGAAGGACAGAGGGAGAGAGACCGATGGAGGGAGGGAACAAGCTTTACCCACACTGTTTAAGGCCCTGGATCCCACTGTGCATGAAGCCAGGAAGAGCCACTCTTAGATTAAGGGGCCAGTACATTCCCCCTTCTGTTTACATTAACCTCAGTTGGGATTCTGTCGATTTGAAAAGTACCAACTAATACGTATATTAAATACCACCTTGACAGCAAATCATGCCTGTCCCTAAGGTATTTTCTTATTTTCCAAAGAGGCGCTGGTAGACTTTGGGATGGTCTGACTACCCGAAGTCCACTCTTGTGGCTGAAACATGCTATCACAGGGCCTTTCCATGATGAGTACAAATGATCAAGAAGAAAGCTAAGTGTATCATCTTTAGCCTTCAACCTAGATTTCAACACTCTTATTGGGAACTTTGCCAAAGCAGTAAGATGGTGTTGTGCTCAAAACCACATTCTAATTTAGTAAGACATGGCTGTGGCCACATATCTATGGCCTTCAGAAGTTCCAACTCCTTAGTATGGCATAGAAGGCCTCTTATAATCTGACCACAATCTATATATCTAGAATCACCTCCTGCCACTCACCTGTGAGCCCTCTGTTCTCCAGCCCTACTAGGCAATCTGCCACTTTCTAAATACCTCATGCTTTGCCATCCCTCTGTACTATCTTTAAGCCCTCTTCTTTTCCTGGGAAGCTTTTCTTTCATTTACTAGCTGGCTAACTCTTAAGTGCCCTCAGGATATAACTCAAACTTCTCTAAGAAACCTTCACCACTTTCCCAGAGCAATTTGGACATATCTCTGATATAGCAATGATCACATTTTATTACACTTATTGGTCACCTGCTCTGACCTATAAACATCCTGAGGGGAAGAACTGATTTTGCCTGTGACATATGAGCCGTCATCACTAAGATTTTCTAAGGCAGCTTCCAAATATTTTGAGATTCAACAATAAAATTGAAGAAAGCAAAGAAAATTTTAAGGGAGCTATTCAACATAAGGGCATTGTTAAATAAGTTATAATTCATCTGCTTGATGTATATTATCTAGCCAATTGAACAATTCTGAGACCACTTTAACAGCTAAAAATCCCTCCTATGTAAGTTAAAATAAAAACTAAAATCAGCATATGAATACTGTTTCTAGTTATGAAAAAAAGGACACGAGCAAAGATATGAAAGGAATGCCAGAAAATTCTAGTTTTTGCCTGATGACATGATAGGTGACTTTTTATCCTATTTTATAATTTTTTTATAATTTAAGAGAAAATGAATAAATGAAAAATGTAAAAAGAAATCTCCAATGGGCTTCAAGGTATTATCACAACCCTCTTGAAGCAGGAAGTTAGCTGTTTGCAAGTAGCAACATGAGTTCCTCAGGCTTCCAAGAGCCCCTGGGCTCATTAGTGAGCTCATGATCATTGGACCAGCCCCCGATGCTGGTCAAGAAAGAACTTGCACCAAATACGTGGTTTACTAATGATATCTCACAATTCCTTGTGATCTCTTGAAAATAGACCCTTATAAACAGTGACCAGACTAATGCTGCAGATCCTCAGCACTCAGAATCAATTAGCCACAGGCATGGAAAGGTCAAAACAAGCAAAGTGAGTCATCAGGTTACTCACTGATCTCAGTTTTTGGTTCTGATTACAGCCGGGGTGGGAATTAAAGAGCAGAAAGAGAGGAAAACACAAAAATAAGATTCAAAATGAAAGACATTTTCCACTTTCACTGGAGAGACTCAACCGCCCACCTGGTAACAGTTTCAACCCCTGACCAACTTCAAATTCCCCCTCCCCACCACCAATTCTCAAGTAACTTATGCTAACTTTAAATCTTCATACATTATAAAAGTATAAACATTTTTATACATGACAAAAGTATATAAAACTAAGTACAAATTCCCCTGTTCTCCTGTCTACTTTTCAAAAGTAACTGCTATTAAGCCTGTTCTAGATCTTTCCAGAACTTTTAAATGCATTTGCCTGCCAATAGTCACAGAAAACATTGTTTTCTCTCCTCACTCAACAGTATGTCTCTCTGTATTAGCACGTAAGACTCATTCTTCAAAAAAAAAAAATTTATAAGGGTAAATTTCACATAACATAAATTAACCATTTTTGTGAACAATTTTGTGGTCTTCAGCACACTCACAATGTTGTGCAAACACCATCTCTGTGTAGTTACAAAATATTTCCATCACCCCAAAATCTCTCTTTCTCTTTAATGAGTGCAGAGTTAGTATCCCATGGTCCAGATGGACCACATGGATTTAATCAACCTCCCACTGATGGACATTAAAATAGTTTCCAGTTCTTGGCTATTACAAAAAGTGCTTCAGTGAATATCCTTTATGTATTTGTGCTATTTTTATAAGGTAGATTCCTTAAGCAGAATTCCATGATCTAAGAAGTGTCTACATGTTAGCATTTGGCATGCATTGCCAAATTTGCCAAATTGACCTCCAGACAGTCTGTTTCAAACTTTATTGTCCCCAGAAAGGTATTTGAATTACCTTTTCCCACACTTTCATCAACAAGATATTATTAATCTAATAGGGAAAACCACTACAGCTGATCCTTAAAAAACATGGTTTTGAACTCTGAGAGTCTGCTTACACGAAGATTTTTTTTCAATAAATACTGCACAGGACTGTAAATGTATTTTCTTTTCCTTATGATTTTAATAACATTTTCTTTTTACCAGGTTATGTTATTGTAAGAATACAGTATGTAATACTTATACAAAAGATGTGTTAGTTGGCTGTTTATGTTATTGGTAAGGCTTCTAGTTAACAGCAGGTTATTTAGTAGTTAAGTTTTGGGGGAGTCAAAAGTTATATATGGGGGCACCTGGGTGGCTCAGTGGGTTAAGCCTCTGCCTTTAGCTCAGGTCATGATCCCAGGGTCCTGGGATCGAGCCCCGAGCCGGGCTCTCTGCTCGGTGGGGAGCCTGCTTCCCTCTCCCCCCCACCTCTCTGCCTGCCTCTCTGCCTACTTGTGATCTCTGTCAAATAAATAAATAAATAAAAATCTTAAAAAAAAGTTATATATGGATATTCATCTCTCCTCAGAGTGTGGGGGTTGGCGGTATCCCTAACCCTTGCATTATTCAAGGGCCAGCTGTACACCTTGACTTTAGTTTCATGTTTGGAATGTAAGACTGAACATATCTTTTTTTAAGGAGTATAAAGTTTATTTTGTGACAGTAGAAATGACAAAAGTCATAGGTTATTTTAAACTTGATGATGACAACAAACAGAGTAATAATGTCCTCACATAGTGACTTTTTTGGTCACTAGAGTCTGCAGATTAAAATAAGATAACATATGTGAAGCCTGGTGTACCAGAGATGTTCAGGAAAGGGTAATTCCCTTCTTCCAAAAATAGCTTTAAATTTATTTCGAATACGGAGACCAAGAGCCACTTAACAATGTTGACTCTTCTATCTCTCTTTCTACTTTAAAAAAATTTTCTTTTAAAAAATTAACATATAATGTATTATTTGTTTCAGGGGTATGGCTCTGTGATTCATCGATCCTACAAAATTCACAGCACTCACCATAGCACATACCCTTCCCAGTATCCATCACCCAACCACCCATCCCTCCAAACCCCCCTCCCCTCCAGCAACCCTCAGTTTGTTTCCAGAGATTGAGAGTCTCTCATGGTTTGTCTCCCTTCTCTGGTTTCATCTTGTTTCATTTTTCCCTCCCTTCCCCTATGATCAAGACTGAACATATTTCTATGTATTTCTTGAGAAATTAATTTCCCAGAGAACTGGAGATATTTTTCTGCTGCATTTTGGGGGGAAAAAGGAGAGAGGTGAGCTAGACTAGGTGAGCTCTATTGTTAAGAATTCCTTGTTTTGTGTTTCCTTAGTGAGTACTGGGCTTGGGAACAAAGGGTGAAGGGACTGGGCAAAGTTCACCACACACATCAGAGAGAGGCCTTTATGTGTCTGCCCACGCTTAGCACTTCTGATGAATTCTCTGATCCTCACAACCACCCGCAGGGGTCGGTGGGGAGAGGGGTGGGGGGTGTTTATTCCCACTTTACTGATGAGGAAACTGAGGCTCAGAGAGGCGAAGGCACTTGCTCAGGCAGGATTCAAAACTAGATCTGTTTTGTTCCAAAACCTTCCAAAATGAGAGCTGTACACCTGCTACCTATATGCCAATCATGTAGTGGGGGGAAGTTTCGGTGATATGGGCCGCAGCCTTCTAAGGGTTTAAGGCCAGTTATGGACAGGGAGAGCATTTACTTATTTTTTAGGAACAATGACTGAGTGGCTCTTTGACCAACTGAACTTCGGATTCACTCCTTTAGTTAGGCTGGATTAAAAGAAATGTTTTATTTTTAACTCCACTTGGAAAGCAGAAGGATGTTGAAAAGAAGAATCCCAAAAATGCATAAAGAATGCTGGTCAGGTATGAGGTTGGCAGCTGGCTAGCCCTGAGGACAGCTCATAGCCAACCAGGCCCAACCCATGGACAGGTATTCAAGACCATACACCATGGCCAACATCTCTACCGCTTCTCAGTACAACTGGGCACAATTAGATGAGAGGATTGGAGCTGGGGAAGGAACGTGTGACAACTGCTAGGAGAAAAACCCCAAAGAAGAGGATGCCTGCTGAGGGAGGAGAACAGTGATGTCCCTTCCATCCCCCTCCTCCTGCTTTATTTTCTTCTATTTTCACCATGTGGTGTGTGATGTCATTTACTAGTTTCTGACATGTCTGTTTCCTCCCAATAGAGGGTAATCTCCTGGAAGGCAAGGTTATCTATCTGTTCTGGTCACTATCGGACTTATTATCAACTGACACATAGGAGGAGCTCAACAATTTTGCTTAATGAGCGAATGCCATGCTTGTATGTGCTGGGTATGGTGAGGAAAGCTTTAGAACCTTGTATACTCAAAAAGTAAGGAATGTTAGCCCTGTTTTACAGAGGAGGAAACTGGAGGCTCAGAAAGGGTAACACTTCACTGAAGGTCATGCAGCTAATGAACGGTGCTCCAGAATTTAGACCCAGGTCAATGGTGAACTCAGAATGATGATACAGGTCTGGTCTATTTCAGTACCCGCGCCCCCCCCCCCCACCATCGTCCCAGGCCCCTGCTGACAATTTTAGCCAATATCCTATCCTGCTTCCCCTACTGTAAGAGTCAGAGTGTGGTAGGAAGCATGTGCCCAAATACATGACTTTCAGGCTACTTCTCAGTCCATGACAGAGCTTCTAACCTTTACCACCAGTAACATTCTGGACCAGAAAATTCTTTGTTGTGAGAAACTATCCTGTATCTTGCAGGATGTTTAGCAGGATGTTTATCACTAGCCCTTAGATGTCAGTAGTGCCCCCATCCCAGTTGTGACAACCAAAACACCTCCATTGCTGAATGTTCCCTAGGGTGAGAAACGCCAGTCCACGGTGGCTAGGATAGACCCAGCCTTAGGAGAGACGGCATAAAAACAGAAACATGTACCTCAATCCCTCTGGGTGTAGGGAATGAAAAATGTTCCAGGACAAGCAAGAGTTTCCATGAGGGAAACCAGCTTAGCAAATGAGTCAAAAACCTAAAGCTCATAATTACTGGCAGCTAAAATAACAACAGCCGTAATAAGCACAGATAATGCAGATTTAGGAAATGGGTGCTTGTGTTTATGCCTGAGCTGGGTATGTGGAAAAGATGCTGCAGGTGCAGAGGGGACTGTCTGTCAGGTGGGAAAAGAGGGACCCTTTACATGTGTCAGAGGAAATGTAAACCCAGCAGGTGAGGCATGATGGAACAGATTTAATTTGTTAATGCCGCCTGTTCAGCGGGGTGCTCCCTCACCCTTTTCCAAAAACAGAAGGTTCTCTACAGCTAAAGATAACACGCTCCAATAAAGAGACTTTAAACTAGGGAAATTCTCTGCAGTTACCATTGCTATTGTTCAGCAGATGGTTTATTATTAAATGGACTGGAGGTTAGGGTGGGACTGTCAGAGGAAAATGGGTTTCTATGTTGCTACTACAATGGGTTAAACCAAAATGTACAGTAGTTAGAGCTGGGATTGGAAAATGTTCCTGAAGAGCGTCTTGGAGGGGTCTCTTACAGAAGGCTTGATGAGAGCCATTAACTTAAATGGAGAATAACACTTCTCAGGTCTGTAGCTTCCATTACTTTTGGCCCTCCCACTCGTCTTGGGAGAGGCAACAGGACAAGTTCTTGCATCTTTGCCTTCCTTAATAGATTAGAAATCTGAGCGCCAGGAGATTTAGCGACTGGCCCAAGGTAAGTGTGGGAATAGGAACTAAGTCTAGTCTTTTGACTACAGAACATGGATCTCAGCTGAGAACACAGGCTTTGGAGTAAAATAGACAATGGCTTGAAGTCATCTAGGTAGCTAAGGGACCTTGGGAAGTTAATCACTCTGGATCTTGGTTTCCTTTTTTTTTTTTTTAATCACTTCTTTCCATCTAGATTTCATTTTTTAAAAGATTGTATTTATTTGACAGAAGGGAGAGAGATCACAAGTAGGCAGAACAGCAGGCAGAGAGAGAGGGGGAAGCAGTCTCCCCGCTGAGCAGAGAGCCCCCAGTGTGGGGGCTTAATCCCAGGACCCTGGGATCATGACCTAAGCCAAAGGCAAAGGCTTAACCCACTGAGCTACCCAGGTGCCCATGGATCTTGGTTTCCTTAACTGTGTGTTTTTTAAAAATATTTTATTTATTTATTTATTTTGAGAGCATGTGCACACAAGTGGGGGAGGGGCAGAAGGAGAGAGAGAATCTTAAGCAGGCATCATGTCCACTGCGAGCCTGATGTGGGGTTCGATCTCAAGACCCAAGATCATGACTCGAGCTAAAACCAAGAGTCAGACACTTAACGGAAAGAACCACCTGGGCACTCCTTCAGTCTCCTTATCTATAAAAGGACATAGTAATGAGTACTTCACAAAGTTGCAGCAGGGATTACATAAATTAAAATATGCCCAGGGTGGGGCGCCTGGGTGGCTCAGTGGGTCTGGCCTCTGCCTTCAGCTCGGGTCTTCATCTCAGGGTCCTAGGATCAAGCCCCGCATTGGGCTCTCTGCTTGGTGGGGGGTCTGCTTCCCCCTCTCCCTCTGACTGCCTCTCTGCCTACTTGTGATTTCTCTGTCAAATAAATAAATAAAATCTTTTAAAAAAATATATCCAGGGCTTAGCCAAGTGCCTTAGCTAAGCAATAGATGTTACTTATCAGTGTTATCATACCATTGGCAGCACTGCCACCATTTCTGTTGGTTTATATATGTTTTCATTCATTAGCAAACAGCAGACACATCTTTGAATTACTTGGACCAAATGTCTCCTTCGGGACATCCATTAGGATAACTGATAGGAGAAGAAAACCTTCAGCAGCACAGTGTTGCTTATAAAAGCAAAAGATCTAGAAACAGCCCAAAGTGGCAAATAGGGAATAGTTAAATAAATGACAGTGTAATCATAAAATGGAATGTTATGTGTTTGTTAAAAACATTCTTTTAAGAGAAACTTAATGGGCAAGTCTCGCATGTAGCGTTAAGAAAAGAAAGATCCCTGTTTAAAATACATGTTAATAGATGTTACCCCTAGATGGTGGGCTATGGATGTTCTTATTTTCATCTCCATACTTCTCTATATTTATTTTCCAGATTTTCCGTAAGAGATATTAACTAAGAGAAAATGAAATCAGTAGACAAATGTGCAAGACCATGAACATGGAGTTTGAAATGGTGGGCTATAAATATAAAATTGTATTTGGATTTGGTTCAGAATAATGTATATTAAAAACATGGTCAAAAGGCACCCAATCACTTCACAAGTAAACAACAACAACAACACCCACCCCACAGACCCAGGGCAAAAAATCAAACCCCATAGATCCTGTAGCTGAGAGAGATTCTGAATAGAATGAATGAAAAGCTGAAGAAAATATTTGGTTCAGGTGCGGGGAAAATATTATACAATTTTCTTAGTGCTAAACAAAACTTAGGAAGCCTTCCAGAGGCTTGGGACCGCAGCCCAACCTCTTCATTAGGCACCGTAAACCGGCTTTTGGACAATAATGTTAATGACACAATATTCCACGAGCTGAAATGGAAATGATGACTCTCCCTGCCATGTAGGCAAACAAAGAGTAAGGAACAACAGTGCAGTGTGATGCTTTACACCAAAAGTCTGGCCATCATTTTTAGAGCCTGGCAAACTGCAGGCTTTATTACGACCAGCTGACTTTTTTTGCAGAAGCCGACTCCAGGAGAGGCGCCGTGAAAACCCTGCAGGACCCCAGCTCCTGCACTTACTGGCTGTGTGACTTAGGGCATATTTCAACCTTCAGGTTCTTCCCCTATAAAGTGGAGCTAAATCCTACCTTCCCATTCTTAGGGAAAAGATGAAATGAAGCAGTGAATATAAAGTACCCTGCACAGAACCTGGTTCATTGTAAATACTGAATTACTGGAAGCTGTTATTCCTAAATAAAAAAAGACAAGCTTTGAATTATAGTAGTCAACTATGGCAGTGGTCTAACTATTACTTCAGGAATAGTAAAGATCAACAGAATGTAAGGTGTTCCTCTTGATGTGGACTACAGGTCCCTTCCTAGCTATACCCTTACCTCCCAGACTGCAAGGCAATGTGATTTCTGGTTGCTTCCTCCAACACACACACACACACACACACACACACATCCAAGCTTATTTCCATATCTACCAAATTACTTAGGATCAAAGACTTTTTGTTAGTTATAGAAAGTGTATCTTGGACCAAGAGACAAAGTTTGAGGTCCTTGGAGAAGAAAATCATGGTTTTGAGCACATGGGAATTAAGCACATTGGCTTGGGTACTCTTCTTATTTAATTCTCAAACTAGATGGCATTAGTCTTCTCACACTCCTTCCTCAAACCTGAAACGCCTTCTTTCCCTTCCCCTCATCAGCTTTGAGCCATTCCAGGCCCAACACAAATCCTCCCACACTTGCCAGGTGGCCTTCCCTTACCCATACCTCCAGCCCCCACAACCCGGCCGTTACTAGGCTCCCTGTCTCTAGTATATTTTATCATGTAAGATTTTAAAATTTTATACATTTTTTATTTGGTTGCAAAAATAATATATGATTATTTTAAAAATTCAAGCATGATAGAAATATATAGTGCAAAAAATAAAAGTCAATAGACCCAGCCTGTTTATTCATTCTCTACTGATTTGTAATTCTTACATAATAGGGGAAAAAAAAAAAGGAGAACATAAGACAGAAAACAAAAGAACCATCAAAGTCTCTTATACTTGTATTCCCAAGAGATAACCACTATTAAGAATTTGATGATATTCCTAGTTTCCTGTCCATATACTGTAATGGATGCATATTAGTAATTGGGATACAATGGTTTTAAATTTCCTTTTTATTTTATTTTTTTTTACTTGCTGATATATCTTACACAAGTTTAAGTAGATTTTGTCCTTCTCAAGAGTAGGTACTGTCTCCTGATTACCTCCCCCAATAAGTCTAGAGCAGAACAAATAACACAGTAGATATATAATGAATGGAGAACACTAATGTATCCCATTTTTTGCTGCATCTCGATGAAATGAAATACTCTGCAGATCTAAGGGCCCAGGAATAGAACAGTGAGAGACTTGGGTTACCAGAAACCCTTCCTAAGCCATAATAATCCTTCCTGAGGGGATACAAATGGGAGAGTGCAGATACTCTGTTGTGAAGTAGCCCAGTTATACAATATTACTAGGTGGGCACCCACTGCCAGTTCCTGGAGAGCACCTAGGAAGAGCAATGGCCAACTTTTCTAATAATAAATGCAATAATAATAGTAACTGTCAATTTCTGAGCATATCTAAGTCACATGTAGTGCTAGCCATACCAAGAAAAGTAAGAGACAACCTTGTTCTGTGTGGAAAGTCAAGGGACCCCGGGAAGGGCTATCCTGTGAAGATGTCCCAGCGGGTGAGAAACGGTGGGAAAAGAGAGGGGAAAATGTGACTATGAGTCTAGAATTAGGATGTGAGAACACAGAGGAGCAATTCTGCCCAAGACAGGTACACACCACAAAGAGAGGCCTGACTCTAGAGACATCAGATGCCTTGAATTTACATCATTTGATCAGAATTCCACTTCTGGGAATATCACTGAAGGAAAGGAAGGAATACAAACACACATAAGATTTGTAATTGGGATGTTTAAAGCAGGGTATAATGGTAGAAAATGGAAATAATTTAAATGTTCAACAAAAGAAGAGTGAATACTCAATACCTGGTATAATTCTTCTGATGAAATACTATATGAATTCATTAAGAACTGGGCCTGTGAAAAGTACTTAAAAGACATTCAATACAGAGTTATCTGATAATATAAAAAATATTCACAGCCTAAATAACCATTAATAGGAGACTGGTTATGTAAAATAAGTCACATCAACACACTGGAAAGATAGATACTTGGTCCACTAAGATCATATTTTCCAAGAATAACTTGGAAAAGTGATATAATACTTCCCTTAAGCCATAACAAAATTCTGATCCAGCTAAATGACAAAGAAAAGATGCAAATAAAAGAGATGGAAGAAACCAGGCAAAATGCAAAATACAAAAAAAAAAAACAAACAAACAGAGACATAACTCAAGACAAAAAGCATTAAAAGAAATGAAGAGGGTTCCTGAACCTTAAGGAAAGGTACAACTCCCCCCAAGAGGCTGTAACAATGATTAGAGGAACCTTTACATATGCCTAACTCCATAGCTTGGAAATATGTGAAGCCAAGACTAATAGAAACACCAAGAGAAACTGACCATTCATGGTCCCCGTGGGAGATTTCAATCCAAGAGCGAACAGATCACACAAAGATAGGCTGGGTATACTGTGAGTAACCCAAATGAGGCTCAGAGTATGTAAGTTATGTAGATATACCTAGAATAACACTGGAAGGAAATCATTAAAATACTAACAGAGGTTGTTTTGCAGTGGAATCTTTTCTCTTTCTCCCTTTTGGTATTTTTCCATAATGAACCTATACTTTTTTTTTTAATTTACTTGACAGACAGAGATCACAAGTAGGCAGAGAGGCAGTCAGAGAGAGAGGGGGAAGCAGGCTCCCTGCTGAGCAGAGAGCCCGATGATGATGCGGGGCTCAATCCCAGGACCCTGGGATCATGACCTGAGCTGAGGGCAGAGGCTTTAACCCACTGAGCCACCCAGGTGCCCCGAACCTATACTTTTATAATGGAAAAGAAATGAAGCTCATGTTCTGAGAGACGCAGGGCTCAACCACAGTGCCGTGAACACGGCATTCCACAGCACGCACAGGCCCCAGCACTGGATGGAGCTCAAATGTGTCTGCCAGCTGTACAGGGAGAGGCAGGGCTCAGCGACCCAGCCATGGCGAGCTCACTGTCCTCACTGCGTAGGAGGGGTGCACGCGGGCCCCTTTTGGAGCTGGACCACGTTTTCCTCTCAGGCAGGCCAGTGAGGAGATTTTTAGGCCCGCGGGGATGCAGACATCTGCGGTCCAGTCTATCAGCAGCACTCACTTCCCGTCAGACCGAAGGCCAGGCAGACGGGTGTCCCTCTCCCACTTCCACGAATGCTGTCTTTGTGCTGACACCCGAGCCCCCAGTCTATTATACGGGGCACAGGGAAGCCAAGAGAGAACAAGTTCTGCCGTGTCTTGTTGAACCGTTGCTGCAAGGACCACTCACATATGTGGCTGGGGTTTTAACTTTTTTGGAAAGGCTGCTAGCCCCAAGCTGTCCTGATATCCTTCTGGGCTAACCTGGGGTCACCTGAGAAGCCAAGGAAGGACAGCTAAGTGCTCCATGATTGATTAAAGTATTGTGTTTGGGTGTTTGGGCCTAAGTCATCTCTTCTTCTATAATAAAAGGAATCCAACCCCAGACATAACTGGACACTGAAAGGGATATATATGTCTCTATGAGGCCAGGCACCAGGGATACTGTGACAGAACCAAGCTACTCGATCACAGCCCTGAGTTGTTTCTGGGAATAGAAGAGGCATATATAATAAACACCTATAAGTAAAGAATGAATGCTGAGCGGCTTGGGGCAGCCCCTACCCCACCCTCCTTGTTCTTTTTCCTCCCCATTTGGAACAGGCACCAAGACCACCACACACAAAATGGAAGAGGATGTGAGGACGGCCCACAGAGTATCCCTTTGGGGCCTCCTGATTCCCCTCCTCCTCAGATCATATTAGCACCCAATCCCATTCTAGCTGGAGAGGGAAACAATAAAGTCATGGGGCAGTTACTGAGATGCAGGCTGGAAATAATTCTGTAAAACGGGCTTTGCATGCGCCAAGGTGACAACCAGGGAGATATTTGGGGGGCAAGACAGCATTCTCTGTGCTTTGCAGATCATCCTGCAAACATGGCTGTCAAACTCTGCCCACAAAGGCACATTTCCATTCACTGACGCCCCCCCACCCCGCCCCAAGGACGCACTCACAACATAAGGACACTGCTCATGTTCTCTCTGTGTCTACGTGCACAACCGTTATGAAAAACCATTCTGCTTCTGCCCGCTTGTTTCTGTCCCATAAATGGAGCCCAGAGTGAGCTATTCATCATGATATTTGAAAAAAGTAAATTAAAAAATTATTTTGCCAAAAAAAAAATCTTCGAAGTTTTAGAAACCAATTTCCACATGTCAGATCCCTCCATCAGGTCTGGCTTTCTCCTCCTTGTTTGGCCTCTCTCTGTTGGATTTCAGACATGGCTTGATTTCTTTCTGTCCCAGCTCTCTAGGTCAATGCAAATTTTCAAGCTGCCCAAATATTTCCTGCAGGCTTTCCTGTGTAGGATCTGTGTAGGGCAGAGACAGGAGAGGAGGAATAAAGGCTGCCTGGGAAGCCAAAGGAAAGGTTTTGAAGGTATGACAATGGAGGAGCTTGTGGCAACATACAGTCAGGTCCGAGCTGTGGTGGGAGGCATAGACCAAGTTGTCCCCAGACCAGGGAGCATAAACATGGAGTCTACAGGCCAGACAAAGTGATGAGAGTGAGTCAAGGGGTCAGGTGTTGGAAGGACAATTGGGAGAGGAAGGGACATCTGTAGGTGACAACTGGCTGGCTACCCAGGTCCAGCTCATGATTGCCATGTGGCAACATGAGCCTAAGACTTTCAATTCTTTAAAAGAAACCAGAATTGGGAATTCTCTTTTTTCCTTTAAAAAAAAGATTTTATTTATTTATTTATTTATTTAGCTAGCTAGCTAGCACATATGAGCAGAGGGGTAGGCAGAGGGAGAGGGAGAATCCCAAACAGGCTTCAAACCCAGTACAGAGCCCGATATGGGGCTCAATCACAACCCTGAGATCATGACCTGAGCCGAAATTAAGAGTTGGACGCTCAACTGACCGAGCCACCCAGGTGTCTCTGGAATTTCAAATTTGTATATGGATTGTTTGGATTTGTATATGTTCACTCAAAACACTATCCAGCCAGACAAAACACAATTTGAGGGCCAAATGTGGCTATGAATCTACCAGCAGGCACCTCTGTCCAGGATATAAGCAACATGAGGGTGGGATATAGAGCCTCGTGCATGATGGGGGCCCATTCAAGGCTTACAGAATGGGTGAGGGCCTTCCCAGGGAAGAGGGCCGACTGTCCTAGGCTAGCCAACAGGAAGACATGGCTGGCAACATGGAGGGGTCATAGTCAAAGGAGGAAATAACCATGGAGTGAACTTGAGCCCCAGCCACTGGGATGGAAAGGGTGAAATGGCAGTAGACAGGCTAAAGAATTTTCAAAAAGCAGAACTCAGCAAAAGACCAGATGTGCAGGACTGGGGCAGTGATGAATCTTCCAGGGAAAGCCTGTGATGAACTTGGCCAGAGGGCCGAGGGACTGGTCATGGGGGAGAGAAGGTAAACACATTTTTCTTCACTAGCTTCAAAGCCCTTCAACTGGCTCCCCAAGACAACCTTGTTTCTTTCCCTTCTCCATTCTCCCACAAAGGGGATCAGGGGATAAGCAAGGGCCCAGAGGCCCAAACACTGAGAGAAACAGAGCCAAACCTATAGCTAATTGCATGATGAAGTATTCATTCAGAAGAAACTAAGGAGGGCTAACAGAGGAATGGACAGAGCAAGGAAAAGCACCAAAGAAGGAGAGCATCCATAGGGAGACGGGGAGAACAGCCTGGGCTTGCAGAATCATGGCACGTTGGCTGAATGGTCCAGAAGCAATGGCAGAAGGGGGTGAGGGAGACCTGAAATAGCTCTCAAATCATAGATCTTCATAGCATAGGACATGCCTTGGGTTCTGGTCCACAATTTTCTTAATAACTCAGAAAGCCAAGAAAAAAGTACGGCTAAGCAAAGAAGTATTCAGGAGCCTTTTCATGGCATGGCTTTTGTTGGCTTCAGTCTGCAAGAGGATTTTTATGATTATCAAATTTGGGCCAAGGCTTAGACAAATTTCAATAGTCACCTTAAAAGATAAATTTTATTTGGAGTTTAAGGAACAATTACAGCAACTTGTTTACCAAAGAATTATTATAGTAGCTAATATCTACTACTTAGCCAACTAATCAGTAAATTAGTGATTGCTAACAAAGGGCTTAATATAGTTTTGTTAGCAATACAGCCCTTTAAATGCACTATCTTATAAATACTAAGGACTTCTTTTTTTTAAAAAGACTTTTTTTTTTTAAAGATTTTATTATTTATTTGACAGAGAGAGAGAGCACAAGGACCTCCTCACCGAGCAGGAAGCCCAATGTGGGATGTGATCCCAGGGCCCTGGGATCATGACCTGAACCGAAGGCAGGCACTTAACCAAACTGAGCCACCCAGGCGTCCCAATACTAATGACTTTAAATGCACTGTCCTACAAATCTTTACAATGATTCTACTGGTGGTATTATCCCCAATTTACCCGTTAGGAATAAAACCAAGACCTAGAGATGTTAAGTCACCTGCCCAAGGTAACAAAGTCTCTGACCGACAGAGCCAAGGCCAGGAATAAGATACTTGCACCACAGGACCTTTGTTCTAAGCCAGGAGTTGGGAAACATTTTCTGTAAAGGGGCCAGACAGTAAATATTTGGGGTCTTGTGTGCAATATGGTCTCTGCCATAACTTCTCGACTGTGACATTGCAGAGCAAAAGCAACCACAGTCTGGTACATAATATTCAGGCATGCCTGTTTTCCAACAAATCTTTACTTATGGACACTGAAATTTGAATTTCATATAATTTTCAAGTATCAGGAAATATTGTTCCTCTTTTGACTTTCGCCCCATCTTATTTAAAAAATTTTGTTTTAAAGATTTTATTTATTTATTTGCAGAAAGAGAGACCACAAGCAGGGGGAGCAATAGGCAGAGGGAGAGGGAGAAGCGGGGTCTCTGCTGAGCAAGGAGCCCTATGCAGGGCTCCATCCCAGGACTCCGGGATCATGACCTGAGCCGAAGGCAGACACTTAACCGACTGAGCCACACAGGTGCCTCTGCCCAAGTCATTTTGAAAGGAAAAGCCATTCTCAGCTTGTGCACCATAAAAAAACAGGGGGCAGGCTGACGTTTTCTCTGCATGCTGCAGTCTGCGGGCCCTGGTCTGAGCACTAGGCTCTCCTACCCTCCAGCTCATGTCACCCGCTGGTTTTCTTAGGAGGCCCATAGGTATTTTAGGACCAAACGTGTGAGTGTGCATACAGATGGGGTCCAGGACTCTGAGGAAAGACCCAACAGAGACGATTCCTCAAGTCAGCCCTGAAAGGACCCCTTCTGATCCCAGTTTACAACTTAAAAACACACCTTTCTTCCTTTCAGTTCCCTCCTTTGCTCTCTTGTGCTGAAATAAGCCCTGATTCAGATCTCAGGGGAGGTTCTAGGGAAGAGCAGCACTGAACCCTCCCACACAACACAGTTTTCCGCAAACCCAAGCCTGCCGTGTCCTTCTTACCTGCAGGGTCTGGCTGAAGCGCTTTAACGGTGTGGCCTTCACGGGAGGGATGAGGTTTGCTAGGGATGTCACTCTGGAAAGGGGCTTGACCCGTTTATTACTAGGCTCCTAGAGGGTTAAAAAACAAAACAAAACAAAACAAAACAAAACAAAAAACCAAAAAAAAAAAAAAAAAGGAAGGAAAATGTCAAGGTTAATTATGGACAACAAAATTCTACCCAGTCCTACTCCACGAGCTACTTCTACCGCAGTGCCCCATCGTGAGGAGATAACTTGGCTCAGGAGCCAGGGAAAGGGAAAGGGCAGGGAACATCAACAGAAGCAGCCTCTGGGCAGACAACAAATAGGTATGGTCTGTTCCCTACCCTTCACCCCCCTATATCTGCCCTCTTTTAATTCAGAAGCTTGCACTTCGAATCATTCTCCCCAATGCCTCCCTTAGAGAAAAGCTGTCTCAGATTTCCCATTCAGTGACCTTGTTAGGCAGTTGTGTTTTGATGCTTCTGGTTTCATCTTTTTAAAAACCTTTTCTCTACCTTGCCTGAAGCCACTCTCCAAATTTCTTTTATGCAATGGGGCTTTTCTAAAGCATAAGGAATGTTTGTTTTTTTCAGTTCATTAAATTAAAAAAAATTTTAAAGGAAGTTCTTCTATTACTGGGCTCTTTAAAAATCATCTTTGTAGCTACAGAATACTTGAAATGCACCTATGAATACTTATAAATAACAACCAGCAAGAGGAAATGTACAGAGAGAAAATCCTACTGTGCACATCTGTTTTTAGAATTTATATACCCACAAGTTTTGAAAATCCTCTCCACGTAAAACATTTGCAAATCTGCAAGTTACCCCAAACCAAGTGAATGGGTGAGAGGGCACCTACCCATTCCAATGTCTTTGCAGAGGAGAATTACATAAAAACAATAGGCTATGGGAAAGAGGGACAAAACATTTTGACAGACAAGATATTTTACAGAGACAAAGAGAACAGTTACCCTTGCCTTCCTAAGCTCCATCTGACCTGCAGTAGATGCTGGACAGCACATGAAGACACCAAATTTTGACGGAAAAAGCCAAACTTGCCAATTACTGTGGCGAACCTCAACCATTTCCAGAGGAAGCCTCAAGATGCTCATCTTTCTTTTTCAGCCATCGCTTTCAAAGTTTTGAGGGCTAAGCCAGAACTTCAGATTCTCCAGGACATCCCTGCAAGGTGTTTTGAACATAGTAGGTGCTTGGAAAAATCTTGCCTGAATTTGGTATTCTGCCGAGAAACTCTCATGTCATTTTGTGTCCTTGCCAATCTCAGATGTCAGAAGCCCTCTTGGAAATAGACCCCGATCTTTCTGGCATTTTGGTAGAAAAATTAAAAGACTAAAGGAAAAAAAAGTACAAAACAATTCCACAATGTTGCCAGGATTGACTTCATGATTTCTCGAAGCAGTGGAATACTTTCCCAAGACAGAGAATGAATCCGGGCTGCCGGGGACCTCTCCAGCTTCTGGGCATGCTGAGAGGAACAGACAGCAGGAAACTCTCCAAACACTGGGGAGGTTCAGTTCCAAAAGGCAAGGGATTAATCTCTCAATACGCGAGACCTCAAGACATCACATTACTATTATTGAAATGCTGAAGAGAAAGCTCCAATGGCACTTCTGCTTCCAGGTGACACTGACCTTCAGGATGCTTCAGGTCCACTGCCTGGCTCCTGAGCATTTGTGCCCAGAGGAGGATTTTTTAAATATTTTTTTTTTTTTACATCAGAGCTGCATCACTGGCATGCTAAATACACACACACACACACACACACCCTCTTGAGCATCCCCTGAATTTCTTGAAATAGCTCCTGCTTTGGACTGGAAATGCCAGCGTTGTGATATCACCACCTTTGGTGGTACAAACTGCATTGCAGTAAATGAGGAGGGGAGGGATTTCATGGAGCAGCAGGAGTTGGTCTCAGATGATCCTGCAGGCACCTCAGAGCCCGGAGACTCCCAGGTCTCTGTTTTTTTGAACGGCTCACGGTGCTGGATCACAGATTCTGTATCAGAATGGGGAAGCTGAAGGGCAAACTCCCACGGGGTTCTCTTGCTTTTTAAAAAAAGGGGCAGGGAGCCTTGCACGCTTGGCAGGATGGGGGAAGATTCAGTTCTGTTCCACTTGCTGTGTCATCTTTTCTGGGGTTCTGCTGACTTTGCTGCCCATTTTATATGACCCAGTCGATGGGTGTTTACATAGCTACAAGATCCACGCACAATGCAAATGCCAGCCCCTCTGCACGCTGTGTGCAGTGGTGCTACATGAGATTGTAATTAAAACTCCTTTCTTATGGCATTGACCATTTGGAAGTAAACAGCAGGCTGCTCTCTGGCAATCTGACATTCCCAAGTAATGAACAACTGAACCAGAAGCCACTGCTGCATGATTTAGTGCTGTGATCTAGCAAAGCAGACAGGGGCAACTTCAAAACCAGAACATCTACGGGTTATTGGATCTTTGGAGGAGGCTCTATGCCTGACCCAGTACGAATTATGGTGTTCTCCTTGAGGGCTTCAGTGAGACTAGGAGATGAAAAAAATTCTTGGCCTAATTTGATTTTTCTTTTCCATTGACTCAGTATGTCCCCAGCTACATTTTATTGCTATCTAAAACGAGCCCTTGGGGAAAATGTTTCCAGATTCTAGTTAAATAGCTCTACTGAAAACTAGCAAATGCAATTCCAAGGATGCTTTAGGGATTTCCAGAGAGATGACAGAACACAACCTGTGGAAGCTTCCTAGTCCAACAACTCAGCTGCCAGACCAAGGTGGGCAAGGTCTATGCTAAACCCAGACACAAGATACCCTATTTCAAGCACAGACACCACCCCCACCATGCAATTTTAAGACAGGACAGGAGGGCATCTCACTCCAAAGGTTAAAAAACAGAAAAAAGATAAAGGCATTGAGTATTGTGTGTAGGCAGTATTGTCTGCATAACAAAGTTTTGTTCATCTTTTCTAGGCCTCATAGGTTTTTTGTTTTTCTTGTCTTATTGCACTAGCTAGGACCACCTGTATGTTATTGATTATAGGCTGAGAGGGCAGGTATTCTAGTGTAGTTCTTGATTCTCAAGTGATTATTATGAAGAGTTCATCATTATGACTTGTGTTTGCTGAAAGCATGGAAGAGATACCTTAATCAAGTAGAGAAAGTTCCACTCTATGTTAAGTTTTCTGTGAAAAATTTTTTTTTAATTTGACAAACACAGATCACAAGTAGGCAGAGAGTCAGGCAAGGAGAGGGGGAAACAGGCTCCCCGCCGAGCAGAGAGCCCGATTGGGGGCTCTATCCCAGGACCCTGGGATCATGACCCGAGCCGAAGGCAGAGGCTTCAACCCACTGAGCCACCCAGGCACCCCAAGTTTTCTGTGAATTTTTACAATGAATGAATATTCACTTTTATCAGATGTTTTCCTGTTATCTCTTCAGAGGACAAGGAAAAGGAAGAAAAGAAGGGAGAGGTGGCAGGAAGGGAAGGAGGCAATGAAGAGGCATGGAGATTACATATTTTCATAAATGAATTGGTACAGCAATTTAAAACATCTTTTGTACTTGAATTACAAACAGGGGAATAAAGCACTCCGTGCCATTTTATTTTTAATGTGAGATTCTATTTTTGTTTTTTAAAAATTTTATTTATTTAGGGGCACCTGGGTGGCTCAATTGGTTAACAACCCCTGCCTTCGGCTCCGGTTGTGATCCCAGGATCCTGGGATCGAGCCCCATGTCAGGTTCTCTGCTTGGCGGGGAGCCTGCTTCATCCTCTCTCTCTGCTGCTTGTGATCTCTCTCTCTGTCAAATAAATAAAATATTTTAAAAATTTTATTTATTTATTTGGGAGGGAAGCAGACTCCCTGCCGAGCAGGAAGCCTGACGCAAGGCTTGATCCCAGGACCCTGGGATCATGACCAAAGCCACAGGCAGATGCTTACCCAACTGAGCCACCCAGGTGCCCTTAATGTGAGATTTTTAGAAAACAGATTTTAATACTCCTTCGCAAGGTGAGACAATGGTTTTCTTTCCTTCTCCTCATTCTTACCTCCCAACAGGTTAAAAAACAAAAACAAAAACAAAAACAAAAAAACCATTAAAGCAGATCACATGCATGTAAGAAAGTGACTACCATTATCAATATGGTCTAGCACAACTATTTATTCCTTCAAAAATGATTCCATTCTAATAGATGTGGCATATAGGAAACCATCACTTATTCTCCCTGTACTTCATTTTTGCGGCTAGAGTGGTGTTGGGGAGCAACAGGACGGTCTTCCTCATTGTGTCTGTAGCTGCTGTGAGACCACCTTCACGCAGCCACAAACCCAGCCCCAGAGGGACCAGGGATGAATTCATCAGTGCGGGACCGACCACCCTACTGCAGGGCAACACTGTTCTCGGCTGTTATACACCTGCCCAGGAGCAAGGGAGAGGTGAGAATCAACTGTGCTAGCCAGTGCTTCTGCCCATGAGATGATGGAGGAGGAATGTTTGAGGACACCAGGGAAGCCTTAGGCAGGGCTTCATCTCTGTGGGAGGAGGAGGTGTGCTGGGAACACCCAGGAGCCCCTAGGAGGCTTTCATCACCCTCATGTTAAACAGAAGTTACAGTCTCAGAGTGATTGAGAAGCTCTCGCATTATGAAATAATAACAAAAATAACATTAATAATAATGAGTTCATATTTCATGCAGGGACTCCTCTCAATGCTTCACAGATATCTACTAATTTAGTCCTCCTAATACCTGTGCAAGGTAAGTACTATTATGATCCATATTTTAAAGATGGAGATACTGAGGCAGAGGACAAGCAATGTGCTTAAAGTCACTCAAAAAAGGTGGTCAGGATTTAAATCTGGGCAGGCTGGCTCCAGAGCCCCTGACTTATGGCTTTGTGTAAGGGGCCAGATGGTAAATGCTTCAGGCTTTGTGGGCATCTAGCCTCTGTCATGACTACTTAGCTCTGCCATCAGCCTTAAACAGTATGTAAACAAATGAATGTGATGATGTTCCATTATCGACATTAAAATCTGAATTCCGTAGAGTCTTTACATGTCACAAAACATTACTGTTTTGCTTTTTTCAACCATTAAAAATAGAAACCATTCTTTGCTTGAAGACAATAAGAAGTTGGGCTATACTTGGCTATACTTGGCCCATGGACCAGAGTTTGCAGACCACTGTTTTATACCACTGCTGGCTTTATAGGGAGCATTTCCTGCATCAGCTGTCCTCAGCTTCAGCTTTTCTGCTGTGACATACCCAGAGACTCCCAGGTACAGCATCCTTCCCAGGCACACTTAGATAGTCTTCAAGCTCTGGAGATGGGATAGACTTGATTTGCTTATTCTTTCTGGAGCTGGGTATGCTGGGTCCTCCCCTGGTAGGCAGGGGAGATATCTGACTTATCTTTATGTGAGTAAGCCCTATCCTAGTACATTTTATTGTCTTAACTTTCCAAATAAATCAGCCCAAGCATGACACAAACTTTCCCTGACCATGGATGTGTATACAAATGAGGGACAAACTGACAAGCGTGCGTGGGATCTGGTTCATAGTAATGAGAGGGAGCAGGGATGCGTAAGAAACAAGGCTGATCACAGGTTGGTAACGGTCAAAGCTGGGGGCCAGGCAAAGGGATCTCATTATACAGTCCTGCCTGGGGTACACAGTCAAATACTAGATAATACAAAGGTTTATTTTAATGCACAGAGAATCATTTTGCAAATGTACCAATGAGCAGACAGATGCCATCAAAGATTTCACTTCAGCTGTTAGTGAGGGGCTAGTGAGAAAGGTACTGAAAGAGATGACAGACATCATCTAGAACTGAACATGATTAGAAGAGACCTGGTAAAATGAAAGAAAAAAAATCCCACTACTGCATTTCAGTAATTTTCAACTAATATAGACCAGAAGAGGGAAGGGCCCATGTGTCTGGGCAATCAAAAGCTGGGAGATCTGCTTTGAAATGTTTAGACTTAAGATGAGCAACATCATGGAGAGGTACGGACCCAGCCACCAGACTCCCTGAAGTCTGTTCTATTCTGTTGACTCCTTTAATTCTTTAATTTTTAAAAAAATATTTTATTTATTTATTTGATAGAGAGAGAGACAGCAAGAGAGGGCATTTAAGCAGGGGGAGTGAGAGAGGGAGAAGCAGGCTTCCCACTAAGCAGGGAGCCCAATGGGGGGCTCGATCCCAGGACCCTGGTATCATGACCTGAGCCAAAGGCAGATGCCCAATGACTGCGCCACAATTGACTGGTTTTTTATTTGCTCTCATCAAGAAACCTATCGATGGGTTGCCAATCACTGGAGTCCACAACATAAAACAATCTGGTGGCATTCCACTCTGATGTAGAAATAAGCAGAGAGAATAGGAGCCATTCCAGGTCAGACTGCCCGGGGACGGGAGACTTCTGTTCTGTTGTATTTATTTTATGAGTGTGCTTTCCTTTCCCCAATTCTGCATCCCCAAATTCATGTTTTTCTCTCCATTCCTATAACAGCACCTTCTAATAAGAAGACAAAGACTTATCCTTGCCAGAGCCTCACTGTCACTCTGCCTCTCTCCAGGCAAATATATGTAAAGCTCATGACTGTCTCGACTTGACTTTACCACCCAAATCCTTAGGCTCAAAGGCTGGTTCATGTGAGCTCATGGTTTATGCCCAAGATTCTCACCCGTCAACACTTCTAGGTCACCACAAATATTATGGTGTTCTTACTTCTTTTGACACCTTCTATTGCCAAGACCTTCCCACCCTTTCCCTGACTTGCTGGCCAGGGTTTTTTTTTTGTTGTTGTTGTTGTTGTTGTTGTTGTTGTTGTTGTTTTTACTATTGCCTGTGCCTCCTCCAACCCATAGCTTTACTCCAAGTCTCCCCTCCTTCCCTCTGGGGCATCTGACAGCCTGCTTTGTATCTTGTCCCTCAAAGACAACATATTCCTATAGGTTCTCCTTCCTAGCTAATGTTTCTCTAACTAAAAGACTCAAATGAGCCTCATTCAAACAAATCTATCTATCTATCTATCTATCTATCTATCTATCTGAGTCTGGATCTCATACATTCTAGCAAGTTACTTACCCACAGTTTACTCAACTGAAAAACGAGAAAAGAATCCTTTCACGATGCGGTAGTGGGAATTGTGGCTAAGAGCTATCACTTAATTCCGTAAGAGTTTATAATCTGTGTCAGGCACTGGGCTGACCGCTTTACATGGGTTTGCTTGTGGCCCCTTCAGAACATGCCATGAGAGAGCTAAGATCCTTATTCTCATTTGACAGACGAGTAAGCTGAGGCTCGATGAGCATAAGTAGTTACACAGGTTGCCTATCTCAGGTGGCAGACACAAGATAGGGATCCTATCCTGGACCACACACCTCAGCTACTCTGTTCCGCCCAAGAGACAACAATAATGAGTACACAGCACAGGGCCTTGTGAAAAGCAAGCTTTCCATGAACAGAGCCTAAAATTGAACTCACAAACTGGTATGATTTTTAGTAGATCATTTCTCCTCCCCTTCCCCTTTGCTACTAGGAACAGGTGAGTTTATCTAATCAATGTGTGCATTCTCTTTTTTAAAGAAATTGATCTTGAAATAATTTTAGATTTATAGAAGAGCTGCGAGAATAGTACAGAATGTTCCCATATACTCTGTACCCTCCTCTCCCAATGTTAACACCTTAAATAACTATGTACATTTTTATCAAAACTACGATATTATTATTACTACAAGATTATTAACTAAACTATTAAAGGATTTACTAGGATTTCACCAGTTCCCCCACTAATGTCTCTTTTCTGTTTCAGGATCCAATCCAGAATCTCACATTATATTTCACAGTCATATCTCTGGAGTTTCCTCCAATCTGTGACAGTTCCCTGGTCTGCCTTTCATGACATTGACACTTTTGAAGCATATTGGTCAGTTATTTTGCTGAATGTCTCTCCATTTGGATCTGAGGTTTTCTCATGATTAAAATAAGATTATGCATTTTTTAAAAGATTTTATTTATTTATTTGACAGAGATCACAAGCAGGCAGAGAGGTAGGCAGAGAGAGAGGGCTGCTGAGCAGAGACCCCAATCCTGGGATCAAGACCTGAGCCAAGGGCAGAGGCTTTAGCCCACTGAGCCACTTAGGTGCCCCAAGATTATGCATTTTTGTGGGCATCTGGGTAGCTCAGTCAGTTAAGCATCTGACTCTTGATTTCCACTCAGGTCATGTTTTTGAGGTGTTGGGATAGAGAGTCTGGTGTTGGGCTCTGCACTCAGCGGGGAGTCTATTTAAGGATTCTCTCTCTCCCTCTTCCTCTGCCCCTCCCCTTGCTCACAAGGCATCTCTTTCTTTTCTAAAAGTAAATAAATCTTAAAAATAAATGTTATGCATTTTTGGCAAGAATACAACAGAAGTGACTTGTCCTTTTTGGTACATCATATCAGGGTAGCGTTATCTTATTACTTACCTATCATTTGGTTAAGGCGGGGTATGCGTTGAACTGTATACCCCTAAAAAGATACATTGAGGTTCTACCCCCAAACCTGTGAAAGTGACCTTATTTGAAAATAGGATCTTTGCAGATATAATCAAGTTAGGATGAGGTCATACTAGATTAGAGTGTGTCCTAAATCCAATCACTTGTGTCCTTATAGAAAGGAAATTTAAAGACACGAAGGGAGAAAGCAATACAATAACAGAGGCAGCAACTGCAGTGATGTATCTATAAGCCAAAGAACACTAAGGACTGACAACAAATACCAGAAGCCAGGAAGAGGCAAGGAAGGATTCCCCTGCAAGTTTCTGAGGCTGATACCTTGATTTCAGGCTTCTGGTCTACAGAACAGTGAGAAATAAATTTCTGTTGTTCTAAGCCACCCAGCTACCCTAGGAAACTAATACAGGTGTTCTCTGCTGGATTTCTCCCTATAAATTTACTATTCCTTTTGCAATTAATACATATATGGGAAGAGATACCTTGTGACTATATGCATCCTTTTAAATCTGTGTGAGTGTTTTCCAGCATTTGCAAAATTGGCTTCACTGAAGTGTACATCTGTCACCTTAGGGGGGTATGTCTCTTGACTGAACAGGGAGCACCAGAAGGCTGATCCAGGCAAAGTACCCATGAGAGTCAGTGTTGGCTGAAGCAGGCAAGGGGAGGGGCTTAGGGGACCACAGGGGTGTGAAGGACATGGGGGCAGCAATGAGGAGGCCTTCACAGAGCCGCATGAGTAAGAGGATCGGGGCCATGGGAACACCAAGGGGAGCTTCTTTGGAGCCTGCAAGTGACACTTCATCTTATTTTCTTGTAAATAGAAAAAGACAATAATGAAATAATGGTGTCTAACTCTAAAATTTCCATTAAGTGGTTCTCTCTCTTTTTTTTTTTTTTTCTGTTCTCTTTTCCCTGGCACAGAGCTAACTGACCTGGTGTCATGTGTTACCAGAAGTTGAAAGGCAAATAATGAGGCCCAAATTCCAACGGAAACCTGGCTTCATTGATTAGGCCAAATGCATTTCAGAATTATTGGTTTCTAACCCACAAGGTGAGCAAAAGGTCTTCAAACTCAGAACTATAATTTTCCTATAGAGATGCTTATCCGTGGTTTCAACAAAAGGGCTACAGACTTTGTGGACTTTGACAAACCACCAGGAACAGCTCCTGGAGGCATCCCTGTTACCTCTGTCTTGGCTAATCTCAAAGACGGAGGCCACACCCTGTGCTTATTCTCCCCAGCTGTGGGTCTGGTTGCCTTGCCCTGGGCATCCAAGGGAGATTTGATTTCCTCTTTGATGAAATGGCTCGACTCTCCATATCAGATGCTATAAGAAAAACATCTCGATTTCTTAAAAAAAAAAAAAAGTTGTGTATGGTTTTTTTTTGGGGGGGGGTATTTATTTATTTATTTAGTAATTTTGCTTGCTAACGGAGAGTAAGGAGAGCCTGGATAAGTAAAATTCACAGAACACTCTGAGTTAGTTCATTCTTACGTCCAAGCTGCAGACAAGATATTGGGTTGCTCTGTTGAGCATCCAACAATTTCTCCAGCCTCCTCTCACGGAAAAGCTAAACAGCAGATGACGATGGAGATGTCACAAGACGGTCTGGGCAAATCCACAAATTAAACTATCAGTTCTCGGGGCCACAGAACTGAACACGTGAAGGTTGGAGAGATGATATTTATTCCCTGAACATCGAGTCTTCTCGGCCTGTGCCGGTCAGCACCTACGGCATCTGGCCAACGTCGGTCTGCGAGGTGGCTGCTTTTGGGAAGCCTTGACTGAGAGGGAGGCATCAGTGGGACATGTGACTGAGCTAAGACAATGCTGGCATGAGCCTCTGAAAGCCTGCTCCATCCCTGACCCAAAGAGAGCCTCCCATAAAAAGCAAATAAAAAATGAGGCTCAAAAGAAAATCACATTTTATGACAACTTCTGTGGTCATCCCGGCTTCATTTCCTCTAGGCCTCCCTGTTTCCTTCAAGTCTTAAACACATGTTGGCAAAAACCCTACAGCTCCCTCATGTTCGCATAAACTAAATGGCAAAATGAAGGGAAGGAGGGGTGCGGGGCGAGGGAGATGGATTTCAGCCAGTATACTCCGCAGAAGCAATTAATCTTACTACAAACTCTGAGAGGGCTAATGTTCAGGGCAAATCATTTTGTTTCTGAGGGCAGACGTCAAGCAACTTATTATCTTTATTCTTCTGATTATCATTGAATTTGTGCTCCTACACTGTAGAAAAATAACCTGACCGACTTGGCTGCCGTGGGTAAATTCATTTTTGCTGAACGATGGTGATGGGATTGAAAAAAAAAAAAAATGAACCTTGGGAAATAATTCAGTAAAATATGGGACTCTCTCAGAGCTGAAGCAGGCCGCAGCAGCCTAGGTTACGAACACAATCTCTTAGCAGTGCCAGTAAAATAAAACAGAACCACTGTTTCAGACACTATATTTTTGGCAAATGTTTCACTCCTCAATTACTTTCGGAGTTCTTGGTTTCAGTCAACATTATAAGGGTAAGTCAACATTTGTCCTGGCAGCAAGCCCAAATTTGTTATTTTATTAGTCTGCTACTGGTTAAGTTGGCCCAAGATTAAACACATCTAATAAATAGCCCTAAAATATTGAAGTTTAGTAGAAGACCACATTCAAGTTCTCTTACACAGGATGTTACTATTAACCTTGGGCAGAGGAGAAATGTACACCCACACCCCAGCTAAGTTCCTTTTAGCAAACGCCAGCCCATTGCCTGAAACCCATTTTGGTCATGCCCAGACATGGCACTGCAGACCTTCAGAGAAAGAGGAAGCCAAATATTTAGCTCTCTCTGCGGTCCCTGGATCCACATCTGCCTTCCAAACGTCAAGCAAAACTCTTACTTTCTTGAGGCAGACAGGGCCAGATGCTCAGGGCTGGTACACTTCAAGAGTCTGACTTCCTGGAAAGGTCTCAGGGCTTCCACCAGAGTCATACCTCTGTGGCCCTTAAGAGAAGGCCAGCTCTGAGCCCAGAAGATATTTTCTGGCAATTAGATTTAGGTTATGCACTTTTTGCAAGACTGCCATAGAAATGATGTGCCCACCAAGCCACACCCATCTGTAGGTCTAGAAAATGGAGTATAAGCACACACTCCTGCTTGCAGAATGCTAACAAGGTACCTGGAGGTGGCAGGGATGGCCTAATCTTAGGCACAGAACCCAGAGGAAGGCCTCCTTTGTGGTTCTGGGGTTTCGCGGGCAGTCATTTCCTACTGACTTCTTGGGAACCCTTGGGTGGGTGGGGTATAAATTCTGCATTTGTTTTTCTCTGTAAAAGGGACTCCCTGGCTTCCTCTTGGGCTGAGTTGGAGGGGAAGGGGAAGAATAATGCCACTGGGGATTCCATCCCTACTTCAGGGTTTGGGAACTGCCGTGTACAGCCCTCAAGGGTACTTTAAGGATATTTGGTGAGGCTTCCCCAGAGTTTAGGAACAGGCCGAAAGTCTCTGCAACAAGTAACAAGGTTCTTATCACACTGGCCTAAAGAATGTGTTAATTCTTTGCAAAGGATCTAAGGATAAAATATGAGCCAACCTTCCTAGCCAGAGCACAATGCCCTATGACCTCGAACTAACAATGTGACCTCCATGGGCTTGGTCTCCTCCCCTATGAAGTGGGGGTGACTCTCCTACCCCCTCACAGAGCTGTTGGGAAGGTGACATGAGATCATGTGTATAATGTGCTTGGTACAAGCCTGCCCCATAAGTTGCCTCCTGCAAATATCAGATTATTGCCCTTATTTCTAATGCCTGAGGAGAGGTGTGGTCTCTCCCTGAGCCTGCTCTCCTGCTCTCATCCATTTACTGCAGCAGCACTAGATTTTGCCCTGGGCCTCCCAAGGATAAAGCTGGGAACTCCATGTCACCTGCCACACCACCATCTCACCAATGACATGCTCCTGCCACTAGGCCTCAGTTTATGAGACCACATACTTTGATTCCACATTCCTGCCTTGCCTTTCTTCCTGCAGCTTTATCATCTGTTTAGTCAAGCTCTGGCTGAATAGGGCAAAACTGGGAGTTGTTTGGTGGGACCCAAGGTTATGTCGGAGGAGAGGAAAATGTCAGCCATGAAATCCCAAGATAAGAACCTGAGTTGGGGAAGGGAATCCAAGTGGGTCTTGAGGTCTGCATCAAAACCTTCCTACCCCTAAGCCAACATTGCTAAATTATGGTCTAGAAGAGCTGGTCTCCAATCTTGCCAGATCCTAGTACGATCTGGGATTAGGCATTGCTAGGAACTCTGGGTGTTCAACCCATGTCAGATGAGCAAAGTGGAATTTCTCCCCAAATAACAAGTTACCTTGGGCTTCCAGAAAGGACCATACAGACGCACTGGTATGTCTTTTCTCTTTTTCATCCACCTATTGTCCTTTGAAGCTGAGCATTATCTTCATTTCCCAGAAATGGGGAAAAAAAAGGTACAGAAAAAAAAAAAAAAGATGCTTACATCTTAATCTCAATGTCCCAAAGGAAGGACAGACTGTTCCAGCTCAATTTAGGATAATCAAACATGTCTCAGGCAATCAAAACTGACAACCAGGTCTGTCATCTGACTGAAGATGAAGCTGGGACAAGGGGTCCCACATACACCTGCTGGGTAAAACCTCTGACCAAGGGCACGGGGTCAGCAGGATGAGAACATGGGCCCCCTTCTCCTGTGGCCTAGTCGGTTTCTGTTTTTTTTTGTTTTGTTTTGTTTTGTTTTTTTGTCAGAGAGAGAGAGAGAGCCAGAGAGCCAGAGAGCAAGCACAGGCAGACAGAGTGGCAGGCAGAGACAAAGGGAGAAGCAGGCTCCCTGCCGAGCAAGGAGCCTGATGTGGGACTCGATCCCAGGACGCTGGGATCATGAGCTGAGCCGAAGGCAGCCGCCCAACCAACTGAGCCACCCAGGCGTCCCCGGTTTCTGTTTTTGACAAGAACAATATCTGAGCAGATGAGACTTGCAGAAATGTGGCTTCCAGAGAGAAACAGAAACTAGATTTGCCATACTCCCTGGTACTCCCCAGCTGTCCCTGCTAGCACAATTTATCCCTTCAAATCATTGGGTTCACATGCATCCTCAACAGCACATGGCTCCAGTGAGAACCAGGGAAAACTGCATTTGGGGGTTTTAGAACAGTCTGCTCTCAACTGAGAACAGAATACACGGAAATCTGATTATTCAAAATGGAAAAAGCTACCAGTGGCCCCAGCCATAAGGGATTGATTGAATTGGGAATAAAATAAAATAAATGTTAAACTTTCCTGTTTTCAGCTCTCAGCTCACATCTTACCACCCACTGAGCAATGGTATGTAGAAAAATAAGGCAGAAAGCATGCTGTTCAGGAAGCTATGAGGCAGGTCATCTATGATGGATTCATATGGCCCTTCTGTTGCCCCCACACACCCCAACTGAGCACATGAATAGCTTCAAATGTTATCTTTGAAAGGAGATGTGTGTGCGTGTGTGCGTGAGTGTGTGTATACACACACACTCACGCACACACACAGAACACAAAACTATATTTGAGAAAGCTTTCATTCTGTAGCACATTTTTAACGACAGGAATAAAAAAAATGCCCACTAACAATGGATTTTTCCAAAGACTGGGAACAAACACTGGCCCTCAGTGCTGTGCATTTGCAGCCTTGAAACATGGTGATTATGTGTTATTTCTAACTCTGAGCAATTAATATGCATCCAGATGTATCATTATCTACAGTGTATTAAAATTCAGAGCCCTGCAAATTTGAGAAAGAGTGTATCATGCACGACAAAGGAGGCAGAAGCCTCAGAGGCCTGTGCTGCTCCCCTACATCACTTGCAGCTAATTTCAATTACAAAGTCACAAGAGAGAAAATGAATAGACAATGCAGTTGACTTAAAAGAAGTAGATACAAACCTGTGATTTGACTATTTGGCTTTGTCAAAAAATGTTGGTTTAGCTATCGGAGATTCAGTGGTAAGGGATGCCAGTAAGAGTTTCCAGAAAAGACAAAGGCAGTTTTGTGGTAAAAGAAAAATGTTATTTATTGTGGCTGAAAGGGGCGAAATTCCCACGAGTCTTCAGCTCAGGCCATCTACAGATGGGAGGGTTCCTTTGGAAGACCACGTGGGATCTAATCTGGCAAGATTTCCCTGGAAAAGTTTCCCTAAGTGCCCTCAGGGATTGAGGGAAAGTCTCACTGGCCAGGGCTCCTCCTGCCCTACTGTTTAGGCGTGAGGCTCTGGGACTGCTCCTGAATTTACAAAGCAGGGCTGCACAGAGTGGCGTTGGGGCCACCTAACCCTTCAAAGCCTCCAGAGTTGTCATTAAATTACATGCTGCCAGGTTCCCGACCTACTCACAGATTCTAGCAATTTTCTAGAAGCAGAGAAGTCATCCCACACCTGACCCAGGTGTGACTCATCTGTCAAATAGAGAAGTGCTAGACAAAGAGGGAGCCCTACGTGGGGAGGAGGAGGCACCAAGAGTCATGGAGTCCCCCCGTGCCAGGTGTTGGCACTCACACACTCAGCCATACCATACAGAGACCCCCATCACCTCATTTTATAAAAGAGGAAGCAGGTGTTCACGGAAGTAATGTTACTTACCCCAAGTCATACCCAGTAAGAGCTGAAATTCAAATTCAAATCTACCTGACTTGAAAGCTTTCCCTACTACCCCCACACCGGCTTCCCGGGATACACAACTTCCTCTTACAACATAATAGCAACAAGACTGACCATGATTTCATGCCAGGCTGTGCCAAAGTGCTCTCTATGCACGATTTCCTTGATTTCTCTTAAGTTAGAACTATTAATACACCCGTTTCACAAAATGGGCAACTGAGGCTCAGAGGGGTTAAGAAGCTTTCTCAAGGCTGCTTCTCAGCAAAACCAGCGATCTGAACCGAATCCCTGCTCCATTCCTAAGTCCTGTGGGAAATAAGGATGGCAGAGGCAGGACAATGGAGACTGAGGCCGGGAGTGGAAAACTTGAAGCTGTTCATTCCACATTCAAGCCCTGTCACTCTGGAATCAGCCGTCCTCCCGTCTTTCCTCCTCCTACCCTTCCCCAGCATCTCAGAGTGCCCGGCCAGGTGCCCACGTGCCCTGCTCTTGTGTCCCCAGTGGACACTGCCCCCTGTTAAGGCACCCCTGGGGAATGGTGTGTGAGCATCCAGCGCCAGGGGGCTAACTGGATGACCACCCGCTAGGACTGCCCTCCTAGTAGTCTGTCAAAATCCCCAGTGAGATTGCCTGCTTCCTCATTCCCCTTTTCTGATTGACGATCACTGTCTGTTAAGGTTCTGAATGACTGGGTCCAACTCAAGTACAAGTTCCTTGAGGACAGAAAGCATGTCTTTCTCTTTTAAACTCAGGAGAAATTGTTAGGCGGAGTCTGACCTCAAGAAATATTTACTGACAATCAAAGAGCATTAAGGGTCATTTCTAGCTGTTCAGCTCTTCACCAAGTTGTATCCATCATGCTCTGGAATTTCCCCACATTTCTAACAAAGGATGTATTTATAATTAAAGCACCCTGCTAATGAATGGGCAGGATGAACTCTCAAAGCAACCTAATCCTCCTCACCTGCACTGGGTCTGTCCCTGCGGCTGGAGCTTGGTTAAGATTCCCAGATGCTGTGTGTCAGATAGGAGCCAGGCTTGGGGATGGATGACAAGCTCTTCATCTCCCCTGGCCAGGGTGCCTCTCTACCCTGAGCTCACACTCCACTCCCTGCTTGAAAGTCATTCTGGGAACATCAGAAAACCATACTAGATTTTTTTTTTTTATCCTGCCTGGCAGGAATGAACTTGAATCTTGCCAGTGTGCTTGGAACATCTTTTGTTTTTTAAAAAAATAATGGCCAGTGCCAACTCGAATCCCTGGGAAGTTGGGTGGGTATTTCCTACAGAGGAAAGAGTGACCTCCCAGTAGACCCCTTGATAGGGATGATCAGCCACTGCTTCCACTCCGCTGTCGTGCACCGAAAATAGATGATGCTGTTGTTGCTAACAGTGCGAGGAATGCTTGCTCTGTGCAAACCCTCTGCAACCTCCTTCGTTTTTTACAGTTCCCTTGGAAATTCTCATTTACAGGTAAAGAAACTGAGGCTATAGAGGATGAGTCACTGTCCAAGGTCTCTTGGCTCACTAGTGGCCAACTTGGGATTCAGACTTGGTTCAGTCCACCCCTCAAATCCAGGTTTCTAGCCACCACACTCTGGGTCTGCCCCAAATTAAAATACAGTCTTGCCCAATCCTTCCCTCAGGGTGAATGGGAAAAGGAAGAGGATGGGTTAAATGATTTCAGCTGGAACCTGGGAACTTTGAAGCTTTGAAAAGGAAAAAAAAAAAAAAAAGATCTTTTTTCTTAGAACAGAAATCCAAAAAATTTTTTTAAAATTTGCTAACATCTAGTCTAAGATAATTTTCTATGACATATTAAAGTATTATATTAATAATACTAAAATATTAATATCTGAAATCTGGGTCCTATGTTCGAAGTCCAGATTTAAGTTTTAGTCTGTAAGCAGCTGTAACCAAACTTGGGAAGCTACTGCTGCGAAGCTCTGGTCTAGAAGAACCCCAGAACAGGAATGCTATTTCCAAGCTCTCCCCACCACTGTTGACAATTTTTTTGCCAATGTATAGGCCACCTGAACTATTACATAGTTAATGTTTCCTTAAATTACTCATCTTTTACTTAAGTAACCATATTGTAAAAACAAACACTGCATCTGCCATAAATAGACACTTGAGAAAATGAACCCTATTATTAAATTCTTATTAGATACTCTTGCCTGCTGAAGCTTCTAAGCCCGAGGCCTGAGCTTTGTTAAAAGGGGTGTGTGGGGGGGGTGGCGGACAGGGACAGGGACTAGCAAGTGATAGAAAGGTGTTAAAGACACTCTAGCTCTGAACTAAGACTTTCGACTCAGCACCTTCAGAAGGATCAGAAGGACAGGAAGAAATCTGAAAAGAGAAAGTGATTCAAACTTATTGTGTGTCTTAACTCTGTATCCCCTTGTCCCTGGTGTCCTTCAGGCTACCACAAATGGTATGAAACCCACCTTCTGGGAAAAAAGGGATCCAAGCCAATCTTCTCATTTCAGAAACAAAGACTCCAAGGTCCCCTGAGCCTACTTGTGTCCTGTCCCCAGCTAGTAAGGAGGCTCTTGTAAGAATCGGCTTAGAAATAAATGCTGCTGGAGAAATTCAGATTTCTGCATTTACGAGTCCTCTAAAGCAAGTTCCCACTCCTTGATGCTGAGTCACAACAAAGCTCACTCTCCTCAGCCCTTAGAGAGCGGGCTAAAAGCCTTCAGACACTGCAAGAGAAAACCAGGCTCGTCTTCAGATGTGTTCTCTTTTCAATCTTGTCCAATCTAAGTCACCATCAAACAGCTGAGTAGAGGGTGACTTTTCACCATGTGTCTCTGGCTGACACTTAAGTTAACATCAATTTTTTTTCCCTCTTTAACAGTCTGTTTCCTTCACAGTGTTTTCAGACCCTTTCTGCAAGACCACGCCCAGAAGCACCTAAGGAAACCACCAACCAGCAAAGAGGATGGCTAAAGGTGTGTGAGAATGAACAAGACCCCAAAACCTAACAGGAACTGATGAGCCACACGCACCCTCCCCCACCTGTGTGAAGTCAAACATAAGAAGAGTCCTCACCAGTGGCCTTTAATTATCTTCTCTGTGTTTGCCTGGGGTCGTTCTTGACATGCCTGCGTCACTTGGGGATTATGAAATGTTAGCATTTCAATGTAAGATAAGACACTTGAGAGGGACGCTTGCACTGGCCTTGTGCTGGGGCCAGAGAGCACACAGAGGAAAGACTTATCACTTGTCCTCCTGCGGTATCAGGCCTGTAGCTCCTTCAAGTTCCACCCACTGACTGCTTCCCTTTTCCCTTCTGTGGCTTCTTCCTCCAGGAACAATCCAAACTTCCAAATCTGACAAGGGTTGCACCGGCTAAACATTTATCTTTATGTATTTTTTTCAAGGTCTTGATGTAGGCTCTCGGTTTTATTTCACTCTCGTGGTATCTAAGGAAACTGTCCCCTCGGGGGAAATGCTCTAGTTCTCCTTACCCTTTAATTATTGCCCCTGCTGCAAACATTAGACCTGCAGAGCTCAGGAAGGCATCATTTTAAGGGATGTCATCTACGTGCACAGAAGGTTCTGTCTATCCATTTTTTGTTTTGCTTCTTGTTTAATAGTGATCACACATCAAATATAAAGCAAGCTTTGCCCTTGAACCTGGTGTGCAGGCCACGGGATGGGCCCACCAGTCCACTGGCTGCCCGGTGAGGTCTCTGCATGCAGCGTTCTAAGTTTAATGGGGTTCGCTCTGAACACTCCCAAAATAGCGCTGCTTACCAACTTCACTCAGGAACATGACTGGGTTAAGCCAGCACTGCGGTATGCCAAGCGGTCAAGGCTGGACAAGGAGGACCCAACGTTTTGGCCCTGCCTCCTAACCTCTCCGAATCTCTGTTTCTTTGGTTGACAAAGAGGACAGTCCTTGCCTTACTCAGTGCCTTCAGCTAGAGCAAGGTTCAAAGGAAATCATACATGGGAAAACACCTGCCTGCCATCTGAACACAGGGCAGCATTGCTGTGAATTTAGGGAATGCGGTGAGAGAGGGACAGGGGATGCTGATAGAAACACATCCCTTCCCCTACCTCCCTACATCCCATGTGCTTATGTAGAAATTTAAATGGGTTATGTCATGTGTGTAATTATGCTTAACTTCTTTCCTTTTTATTTTTCACAAGAACATTAAGGTATTTCTGTTGGCTAGTATGTAATGGCTCAAAGGATGTCACTGATCCCTGGGCCAGAGGCCATGATACATGGAGTTATCCCCTCATTAAATAGGTTAGAGAGGTTGTTGGCTTTTCTGTCTGTTATAAATAAATAGGAAAGGATGCTTAACTGAAATCAGACAGCCAGACTTCAAACTTCAGCTCTGCTATGCACAGCAGTGTGATCCTGGGAAAATTACTGAATTTCTCTGATTCTTAGGATCCTCACCTTTAAAATGGAGATAATTATACTCAGATGAGGAAAAGAATATAAAAACGTTTTGAAACCTATAAAATGCACAACCATACAACATGATCATTATTGCATATAATATTATTTTTTAAAGATTATTTATTTATTTATTTGGCAGACAGAGAGAGATCACAAGTAGGCAAAGCAGCAGGCAGAGAGAGAGGGAGAAGCAGGCTCCCTGCTGAGTGGAGAGTCCGATGTGGGGCTTGATCCCTGGACCCTGGGACCATGACCTGAGCTGAAGGCAGAGGCTTAACCCTCTGAGCCACCCAGGCACCCCTGCAAATAATATTATTATTAACAAGTCTGGACACACAGCATTTTCCCCTTCTAAGAGCTGGAATACTGGGTCCAGAGATTTGAACCTTTTTTGTGTTTTAATATACACTGATGAGTACCCTCGTTCCCTACAGATGCATGTTATTTCCCTGCAACATCCCCAGGACTGGGTTCTATCATATCTTTAAAATATTTGTGATGTCAATTAGGTATGAAACAGCACCTATTATTATTTACCTTTTTCATTTCTATAATTTCTACTACGGTGAACATTTAAATAATGTTTACGTTCACAGTTCCTTGTGTGTGAACTACCTATTTGTGTCTTTTCGCCCATTTATCAATGGACACCATGACCATGGAAGGTCCTTTTAAATCTGTATAAGTTACTTATATGACAAAGATATGAATTTCTCAATTTGTCACCTCTATTTCAAAAATCTTTTTCAATGTATGATTCTACTTCTCTTGCCTAAGTAAGCACATGAAACATAACAGACACCTTGTTTGTTGATATAGCATTACACAGTGTGTTTGTGGACTGATCAATACTCAAGATTTCCAAGCACACTGAGGATGTCTGGTGGAAACAAGCAAGGAAGAGAAAGAGACTGGACAGTATGTCCCGTTTGGAAAAGTGAGAGGAACCCGGATATCTAGCCAAGAGAAACAAGCACCTGGGGGAAGTGTGTGTGTGTGTGTGTGCGCGCGTGCACACGTGCGTGTGTGTGTGAGTGGGTGTGTGCACGTGGACACACATGTGCATGTGTGTGTGTAGAGTGGGAGTAGATGGGGAGAGAAAGCAGTTTGCAAATATTTAAGGAGCTAGGACATGAGAAAGTATTACTATATAATATTCAGTTGCAGGAAGCAATGTTACAATTAAGAGGATTTTTTCATGATCTGCACTGTAGAAAGACAGAATGTACAGGCTCAAAAGGTAATGAGTTCTCTGTCTCTGGAGATGTTTAAGCAGAAATTGAAAGGATCCAGCAGCAGGTTAGCACTGGGTTCCATATTCTCAACAGGCTTCTCCTACACTAAGGTTCTCGAATGCAGTGACCCTGGGTCATTTCCTGGAGGCTGGTTTTGTTTGTTTGTTTCATAAATCCCCGGAAAAAAAGCCTGTTTTGCTACTCATTGCCTCCTCATCTTAAGAGCCAAGAGAGGGGAAAAAAAATCCAGTGAATTTACCGTTAAGACCTCTGGTTCTGCTCCAATTAATTGAAGTTTAGTAATAATCGGGGCCGCCTTCTCCAAAAGAACACAATAGCTCAAACACAGAAGGTCCAGACACAAGTGTTTCTAGACTTAAAAAGAATCACTCCTTTCCCAGCCAGTCGGAGGTTCAGAAGCCTTTCTGGATTAACGTTTGACACAGCCTCTTCTAAGCTAATAACGGGTGTCAAGTAATAAAAAAATGGAAGGCATTAGAAAGCACTGGCCTTCATTCTTGACAGCCCATGAGTCAATACAAAAATAAATGGCAATGCAATTCACAGCAATTTCCTCATTTTGTGTGTGACCTATACCCATGACCAATGCTGACAAATTATGGAAGGCAACTGCATGCATCCATCACAAATGAAGTAGCCTTTCTAGATATACACATGCCATTAATAACAATTACATGTGCACAGGGCTTTGCAAAATTAGGATATGATCAGTAATTTATTTTCATTCAGTTGTTATGAAAACACTGGCACCAGTCCAGGATTTTACAGGCAATTGGAGAATGTCTTGAGAAAGTGACACAATTTGCAAGTATCCAGATGGAAGTCAGGGCCTTCCAGTTATTGGTTTAGGTGGAAGCCTGGTGGTAAATGTAGATAAGCAAAATGACTAACTGCAGAACTAATGGTGTCACCTCCACAGCATTGAGCACGCGGAATTCTGCCAAAGACCAGCTCTTTGGTGTTGAGAAACAGAGAACGGAAGTTAACCAAAACCCTCCCAAATGGACGCTTGCAATGCCCACTCCTTGGGGTTGTAGCCATTCTATGAAGTTGGCTTCCAGAAACATCGACTAATGGTGGGGTCTCCCATCCAGACACTCAGGAGAGAGGAAGCTTCTGGCTGTATGGCTATTTGCTCCGGCAGGGGCCCTCCGCCTTCATGTGTTATGTGGTGAAGAGACCAGTGATTTAGTCATTTAGCTGCAATGTGATGTGGTTGGGAAAGTACAGACCTTAGGGTCAGAGTGGGGTGTGAATCTTGGCTCCCCACCTAGTAGCTCAGCCATCCTGGAAGGGCTATTGCTCAGCTATGAGCCTCAGTTGCTTCTTCTACAAAAAGGAACGAATACACCAACCTCATAGGATTGTTGTGGGGATAAAGAGAGGGCCTACAGTAAGGCCCCTAATGCCCTCCTGGGCATAAAACAGCCCTCAGAAAATGTAAGACAGTAATCATTAATTAAAACTGGTGAATCTTTTCAAGATGCATAAGTCTTGATGATGATGATGATATTTATTGAACACTTACTATGTGCCAAACACTGGACTAAGCACTGTACATGAAACATCTCATTGACCCTCACTATGATCCTAGGAGGCAGAACTCTCATCATCCCCATTTTACCACTGAGGGCAACAGGGCTTAGAGAGGCCCAGGAGCTTGTCCAGGGTGACACCACTAAGCAGGCGGTAGAGATGACATTAAGACTCAGTACAGAGCTGAGACCCTGAACATCTTCAAATGTACATGTATAAAGTCAACATGTTTTCCTTTAATAGACCTTTTCCTAGCTCAGGTACACCCTATCCTGAAGGCCCAAGACCCCCAAGACCCCATCTGAACAAGCCTCAGAATCATGGGCTACATGATCATAACCAGATCCTATCAGCAAGCAATGGCATTTACCTGGATAACTCCATGTTGTTCCCCTCCCAGCAAGACCCAAAGTCACATGATTCATGGAGTCTACTTATTTGGTCACTTGAAGAAATACCAGGAATCTAACTGCAATAACTCCTCAGAACTATTTCCATGCAGTTGGTTGTATATTCTTTCAATTCGACACTATAGGATACAGATTCCAAGAAATGTATGAATTACTGGAAACCATTTGACTCCTTTAGCTCTCCAGCTGGCAGGCAAGGAGTATAGCCCCAGATGCATGCAATTTTCAAGTCCACATGTGGACTTACTGGGGCATAAATTATGGCAGGGGCACAGGGTTCACCTTACCCTTTAAAGCTGAAGCTTAAAAAGTATTTCCCTAGTTACAGAAAGTACTCATGATTATATGTTTAAAAGAAAATATTTTAAAGCATTTAATACATCTGTTAAGTTTTCATTCTGCTCCCTTTTTCTTCAGAGGTAAACACATTTACATGCCACAAAGTATGTTGGTATGAAATGCTGTTCTAAATCCATTAGGAAACCTGGCATCGGATCTTGGTTCAGCTGCGGATTTTCTTCATGGCTTTCTGCAAGTCACCTCCCCTCGGTGTCTTTACTCATAAAGTAAGGAGAAAGAATATTAACCCTACAACATGGTTAGGGTCTCAGGTGAGACACTAGATGTGGCACTTAGAAAGGAATAGAGTTCTGTCATAGAGCTACATGTCATTCCAAGGGCCACACAAGGCTATTGGAGGAGTCAAAATCAGATCATGTACTTTTGAGAGACAAAGGCAATAATTACAAATACTGCTAACTAAATCTGGCCTAATTCTGACCAACATCTGAGATAGTGAACCTTAAAACCCAAAGTGAGTTGTCCATCAAATTGTCAGATATATTCTTAGAAAGAAAATAATGGAAACATCTCTTTGCTTTTTCATGAAAAATGAAATGGACCCCAAACTCTTAAGTTCTTCTTACCAGACTCCAGCATCCTTAGCCAACATATCCATTCATTTGAGCTTTCTTTCTTTCTTTCTTTTTAAAGAATTGATGGATTAGGTGTGAGGAGGGTCGGGGAGAGAGAGAGAATCCCAAGCAGACTTCATGCTGAGTGCAGAGCCCGATGTGGGGCTCGATCTCACAACCCTGCGATCATGACTTGAGCTGAAATCAAGAGTTAGATACCACCCAGGCACCCCTGAACAAGCTTAATCATGCTCAAGTGATACCATGTTTCTCTGTGAAAGTCAAGAGGCCATGGACTAAAATGGACTAAGCTCCTTGGATTTCATAATTAATGATTAGAGCTAGAAGGATTGAGCTGGTTTTGGGTATTAAACAGTTGCAACCCAACTCATCACATCCACGCCATATAGAAATACCACATTAGGAAGCAGTATTATATTAATATTGTAATCCATGTAGAATACTTTCAGTGTTTAAAATAAATATTTTAAAGAAAATAATCTTTAAAAATAAACATACCACTTTTTTTTCTTTCACTGGAAATTATCACTGAAATTAAGAAAATTACAATGCACTTAAATCTCAAGTAGAACTTTAGTTATCATTTGTGTTTAAGAGAATGTTTGTTGTACATTTTTCACTCAAGTGTATGGTATTGAACGCACACCACTGCACACCAAACCCTTCCCCACAAGTTCTTTCCTTAAGTAGCTTTCCCCAGAACACCTGCTGCAACCGCAGGAACCACGCTAGAAGGCACTTGCCCGTGCAGTGCTACTCCCCATAGCAAATTCCGAAGGAACTGCCATTATATGTCTAAAGGGCACAGGTGCTTGCTACAAATGCCTTTGAAAGTCAAAAAGTACTTTGGATAAGCCAGTCCTTCTCTTTACAATCACCTTCTTTTGAAAAAAAAAAAAGATCTTAGAAAATTACTTTCATAGGAATTAACAGTCAGTGCCTAATTTATAAACATGTATATAATCGTTTTCAAAAGGCTACCAGGATATGCTGTTCTTTAAACACTTACAAATAATGATGACACCTGCTGGTAGAAAATATATTTTAGTTAATTGCCGATGGAGAAGTAAGGCCTACAAGGGTTGACTGTCTTTTGCATGGACGACAAAACCAGAAAACTACCCCCTACACTCACTTCAGTTTCTTTTTCCAACTTTGCCTATTTGTCATTATCAGGAAACGAAGCTAGGAGATGCACTGGACTAGATCTCTGCCTCAAGATGATATGGAATATGTATGATACTTCACTGAATTAAACTGCACACATATACACAAAACACTCAATGGGGATACCTGAAAAATATTTACCATTTCAAAAACTGTTCCCCCCATCCTTCCTTCCATACCAGGACATCCCCATAAAAGGAAAACAAGTCACATTTTATAATTTGGAATTGGCTACCATGAAGAAAATTAGTGTTTGACATTTGGTGACACATTTCTTTCTCATCACATCTGTGACATACAGATATATTTCTCTTCTACTTATAAGAATAAGAAAAGATCAAGCAGATAAGTTTTACCTAAGCCTTTAGCCAAACTACTCAGAAAACATAGGACTAAGGGAGAGCAAGAAGGGACTAGTTAGAGTCCAGAGCTGTTCTCATTATTCTTTCCTTTGATCCATCTCAATTTATTAATTCAACTTGGTTATGCTTCACTTCCTTCCAAAAGAAGTTTGAGAGGATACTAGCTTCACTGCTCCTACATTCATTAAATTATGATGTTCCTATTGAAAAATCATTATATCCATTCCAAGCCTGAACAACCTGAATTCTATGCTGGTGCTATCTTGTCAAAACTTAAGTAAGAGTCCAAACACCATTAAGGCCATTACACTTCCACAGGGGCTGGGAACAAAAACTCTTTGTGAAAATATACAACTGAGCTGGAGTGTGGGGTGGGGGTGGGGGAGAGAAGTTAGTTGTGCTCGGCTTACAGAAAGCTGATTACAACCGGAGACTGTTTGCAGTCTTGTCAGCTTGGAGCAGCTCTTGTTAGAAGCAATGAATCTTTGATGCTGTCCTCCCGAATATACATAATTTGGTGAGGCAAGTGCACACAGCTGAAGAGATCCAAGGGTGCCGGGTGGGTGGAATCCTTAAGACTGTCACACCAAGGTCGGATGCACTTCTGCCTCCAGACTTTCCCCAGTCATGGCTGGACAGAGTGACAATCTCTCAAGTAACACACATGAGCAGCAGTGATGAGCTTGGACCTTTGGGTTCCACTATAGCTTGGTCACAGCAAAGCTGTGGTCTAGTGGAAGCAACTATATTCCCTAAGACCTTCAAAGACTGAGAAGGATGCTTTCTCCTCTAGCTGAACCCAACCTATAAGACCAGCGAGTTCTCTGCCAGAGGTGTAACACACAGAAGTAAAAGATAAGATTAAACACAAGCCAGGAGGGCTCTCTCACATTGCCCTCAAGGCTCCGGAAAGTTCCCGGAAAGGGAAGTTTCCAGTGTTTCCAAGACAGCTTCCCACTCCCCCAAGGAGTTTAATTCATTTTCAGGACCCATGTGCAAGACCCTCAGATTACTCATTTAGCTCCCGGACCCCCAGCTGAGTGACCCCACTGGCCAAGATGACAAACAGAGATGCCAGGTCCTGTCTTTGCTGCTAAACAGCTCTAAGGTCAAGCCTGGTAGGTTAGATGGCCCCCAAAGGCCTCCTCTTGTTCCCCAACCCAGGTAAGAGGAAACCCAAGCTTAAAAGGTAGCTCTTCACTGACATCTGGGTCTAAGGATACAGTAAGAGAAAGACCTTCTGCCAGAAGGTTGACAGTCTGAGAGCCCTGAAGGATGCAACAGAGCCCAGGGCAAGGAGGCAGCTGCTCCCTGGTCCAGAGGAAGAGGAACAGGGACAGAGGAGGAGGCTCATGATGATCCACAGAGAAGGGGCAGAAGAAGGGAGGCAGAGACAGAGTGAGACATGGGGGGAGAGAGTGTGTGTGCGAGAAATGGAGAGAGGGAAAGGGGGGGGGAGAGGGAGGAAGAGGGAAAGGTAGAAGAAAGGAGAGAAGGTGGAGGAACACACTGAATGAGAGATGCAAGCATTGAGAGACTGACACAGCGAGGGAGCCGAGAGAGTGAGAGATGGAGCGAGACAGAGGGACAAACAGGGACCCGGAGAGGTCCAGGTGGAGGCCCTACCTCCGCGTCCTTGGCCGGACTGCTGGCCGGGGGTACCTCCAGGCTGCAGTTCGCCCTCTTGACCGTGAGGTAGAAAGGGTAATCCTTGGCCACCATGGTGGCTGCTGGGCCTGCTCTTTGGGATGTCACCGCTGACCCGAGGCGACCACAAAACTCCCTGGCGAAAGGGGGCCCCAGCTCCACGGTGCCGGGCGGCGGCGTCTGTACCGAGACTGACAGCCGGCTTCTTGCCTGGCGGGACCGACTCAGCTCTCCGGCCGAAAGGGGGCGGGGCCTCGGCCGGGCCCGCCCAGCTGGGGCGGGGCGGGGGTGGGGCGAAGCGCCGGCTCGGCCCCGCCCCGACGCGTCCCCGAAGCACCCCGGTACCGCCGGGCGGAAACCCCCCAGCGCTGCGAGGGGCGAACCTGCCTTGGGACCCTTCTTCCCGCGGGCCGGATCCCCGGAGCCACCCTCTCCCAGTGACTCGCTGGCACTCCCAGGGTCGAAGAGGCGGCGGGTAGAACCGAGGCTGGGGCGAAGCTGGGCGGCGGGGAGAGAGCGAGCGTTTTAAAAGCCCACACTAAGAAGAGGCGGTATTCTGTGTTGCCTTCTTCCCAACCAGCCTCCCCTCACACATTAAAAAAAAAAAAAAAAAAGAACGTCACTGGAGTATGATCTATAAACAGAAAGATGTGCCCATTTTAAGCGTACAGTTAGTTTAGTGTTGACAAACGTAAACGCTCATGTAACCGCTTCCATAATCAGGAAATATATTTCCACCACTTCCAGAGATTTCCTTTGAGCACCTTCCTCTGCACCCGTTTTTAAATATGAAGAGGCTGGTTAGAGGCAGCCAGCGACTCAGGACAATCTGACAGGGTCAAGCTGAAGCTGTGCAGCGTGAGCCCGCGGGCTGTACCAAGTCTTTCTATAGCAGCATGTAAGGAAATACCATTGAAAACCATCCAGAAGGATGCACAGCAAACATGAGTCCCTTTGGGGCTAAAGGGAGGCAAAACTATGAACTCTGTTACGCTGAAAAGAAATAAAAAAAATAAATAAATAAATTAAAAAAAAAAAAGGGAGAATCTATCTGGCTAGTTTTGCTAGCCCTGTTTTTGCCACACATGTAAAGGAGACTCTTGAATTACTGGTTTCCAGTTGAGATTGAAGAAAGAACCCGAGTTTTTTCCCCCTGAAATGGGTACCCTGGGACTCCTGAGTGGTTCAGTCAATGAAGGATCCGACTCTTGATTTCAGCTCAGGTCATGATCTCAGGGTCCTGGGATCGAGCCCCACATCGGACTCGAAGCTCAGCAGGGAGCCTGCTTGAGTATTCTCTCTCCCTTCCCTCTGCCTCTGCTCCCCTCAAATAAATAAGCCAATCTTAAAAAATATATGTATACACACACACACACACACCCTATTTATTTATATATTTATATAGGATATACATTATATATTTTTAATGTATTATATATATATTATATCATTTATACGCTATCTATACGGTAAAGCAGTGAGAAGGAGGTGACTGAAGAAAAGTTTTGTGGTGAGAAGGGTGCCTCTGGACCACTGATTTTTCTTATTTGTATTCCCAAACACAACTTTATCTTTTTAAACCAACCTGTGCTGATGGAGAGCTTACATAGATGCTTCCTGTAAGCTTGACCAAGCTTGGTGGGGACACGAAGGGAACCCTATCTCCAAGGGCACCCAACGAAAGCAGCCCCTGATTAACTCTGCAGCCAAAGGAGGGCCAGGAGAGAAAGTGACACGCCTCACTCAGGGGTCCCCTGGCTGTAGAGGATATGAGCTGAATCATTTGGAGCTGTTCCTCATTCCCTTCTTCCTGCTCTTCTGGCCCCCATAGGCCCACCATCTCAACTAGATGACTCTGGCTAGCAATAGCTCCTTTGGGGACAGGCTTTAATCCCTGGGGCGGCTCACCAGGCCTTATCCTCCAGTTGGGAAGTATACTTCCAGCACTAGGTGAAGAAAAGAATGACCCTAGCAAACTACAACTGGTCTCCTCACTACAGAATCCTCAGGGCTGGGCAGGAAGTCTGACATACCATGAGCCCAGTGTGGTAATAAATAAACCGTATGGAAAAGAGGGGACTTTAACCTTGCTTAAGTACAACTATTGAGGAGCAAAGAATAGTTATATTGGTTGATGAGAAGGCTGCCATATCTATTTCTCTCATACCATTTTTTAGCCCCTCCTCAGAAGATTTAGAACAATAAAAATCAATTAATATACATGGGCACATAACACATGTGCAGGAAACGTCTGTGTTTTCTTCTATATATGCTAGGCATGTATATATATAGAGAGAGATTGATTGTTAATGATGAGTAACCATTTAGACAGTTCGGCGGCGGGGGGAAGCATAAGCCCCAAGATGAGTGAGTGTGAAAGGGAAGGCGGGAATTTGGAGTTCCTCTGGGTGGTCTGATGCTTACAAGTTTTCATAGCATGAACATCTCCTACCATAAATAGGGTTCTAGTGTTTAAAGATACATAGTTTTGGTACAATAAGGCCTGTAAACTGAAGCTGGCAATTTGGGGTATAAAAGCCATGTATGTGGTCCTTGAGACATTTCAAGAATTTCAAGGGTATTTTTGACCCCATGCATTTTCCAACTTGTACCCTGACTTCGGAACCTCCTCTGGGTGTCACACGTTGCTCCAATGTTAGCAGATTCAGGGTTTGGATATTCTGCCTGGATTCCAACCAGAGGTATCTGTGACCAAAGACTTGGTCAGGAAGCAGGCTGCTCTGCACGAGGGTTCCCAAGCACACCCCTGAGGCTAGTGTCACAATTGAGGGAAGCCAGTCCAACTCTGCAGTGCTGCCCAGCTGAGCGGGCCCCCGGGGTCCGGCGTTCCCCATCCTGCCTCTGTGTGTGTGTGTGTGTGTGTGTGTGTGCGTGAGTGTTTATGAGCTTAGGAACAACACTGCCCTCACAGTTAGCTTCACTCAAAGCAATGGCACAAAGTGCCTTTCAGAACTTGCCTTCAGCACAACCCGTTATAATCCTATAAAATGTTTCACAGCCGGGCAGCGTTCCTTGCTAGCCAGAAGCCTGCAGACTGGAATAAAGAAGCCCGTTCTGCGTTTCTAGGAACGGTGCCAAGAGCAGGGCCTTCATTCTCGCCTGGGCCGAGTGGGGCTCATTTGTGCTGCTGGAGGAGTGCTGGGCCTCCACACGCAAGCCCACCACTAGTTATAAGCTCCTTTCAGAAGAGCAGACAACCAGGCATGGCTGAGAGACCATCGATCAACTCCTCAAATCCCACTGCTACGGCAGTGAGCAGAACAGGCCCAGCATGAGTCGAAAACTTCAGAAGTTAAAGTGGCTGTGGCAATCTTTTCAGCCAACAGGACGACGCCTTGTTCTGTTAGCATTATACTTCACACCAGAGTTAGCGGGTTCTTTCTTTTTCTTTTTCTCTCTCTTTTTTTAAGATTTTATTTATTTGACAGACGGAGATCACAAGTAGGCAGAGGCAGGCAAAGAGCGAGAGGAGGAAGCAGGCTCTGGCTGTGTAGAGAGCCAGATGAGGGGCTCGATCCCAGGACCCCGAGACCATGACCTGACAGAAGGCAGAGGCTTAACCCACTGAGCCACCCAGGTGCCCCGGTTCTTTTTTTTCTTAAAGGCCGATTCATTTGTCCGTCCGTCCGTCCGCCCATCCATCCATCCATGAAAGACTGTTTACTACAGAGCAGGTGCTCAATTAGCTACATTTCTCCCCTTTCTTCCCTACCCATTCCTGAACCTCTATGCCAGAAAGGTGTGTAATACATCTGCTCAAGAAATACGGTTGACTTTAAAACACAGCCTTTCAACTAGAACCTCAGCAGCGAGGTGCGCATTTGCAGAAGGAGCTCAGGTGACAGCAGCCAATCCTCTAAAGCCCAGCCTTCAAGCATATGCACCTCCATCTGCTCCCCTGGCATCTGGAGCTATCCCTTCTACCCCTGCTAATCTCACACAGTCGTGTAGGTACATGCTGGATACACATGTGTACCAACACCTCTCCTCTCCACTTCGATGTGGGCAACATTCCCAGTTAATGACCAAGCTCCTGCTCCGCTCTGCCACTTCAGTTTCGATGGGAGAGGGGAGTCAAAAGCCTGAAAAAGTTCTGGCAGTGAATTCTGAGAGATCAGGACTGTGGTTTCCTGTGGATGGGTAAAAATGGCACAAACGAAACACTGATAATATATAAAATCATACCAGTGTTATTACTCTCCCCCTGCCTGGGGTTATGTCCACTGGCTCCAGGTTAGATTTATGAAAAGATATCCCTGGATATTCTAAAGTTGGAAGACTTCATTCATGCATTCATTTAAAGATCTTATTTTTTTTGAAACAAGTTTGAAAAACCGGTTAAGTGATAGACTCTTTTTCTTTCTCCCAGGATCCAGCTAATCCTGTGGATTGCTACCTACAAAACAAAAATAATCAAGACTTTATGTTTTTAAAAAATGAATATTGGGGCACCTGGGTGGCTCAGTGGGTTAAAACCTCTGCCTTCAGCTCGTGATCCCAGCTCGTGATCCCAGGTCGTGTTCCCAGGATCCTGGGTCGAGCCCCCGCTCGGGCTCTCTGCTCAGCAGGGAGCCTGCTTCCTCCTCTCTCTGCCTGCTCCTCTGCCTACTTGTGATCTCTGTCTGTCAAATAAATAAGTAAAATCTTTAAAAATATGAATATTTGTTTTTCCCTGATATACCACAGACAGGTACATTTCCTAGTCTCTAGTTCATTACAGCAGTGATTCTCAACTGGGGGCAATTTTGTCCCCCCCTCCCCACCTTCCTGTGATATTTGGCAATGTCTGGATACATTTTTGATTGTCACTGGGGGGAGGGTCCTAGTGGATCTAATGGATAGAGGCCCAGGATACTGGCAGACATCCTAAAAGGCACAGGGACAGCCCCCACAGCAAAGAATTAACAGGTTCAAAATACCAATTAATGATGCTATTGAGAAACCTTGCATTAAACAGAGAGTAGAACTAAAATATAGCATCAGAGCCAGGGTAATCTGTTGGTTTAATCTGATAATTTAACAGATAATCTGTTGACCTCAAGGATATTCTTGCTTCAGACCTTGACCATTGATTAATGTCAAATGTCAGTCTGGGCATGGTGGGGGAAAGAAAAAAAAATGCTTCAGTGTGCCAGGTAGCCTCGGAATTATTGACATGCCTAGAATCTTTCCCTGTTGTCCAAACCTGACCCTTCACAGAATAACAGATTTCATAAAACACAAAAGGACAAGAGAAGAAAACGTATGGGAATGAAGGGCGGGGGACAGGAAACTGTCTTAAACTCTTCAGAAAGGAAAGTGCACTTCAAAAGACCAGTGAAAATGAAAGTTTCAACAAAAGGTAATATTTAAGAAGAAATCGGGGAGGAAGAAGAAATGGTTCAAAGCTTGGTCTTTCCCAGGAAAACCTTTTTCACCCTATTTGATTGTTTTGGGGGGCAGAAATTCAAACTCATTGATGAAATAAAAACCCCAGAGGATTCGATTTACTTTCTTTCTGATACGTGGTATATTTGGCCACACAGTGTGTATGACTAGAAACCCGTCTTCACTCAAGATTTTGCAATAAGAATCCTGACTTTCTCCAATTTGAGCTGATTACTATCAGCAGGCTTGTTTTGCTTATAGAATATAAGCCAGCCTTTACACACTTTCTGTATAGTACTAGAAGGTCTTTGAACTTTATGGATAGTCTGCATTTGTTTGAGAGTATTTCATATCTTTTGACCAAGAATTCAATAAGTTACACTCTAAAAATATTTGTTCCCCTCAGACTACAGCTAATGTTATATTATATAGGTTTCTATACTAATCATTGCATGGAGGAATTAAAAAATCTAAAATATGTAAATTCCAGCTTTGGATAGGAGTGTTTTCTCTTTCATCAACTACCAACTCAGCAATCAAATATTCCCTCAAACCTAAGATGCTGAAGATTGTAATATGTGTTATTATTTTATGTATGACCAAGAAAGAAAAAAATGTTGCCAATTGAATTATAACATGTGATCAATTATGAGCTACATCCCAATTCTAGAAAAAATAAAATGTGGGATAAATGTGCATTTCAATGATAGCGATATTCCTATCATCTGGGTGGGATTTGAAAACCTACATATTTATAGAAACATGACTTCTGAGAATTCAGGGACAATAATTCAAGAGACCACCTGTAGAGAAACCAGCCGAAACCATACCCATGGGCCCCACTTTGGGTCTGCTGAATTGGACTCTAGGAATTTGAGTTTTTGATAAATACCCTCAGAAAACAGTTGTTTGAGTAGCATGGTGTTGTTAGAATTATCAGCCAGTCTCAGAATGAACCTGCCCACTTCTCCCATTCCAGGAATATTCTGAACCACTGAGTCTCGGGCCAGGCTAATTGGATAATTAGCCCAATGGTTATAGCATCAAAATCCAGAGTGGGCATGGAGAGCTGCTTATTTGCTCATGCAGTACTCAGGAGCTATTATACGCTGGAGAGCCTGCTCTGTACATACGGGTGCATCAGGGATACAAAGAAAAATATGCAAGTTCACACTCCAAGTAGACTACCAACTAAGCCACCCACCAGGAGACATGTTCTGGCTCTTAGAACTTGATTTACAATCTGGTATCCAGAGTTTCGATTAAAAACATGCTTATCTCCATAGCCAGGGGACATGACTGCATTTAAGTTTTTAAAAAATTAGCTGTAGCAGTAGAGAATGGGAGGAAGGCAGTTGGCTTGAGATGTTTACTTGAAAAAGATCTGGGGCTTGGGTGGGGGGGTGGTGCCGGGAGGGGAGTGGTGTGTATAGAAGACCTTAATTAAAGAATGAGTTCAATGAGCAGAAGCAGACCTGGGGACTCCTGGGAAGCATGTGTCTCACTCACGTGGGGGGAACAGAAGTTGGCTGGTGTGTGCTAGAGGGCAGCCCATGAGCTGAAAGTGTTCCTCATTATCATGGGCCTCTGACAACACTACAGAGGGGACAGACGGTGTAGGTTCACTGGGTGCTTTGGTTAAGTGGGAGGTGAGTTCCGCTCTGTTTGAATTTTTTCCATCTCACATCCAAAACCAAGCTCAGCAACTCACGTCTCATGGGTTCACTGTTCTCACTGAACCAAAAGCCTTGGCAACAGAAGGCTGAACACAAGTCCAGGCTTCTAGTCTACCATCCTTTATTGCTGCATGATCATTCAGTTCTTTGCCATGACAAGAACAACTATCAGATGGCTTCCTACCAAATAATTCCTTTCACTCAAGGCTGTCCTTCATCCCCAGTCTAGGGGAACCCTTGCTTTGTGCACCCCCCAACACTGAAGACCTCTCTTTCTCCAACACCCATCCAGCTTACAATGATGGATTCGAGGTGTCACCACCACCTGACAGGGAGCTACAAAGGCACGGGCACCACGTTTATCTCACTCACCACGGGGGCTCCAGCTCCTTCTATCACGCTGGCGCATGGTAGAAGGATCCATATTGGCTAAATGAACATTAAATTGAAGTGGGACTAATCAAAGTACATGCCATGGAAGAGATGAATCCAGAAAAGAAAGATTGTAACAGGAACACAGCGTATTTAAAATTTCTGTGATGGGGGGGGGGGCGCCCGAGTGGCTCAGTCGTTTAAGTGTCTGCTTTTGGCTCAGGTCATGATCCCAGCGTCCTGGGACCAACCCCCACTTCAGGCTCCCTGCTCTGCGGGGAATCTGCTTCTCCCTCTCCCTCTGCCCCCTCCCCTCTGCTCATGCTGTCTGTCTCTGTCTCTGTGTCTCTCAAATAGATAAATAAAAATCTTAAAAAAAAATTTGGGGGGTAGATATGCTTCTTGAAGAATCCAAAAGGCATCAAAACCACTTTGAGAGAAGTGTTCTGCAGTATGAGGCTATGAGGCCCTTTTGACTATTACTGACAGCTTTCAGTTCCCTCCAGCTTTTTACACAGACCTGGCAATTTACACTAATTCTGAACCAGGTGGACTTGCCAGGGAGCCCGACGTCAGTGACAAAGGATATCAATGAGGCTGTTTTCAGAGATGCCTTGTAACATGCTCATCGTCCTTTTCTCATCCTCCAGAGGCACTTTCTTCCTTTTCCTTCTTTAGGTTTTTGATTCCAGGTTGAACTCCCTATATATATTTTTTCTTTCCAACTTGTCACACTCATACCTTGTGTTTTTTATATTGCAACTTTGTTCTCTTGAGTTGGGCCACTCATGAGGGCTGACTTCGAAGGGGGAGGGGAGGTTTTTCCTGGTGTTTCTGCAAGATTAAACATGGTGCTAATCTCAAATTCTCAGGCTGACGTGAAAGTACGGACTCAAGGACTTTTTAATCCAAGGAAGCCAATGGGAGAAGAAGGAAATTTCTCTGCAGGCTGCTCCTTCAAGGGAGGGTGCCACTCCCCCCGTCTGGGCGTCCTCACCTGGAGTCTTACAAGAGACGCTTTGAGAGCTCATTCTAGTTTAGACACAGTACACGAGAAACAAAATTCATCTGTCAGGGTGTGGGAGGAAGGAAGGGAGGAAGGTAAGAGAGAATTAAAATTGTAAAGCTAACATCACGTGGCTTCCTCCTTGAACTTTAATAACCCAGCACTGTCTGTAGGCTCAGAAAAACCAAATGCAGTGGGTAGGTACAAGGATTGCTCTGGGGTGCCAGGAAAATGCAATAAGACATAACTTTTACAAGGTAAGCAATGAAGAAATGCCCTGCGGCAACAAAACAACTTCTAACATCTCTGAAGTTGGCAGCCAGGTGCCTGAAACATCGGCCCTGCATCCAAAATGCACAATAACACAGGACCACCTTCTTCAAGATGAGGTCATTTTTCAGGGGAAACAATGGCTGGATGGGCTGGGTTTCTACGAGTGAGGGAAGGAGGGGAATTTGATCAGTATTTTCTTTGTCACAGCAATACCCATTTCAATGCATGTGAAAGATTTTCCACACGTTGGGCAAATTTTCCAGAAGTTTTTCAAGGGAGAACTTTCTGCAGACTACCTTGGCTTCTGAAAAGGGGTATCTTTCTCTCTGAACTGGGAGGGATCTTATTCTGTCCCATGCTGTTATCAAGAAGATCTAAAACTACAACTCTTCGTTCAGATTCTGCTGTTATAAAATGTGGTTTGGGGTGTCTTGTTACACTTTACCCCCAGAAGTGTTAAAGGAAGTGCCTGTCACCAACACTCAAAAATAAAAATGAAAATGATGCTGGCCGGGCTCAAAAACCAAAGGGATCAGCATTTTGCTTCAGTTTCCTGTTCATAAAAACTTTATAAAAACAACCCACCCATTAAAGAAAAAAAGTCCACAACAATAGCTCATTATTCTTTTCCTAAACCTTGCCTCATGCCACTCCGAAATTAGGTGCCATCATGTTTCCTGAGTTATGGGCTCCAAACACACCACATCCCTTTCCTCCCTTCCTTGCCCCCACCCCACCTGGCATCACTCCTGAATTTAGACACTTCAGTTTATGAGCTCAGCAGGGAGAGGCCAGCACCCTCCCTCCTACCTGTCCAGAGGAGGCCAAGCATCCGTACCAGCTGGAAGCGGGAGTAATGGAGCCTTCCAATTTAATTACCATCCCCTAAAGGAACTTTTAATAGGAAAGGTGCACAGTTACAAAGTGAAGAAAAAAAAGACACCTACAGACTGCTCTAGTAAACTGAAAATTAATTGTATAATGTGTTAATTTTTGAAGAATACACAATTTCCCTTCTTCCCTGGTGCTATAGTACAACTTTATGGAATATTGAACCCCTTATCCTTCAGTTCCTGGTAGAACATAGGAAAATGCAGGCTCTGGAATAAGAAGCCTAGATGCAAGCAGCAAGTTTCCCACTTGCTAACTTTTGGACAATTTACTTAACCATGCCAAACCTCTGTGTAATCATCTATAAAATAAGGCTACAAGAGCCGTAAGGCTTTGATGAGATAAAATATATGAATAGTTTAATCAGATAATACGTATGTCAGTGTTCTAGGCACAAGGTAAGCACATAATCCATATTGATAGTAACCTTTTCTACTGTGTTTTTTCTCAATGAATTAGAAAGGAAAAGACTGGGGGGCACCTGGGTGGCTCAGCTGGTTAAATGTTTGCCTTCAGCTCAGGTCACGATCTTGGGCTCCCTGTTTAGTGGGCAGTCTGCTTCCCCCTCTCCATCTGCATCTCCCCTGGATTGTTCTCTCTCTCTCTCCCTCTCATAAACAAATATTTTTTTTTTAAGGAAAAGATGGGATTTGGGGATCTTTTCCACCCTTCTTGCTTCTAGAGAGGTTAATAATTCTTTAAATCCATGATTTCAAATATTGACTCAACCACTGTGCATATATAAAAAGCAGTAGCACAGGAAAAAGCGAACTGACCTACATTTGAAGATGGAGGGTCCGATCCTGGTTCTACCTCTAAATTTGCTGTGCGACCTTGGACAAGTCAACTAAACTCACTAAGGCCCAGTTTCTTGAACTGTAAAATAAGGTGATTTAAACACAGATGCTTACCTTCTCTGACTCTATCAAACCCCAAAGACTGAAGTATCCACGAAGTACTGCCCTGGTTTTGGGTTATTTTATTTCAGGAAAGAAAATAAAACCGATATTATCACCTAGTGATGAAATCATCCTTATCTAAAATCAGCATGTTTGCTGTAGGCAGCCCACATTTTGGGTAGTTCAGTATGGTAATATTTTACATGGGTTCATCAGAAAATTCAGCTTGATGTTCTCATTTGCCAGGAAATGCAATGAGGAATACAGACTCCTTTAATATCAAATGGCCAAGAAAGCAAGATCTAAACAGCGGTAAGATCAACCATGAGCAAAACAAAACAAAACAAAACAAAACCTAACTAACACTGAGGGGCGCCTGAGTGGCTCAGTGGGTTAAGCCTTTGCCTTCGGCTCAGGTCATGATCTCAGGGTCCTGGGATCGAGTCCTGCATCGGGCTCTCTGCTCTGCAGAGGGCCTGCTTCCCCCTCTCTCTCTGCCTGCCTCTCTGCCTACTTGTGATTTCTCTCTCTCTGTGTCAAATAACTAAATAAAATCTTAAAAAAAAACAGTGAAAGGGAAATGTAGCTACATTATACATGGATGGAACAGGCCTGAAATATACCACTGTTACTTAAAAATAGGTACTGGGCCACATGGCGCTTGTATTATCTGTATGACAACATTTGGTTCCTACTGTGTCCTCTTCCTACAGGCCTGCTATGAGAGGAGAGCTGTCTGTTCCTTCAGTCACCAAGTCTTGCTGCCTTGTGGATTTTCCCCAGTCATAACTTCCTTTCTGCCCTTCGGGTAGGCTGCTTACATCCAAGTGGAAGGGCGGCAGCCAGTTCTGTTCTCGATGCAACACACAGATGGCTGTTGGCATGTGGTGCTCAGCACCAGGAACTTTGGGGCTGAGGGCTCTGTGGACCCCAGTCCAAGTTTCTGATGCAAAATACTGGCGCTGAGGTCACACACATAAAAAATCAAAACTAAAGAGAAAGATACGCTGTGGCGACTTGTCAACAGTGCCCTGTAAATAAATGGAAGTAGACTTACTGAATAAATCATAAGCTTCATTATTCTCTAACATCTGTGTCTCCCACTTGATGGTAAGCTTATAGGGGCAAAACGCTTGACTCTCTTATTCAGGGTTCTAGCCCCAGTGCCGAAAGATGCCTGGCAAGTGCCAGGAACTCAACAAATGACGATCTTAGCTGATGCCCACTCAGAGTTTGCTCTCTGCCAGGCACCGTGTTTGACTATACGTGACATATGTCAGGTGTTCCTCACAACAATCCAATGAGGTAGGTCCTTCTAAAAAGGGAGAAACTGAGGTATAGGAAGTTCAACTTGCCCAAAGTCACAGAGCTGGTAAATGGCAGAGCTGAGATTCAAATGCAAGTACTTTGCTTCCAGAACCTTCAGCTCCGATCATGAAGTGGAACATTAATTATTTTCAGGCTACTTGCAACATAGCTGGTGTCCTGATACCAGAGACCATGATGCGAAGTGTCAAGGATTCAAGCCTACATGATATGATTGAAAGAACATCAAACAAGAGTCAGGAAACCTAGGTTCAAATCTTAGCCCTGGACTCCTACACCGACTTTGATCAAGTCCTAGGACTTCTTTGCTCACCAGTTTCTCCTGCTGGTCAAAAAGGTGTTGGATGGCCACTCGGGTCCCTGACAGTTGTAAATCCCAAGTGCTAGAGTGCCCCCAGACATCATCTCACATCCAGACAACTGCAGCTCACCCAAGTGCATTCCTCCATCTTCCAGTCTTCAGCAATCTTCAACAATCACACAAGTTACTCAATCTCTCAGAGCCTCAGTACCCTCATCTGCAATTAGGATAGAACAGCACCGACTTCAAAGGGTACAGGTGAAGATTAGAGAGAAGCCAGATAAGAGGCTAACACATAGTAGTAATTTTATAAACAGTAGATAGGTTTATTAGGTCCCAAAGAGAGCTGGGAGATAAATCTGGGGGAGGAAAGAATCTCCTTAAAGCCCAGGAACCAACCAAACAATTGAAAAGACACCACTGAAACAAAGTGGTTTAAATAATTTCTAAGAGTAGAGTACATGTTTGCCACATCCCCAGATCAAAAATTCCTTATTGGATTCTCTTTCCAAAAAATGGAGTAATACAGACAGATGTGAGTTAATTTCAGATAGAACAAAAAGGAACCATTGTGATCTAGGGAGTTTACATGTGTGTGCAGAAACACTAGAAAATTTGCTTTAGGCCAGCCCCGTGACAAGCCTGTGATACGTATTATCCTACTGAGTCCTCACAACTTGCTGAAAAGGGCACTTTCTCTGTTTTATGATGAGGGTGTAGAGGCTCAGAAAGGTTAAGTAACTTGCTCAAGGCCACACAGCTCCTGAATATCCACACGAGGATTAGTCGGCTCAGCAGCAGTTGGTCTTAACAGCAGCTGCACCCCCTCCCCGAAGATTGAATGTTGGTGGCCTCAGTGCACCCCAAAGCCACACAGCAGCAATCCTTGTGCACAACACGGGCAGGTGGCTTTACAGGTAGCACATGTGTGTGGGCTCAAGCTACCTTGGGTTTCAGTCCCCCTTGACCTACAGACTCCCAGCAGCTGTGAACAGATTATTTAACTTTCCTAGATCCTGTTCTGATCAAACTGAATGTACTGGATTAGAGTTTTCCAAACCAAGTCTTGTCCATTGACATTTTACACCCAGAAGGTTGGGGACAAAAGAGCCGAGATGTGAGTGGTCTTCTGTCCCGATTTCCTGGCTGGGGGAAGGGGTGGCATACATTGTGAACAAACCCAGAACTGGGTGACCCCTCAATTCCCTTTTGTCTTGAAGATAATGAAATTCTGCTGAACGTTAGGAAAGAGAAAGGGAATCAGAGAGGGACTTAAGGGAATCATGGGGGGTAGTATGACAGGGGGTTCATTTGAAACTGTGTTTGCATAGCAACCGCAATGAACACACTTAGCTTGTAAGCATACCTGGGGTGCTCTGGGGTGGCGGCGGGTGGAGGTACGGGGGAAGGGAAGTTAAATCCCTCCTCTTGAAATGACCACTGTCACACACAGCAAGCACTCAGTCGCTGCTGGCAGAATTGAAATCAAAAGAAAAAAGACCTTGATCCAGTTGACAGAAATAGAGCCGCTGCAGATGAATAAATATGCCAAAAAAATCTTAACAATTCCTTTCCTTTGTTCCCAGCCACCCCGTCGATCATAAGCCATTTTCGATCTCAAGATGAATTCTCGTCCATGTGAACGAGCACACTTCTTCCCGCAGGATAACCGCAGGTAAGCCCTTCCTCTGTCTCCATCCTAAGCTCCTGGAACCTGAACAGAGGTGAGCTGAGAGCTAAAGAATTCTTCTTGTTTTCATTTGTATCCTTGCCCAGGGCAGTGACAAATACTGTTTCATGAGTTTCCAGCTTTAGCTTTAGAACTCAAAGGATAAAGAGCATCCACAAGAAAGACAAGAGAGTAAAGAAGGTAGGAGAATTAAAAAAATTTAAGATATACATATATATAAAATATGTATTATATATACATCATTCAACCAGTTGGAGATATATATATATATATATATATATATATATATATATATATATATATATATATACAGTTTACCTCAGTCAAACCTGTGGGGTCTCCCTCTGGAGATACCAGGAGTCCTCATAACCCTGGGGCATTCCTTTTGTACTTTTATTCTAAAAACAAGATTTCAGAGTAAGCTCAGGTCTTCTGACCCCCAGCTGACGTTCCCTCCATGAAGTCAGGTTGCTTCACGAGCCACGTCCCCGTGCCACAAACAAGGCTAGCACATAACAGGTGTTCCATAAATATTTGTTGAATAAATTAAAGAACAAAGGACAGAAAACATCTCAGAAGACAAGTAGAGAAGGCTGTCAACATGAATGGATGGACTGGCTGACGCTGGAAAAGTCTTGTGTGCCTTTGAATTCAAGTCCAGAATAGCCATCACTTCCCCTTATCTTTCTCTGCCTTTCAAACATCACCAGTTGCAAAAATCCTAGGCCAAGGTTTTCTTCTCAGAAGCCCTCCCAGATCCAACCAGCTTGGAGGAGATGGTTCCTTCTTTGGATTTCCAATGACTCTCATTGCTACCGATCATTAACCACGTTCTGTCAGGTGGCAGCTTCTGAAATGACTTAACACTACGGCCATGTACCTTTTCTGATTACTTCTCCACCTAGAATTGGAGGGTAGGGACTGTCCACACCTACCTCTGGAACTGTTTTTAGGATACTGAAACAAAGATAAGAATGACTTGCAGAGCAATGACTAACTACGACTGGAGTATTTTTAAGCTAATAGAATCACCTACTCCTATATTAAACTTCTTCCACCCAGTTGAATGATAAACAGAAGCTTTGTGCGGTTCTCCTACTGTCAGGGGAGTAATAATTGTCTTACACTCCACTCAGGGAAAGACTGTAAGGGGGCATTTCCCCTCGAAATACCCCGTTAAAATTAAGGATGGTGCTTATTAAACTTCCAGATCCACCTGCCAGTTTGCTGAAAACAGGAGGGAAAGAAAACTTAAGCCCCACCATGACAAAGCAAAAAAGCAATCACCAAAACAAGGATAGAAAACATTTCACAAGATCAATGACCTGGTTTCTCCAACCAATCAATAGCATGGGGGAAAACACAGGGAGGAGGAAATTTTACAGAGTCAAGTCATAAGAAACAGGTGAACCATGTTGGGATCCTGCTTCAAACAGAACCTCTTTAAGAGTCTCATGCTCTACTGACTGAGCCAACCAGTGCATTTCGCGCCCACCCCGCCCCCCGCCTTTTTTTCCCAAAAGGATCTCTCAAAGACAATTATCATATGATCTCTTTGATATGAGGAATCTGAGAGGCAGGGTGGGGAGTTGTGGGGGGAAGGGAGGGAAAAAAAAGAAACAAGATGAGATCGGGAGGGAGACAAACCATGAGACTCTTAATCTCACCAAACAAACTGAGGGTTGCTGGGGGGTGAGGTGAGGAGGGATGGGGTGCCTGGGTTAAGGACATTGGGGAGGGTATGTGCTATGGTGAGTGCTGTGAATTGCGTAAGACTGATGATTCACAGACCTGTACCCCTGGGGCTAATAATACATTTTATGTTAATTTAAAAAAAAAAAATTTAAAATTTTTTTTTGTTTTTTGTTTTTGAGAGAGAGAGAGAGAGAGACAGAGCTTCATGCAGGTGGAAGTAGGGGGGAGGGGCAGAGGGAGAGAGAAACTCTTTTTTTAATTTTTTTTTTAAAGATTTTATTTATTTACTTGACAGAGATCACAAGTAGGCAGAGAGAGAGAGGGGGAAGTAGGCTCCCTGCTGAGCAGAGAGCCCGATGCGGGACTCGATCCCAGGATCCTGGGATCCTGGAATCATGACCTGAGCTGAAGGCAGAGGCTTTAACCCACTGAGCCACCCAGGCGCCCCGGGAGAGAGAAACTTTTAAGCAGACTCCACCCCCAGCGTGGAGCCTGATACAGGGCTCCATCTGACAACCCTGAGAGCATGACCTGAACCGAAATCAAAAGTTGGTACCTTAACTGGCCGAGCCACGCAGCACCCCACACAGAACCTCCCTGAGACAAATTAACAAGAATGCCCTCCCTATCACCTAAGATTCAGTCCAAAGGCAAATTTGAATTGGGGATCTGACTTTGGGCTGAAAAATCAGATGATGTGAGGGAATTCTTGTTAGTCTTGTTAAGTGTGAAAAGCCGTGGGAGTTATGAAAAAAAAAATAAAACATCCTTATCAGGTAGAGACGTACGCTGAAGTTCTGACAACTGAAATGACAGGATGCTGAAAACACAGTGTGGTGAGACTGGGAAGAGGTTTACCATCGTGGATGCTGGATGCTGGGTGAGAGGAGGTGCTAATTACACTATTCTCTCTGCTTCTCTCATGTGGGCAGATCACCAGGCATCATGTCTAACATACTAAATTGTCCAACTTAGCAAATGATAGTTTCCAGGGCTGGGGAGGGCATAGGGAAACGGCACACTCAGAATCGTTGATGGCGGTGAAGACTCTAACACCGAGAAATATTAATATACACCGAGAGCAACAGAAACGTGCAAATGTCTCGGCCCAATTTTCCTATGTGGGGGAGTTTACCAAATGAAAAATCACCCGAAGGAAGTATTTTCAGTGCCTTGTCAATGTAATACTGATGAAGTAGAAATAATAAGACTTAGCTATTGAATATGGAACATGCACGACATGCCAGGAACTATACGAAATGTTTTATATACATTCAACAACCCTTCGAGGGCAGTACTCTCATTCTCTGGGCAAGTCCCCAGATTGGCACAGCTGAAAAGTGACAGAGCAGGAAACACATCAGGTTCGCTTCAGGGCCCACGTTTTCCAGTCCTGTGCTAAGTTGCCTTGAAACTCAAATGCTGGACAACATGGGATGTTTAATTAAATGACAGGACATCCATGGTAAACAGTATACTACTGAAGCCTAGCAACATGAAAAATGCTACGTTAAAAAAAAGCAGTTTGAGGGGCGCCTCGGTGGCTCAGTGGTTTAGCCTCTGCCTTCGGCTCAGGTCATGATCTCAAGGTCCTGGGATCGAGCCCCACGTTGGGCTCTCTGCTCAGCAGGGAGCCTGCTTCCTTCTCTCTCTGCCTGCCTCTCTGCCTACTTGTGATCCCTCTCTGTCAAATAAATAAATAAAATCTTTAAAAAAAAAAGGCAGTTTGAAAGCCATTTATCAGAGCACCTCTACGGTATGTATGTATGCGCAGGAGAAAACACACACAATGAAAATCATGGTTGTGTCAACGATGGGTCATGTGGTTGTGTTCTTTTTATAATAAAAATAATTGCAGGGGCGATCATTGAACTGAGGTGCGTCACGACGGTGGGTAGAACCAGGGCATTTATTTGGTAGTGGTGTTGCCATAAATATTGTAAATCATCAGTTTCTTCAAATCAGTTCCCCCCCCCTTCTTCTTTGGAAACCTACCAAAACTAAAGGAAGAAATATCCCTCTCCTCCCTCAAATATAATTCCAATGACCTCTGCTAGGAATTCACCTACTTTGATCAGGAAGTGAGCATTATCCCATCATTTCCCCTTGCAGCAGATGCTGAGTAAAATGTTATAATATAAGATGGATGTCTTACACATACCACAAGAGGGGGGAAAAAAAAGGCAGCTTAAATGGATCTATAAAGGATTGTTTTATGATCAAGGTTCCCTCTGAGTCTTGTGAAATCCTCTCACAGGTCGTTTGTTATTAACATGACTGAGAAAAGCACCAGAGAGTAGGAGAGGAGGTTCTCCTTCTTATCACAGCCCAGTCCAGGCACATCCTAAGTGCATCTAAGGGACTACTCATAGCCTCAAGATCCCCTGCCACACAGCTCAGCATCCTGGATTCACTCTCCTCCCCCCCGCAACCTCCCCTGGACAGACATATCTGACCAGCTCCCAGGGACAAGTTCACTGTGAGATTATGTATATGGAAATGCTCTGGAAACTATAAAACCCTCTTACAGATGGGAGGTTATTCTGATTAAAAACCTGATACGTGCCCTTGTGTGTTTCTTTTGCCATAAATGAATTCCAGAGAGGTTCCTTGGGGAGGAAAAAGAACAACTAACTAGTTCCCAGGCTGTTTTACCGGCCAGAACCAGGGTTGCCATAAATAATCAACTTTTTATGACAAAGCTTCTGCAACTGCCAGGGGGATCATTATCACCTGAAAAAGGCACTAATCTGTGAGCCAAGCCACGTGACCATGTGTGATTATCCGTGGTATTCGTCAGTACCTGTCACCAAGATAACAGCTTAATCTTGAGTGGAGGAGGCAAGCATATTTTAGAGAAAGGCCTGCAAGAGAGTCCCCTTTAAAGAGCTAAACAAAGAGAAAAGATCTTGGGGAAAGAAGGAAAACAGAAGGAGCCAGACAGCCAGCTGGAAGAGAAGGCTGAGCTAAAGCCACTGACCGACCCTTCAGGGAGTTAGTGCAACTTTTGTGGGAGATTACGGAAAAGCTACTGTTTCAAAGCCTCTGGACATCAGAGGAAGAAACACAAAGAAGAGTTTGCTCAACAGAGAGCTTTAAACAATTCAAGTTCAAACAAACAGAATTCCAGGAATTAGGAAGAGAGGAAATTGCAAGGTGCTTTGCAAGCCTCCGCAAAGAAAAGGATGTTTAACTATTAAATGTCAGCGATAAAAAGAGTGATCTTGGGGCGCTGGAGTTTATTTTGGAGGGGGAGGGGTGAGGACAAGAAATAATAAGTTAATTGTAATTGTAATAAGCAATGATTATATGACTGGCAGCTGGGCTTTCCTGAGCTCTTAGGGGCAGCACTGTGTACGCTTCATCTCCATGACAGCCCTGTGAGCTCAGACCTACTGCTGACCCCATCATAGAGGAGGAACCTGGGGCTCAGACAGGCTCCACAACTTCTTTGGGGGGTCACAGTGGCAGGACTATGATTTACCCAAATTTGGTGAAAAGCTCAGCCTTGGGATCCTTTACACACAGGTATAAAATTACCAGATCTCACAGATCGGAACTCTCTTTTAAAGATTATTGACAATTGTAAAAGTCAGCTGATGGCCAACTTGGTCAACATCCTGGATCCTTGCCTTCCTTCCAAAAGATAAAATGAAAAGAATGGAATGCTATTTGGTCCATTTTAGCAACTGTGGATGTTTTCTGGGAAACGTGGGAGGAAAGCAATTGCAGAATTCTGTCATTATTAAGAGCTAATTATATACCAGGATTCTCAGAGTGGCATCACCATTTAAAGATTCTTCTAACACGGGGCACCTGGGTGGCTCAGTCGTTAATCGTCTGCCTTTGGCTCAGGTCCTGATCCAGGTTCCTGGGATCGAGCCCTGCATTGGGCTCCCTGCTCAGTGGAGAGCCTGCTTCTCCCTCTCACACTCCCCCTGCTTGTGTTCCCTCTCTCGCTGTGTCTCTCTCTGTCAACTAAATAAATAAAATCTTAAAAAAAAAAAAAAAAAGATTCTTCTAACCAAAAAAAGGGTTCACATGCAAAAAGGAATTGAGGAAAACATGTGAGGTGACAAGGTCAGGGTTACACAGCCAGCTAATTACTGAGCACTGTTAGGGACCCGCATGCTGAAGTCCAGCTGGCTGAGTCTGAATTGTGATTCTATTACTCATTGATCTGGGACACTGGGTCAGGGGATTCTTCTGAAGCTCAGTTTCCTCACCTATAAAATGGGGATGAAAACAATGCATAGGACTATTGTGAAAACCAGAAGAGATAATGCATGGGAAGTGTGAGGCACAACAAACAAAGTGGCTAAATTGTTTCATATCCAAAGTCCCTTGCACTTCATGCCAGGTTTCTTCATAATCTATAGAATATTCACGAGTGTAATGAATAACTGTCATTTGCAAAAGCACCAAATTAAGAATCTTACTTAATTCAGGACCTGGTTCTTTCTCCAAACCGTATTCTGTGATGGAGAAAGGAAAACAATCTTCCAATGTGTTCTCTTCTGCTGGATTTTGGTATTTAATAAGTCCTGATGACACAATGGTAGCTTTTCCAACAAATTCCATTACAATCTCAGAAACTTGTCATTGGTAATAGGCAGCAATGTTTTCTGTTTGTTTAGTTTCATTTAGTCATGCTGGTGAAAACTGACAAACGCTATTGCTCTTGATTATTGCAAGACAGCAACCCAGGAAGCCTTCATTTTCATGGGTTTAATAGACTGCTCCAATCATGACTTTCATTGCTTATGTTGCTGGCACCTGGAGTCGATTCTTCAAGGGCTCTGGTGGGGTGGGGCACTCTGGGGCTTTGACTCGCTCAGCATCGGTTCCTCTCTCTTCTAATAACAGTTCTTCCATTTTCTCTGGGAAAACTACCCCCCCAACCCGCCCCCAAGTGTTTGTTGTTTTAAAGGGTCTGAGTCCATTAAAATTCCCAAGGGGACTGGGAATACACATGACTCAGGACTGCCAATCAGCAACCCTCTGTTTCTGGTCACAGTAATTGGTTCAGGAAAGGGCATGAGAACCAGGCTTGAGATTTTTGCAGGAGGAACTGGGCAAGAAAACAAATCAGAAGGGGGTAAACTTAGAGATGCTGGTGGCCATATTCCACAAGGAGAGAAGAACATATCTGAGAAGGGAGGGAACACAGAATAATACAAGCTGAGAGGTGAAGAGAGAGAGAGAGGACTTTCTGAGGAAAAATAGCACCTAGATCCAGCCTTGCCTGAAGCTAGTAACTACTGGCCTTTTCTGTTACATCAGCATAAATTCCCTTTCTGCTTAAAGGAATTTCAGTTGTTTCTGGCACTTGCAACTGAAAGAGTTTTGATTCAAATTCATACAAAAAGGTCTTTGCCATATAAATGAATACTTGTCTTCTTACTCCTGTGTATTACTCAGGATTTATATTACATATCTAAGTCTTGCTTCCCTCTATAAGATTCTAAGTTCCTCAAAGCCAGGAGACAAATGTGACCACACAATGATAAAGTAACACTTTTGCCAAAACCAAGCCTAGAATAGCTAAGGAATCATTTTTATAACAGTATCTAAGAGAAAAAAGTAGGAAAATGTTAAGGATGTTTCATAGGTGAGCATTTGGAAACTGATGGCATAAGGAGTCAGAGGTCTCATGAGTATCCAGAGCTACCTCCAGAAAGTTCATTCACCTAACTGTCTTCTCTTGAGCCTCCCATACCACCCTGCACTTGACCATCCCAGTGGACAGGAAAACCCCTACTCAAGCTTCAGGCTAGAGGTCTACTTAGAATTGTGAACAACTTCCTAGTTATCACTCATGACACCAATAAACCCACTTTTATTCTTAAGGGAAGATACGCTACTCCAGATACTCTCCATACAAATTCTGACCACATTTGGATAGGGTAATTTGTTTTGAAGTGTTTTTTTCAAGTTTTTTTTTCTAAACCTATACTTCACCTTGTATACACAAATAAACTCCAAATGGACCAAAGATTTATTTTTTTTAAAGATTTTATTTGAGGGACGCCTGGGTGGCTCAGTTGGTTGAGCAGCTGCCTTCGGCTCAGGTCATGATCCCAGCGTCCTGGGATCGAGTCCCACATCGGGCTCCTTGCTCAGCAGGGAGCCTGCTTCTCCCTCTGCCTCTGCCTGCCACCCTGTCTGCCTGTGCTCACTCTCTCTCTCTCTCCCTCTCTCTCTGACAAATAAATAAATTTAAGAAAAAAAAAGATTTTATTTGACAGAGAGATACAGTGAGAGAGGGAACACAAGAAGGGGGAGCGGGAGAGGGAGAAGCAGGCTTCCCGCTGAGCAGGGAGCCCAATGCAGGCCTCAATCCCAAGACCCTGGAATCATAACCTGAACCAAAGGCAGCTGCTTAACAACTGAGCCACCCAGGCAACCCTGGGTCAAAGATTTAAATGTAAATACGAAAACATAAAACAGCTAGAAGAAGATGGGCAAATTCCCTAATGTAGGGGAGATTTTCAATGACTCAAAGTCCAGAAGAAAGCATTAATAGATCTTTTTATCATAAGATTTAATAAAATAGAAAACCCTTCTATGTGAAAAACAAAATGACAAGAGCATTCGTAAGCAAAGTCAAAAGGAAAACTGGGGAAAAATACCTGCAAATCATATCAGAAAGCTCTTATCTCCATAATATATAAGACCTCCTAGAAATCAAGAAGCAAAGGACCAGTGATCATCTCTGTATGACTGTGTGTCTGATTAGTGTGAAAACATTCATGAAGAGCAAAGCGATTTATGATGCATGAGTGTTTTAAGGGCTAGTAGAGTGACTTAAGGACTTGGTGGCCCCAATTCAAGTCCCAGCCCTGCCACTTTCTAGTCTGTGACTTGGATGAATTATTTCACCTGTGTGAGCTTCGTTTTTCTCAGCTGTAAAGTGGGGATTATAATAGTATCCAACCTTGCAGTGCCATTCCAAGGATCAAACATGTTGTGAACGTGCTCAGTGACTGTCACATAGTAAGTACTCAATAAATGCATGTTGTTAGTATTCCAGTAGAGATTTTAAAATTAACAACACAAAAAAATAATTATATTGAGAACATAAACCGGAGATCTTGTAGATATTCAGATGTAAGGTCCAACGTAAAGTAACAAAGTATCAACACAGTAGATAACTAGTAAGATCCTATCTTACAAATACGGTTGTATTTATTACTATTTCCTCTTTTCAAATGAAGACACTGAGACTCAGAGAGGTTAAATGACTTGCTTCAGGTAGCAGATACTAAGTGATAAAACTAAGATTTAACTCCAGCTATGACTGGCTTTGAAAGCTGCATGTTTTGCTATGCCATTCTGTTTCTCTGTAATTTAAAGCTAAGAAACAAGTTCTCCAACTAAGCAGTTGCAGGAAAAGACCTCCAGAGCTGCAGAAGTTCTGAAGATCCCAGCCCTCAGGTAAAGGAACAGACTCTGGCCCAGAAGTAAAACTTGCCATCTGTGGGCACTTGCCACTGAGTGGGACGGAGAAAGATCTGGGTTTTAGCAGATCTTAACCACATGTTGCTACTGACTGTTCTTTTGATTGCTCAGAAAGGTTAACGAGATCTCTTCTGTGGCTGTGGGTGGAGGGGAACATGTACCGCTATCTCTTTGGGACAGACTTTTATAGGACACAACTCATCTGGGCTCCAGGTGAGGCTACAACCAGGGGCTTTTCTCACCTCCCAGAAGCTGGTTCCCTGGTTCCAGCATCCTGCTTGTCTGATGCATGACTGGGACAATCATGCCCCCATATTCGGCCCAGATTGTTCAAAGCCCATAGCTGGAATACTCTGGAAGCTCTTGCTACCTCTGAGGCCCTACTGGTGAAATGAGGGTCTGCCTAAGCCAGAGAAATTCGATGTCCTTCCCCAGCCTCCTGTAAGAAGAAATGCCTTCTGAATGACAAGCCTGCCAACCCCGCCAACAGACATGGCTTTTCAGAGTGGGCACAGAACTCCAACACTCTTTTTGGTGGAAATCCCAGTACATTTTCATTGCCTTTTCATCTTTGGAATGCTGACTGAAAAGCCTGCAGCTATAATCTAACAAACAGTGGAACTGTCTTGGCTCTCTGAAACGGCAGCATTTCAGAGGTCAAGGAGAGAGCCCTCCCATTAGCCTCAACAATCAATGGGTTACATAAAGAAGGATTTGTTTTTGACCTCTAAGGATGAGATCCACAGAATGCAAGGATTTTAGCAATACTCACCAAATCTACCAAGTTTGGGACCATCTGCCAGCCTCCAGGTAATAGCGACAGTGTTTAGGGTTTACTGTCTGCTGAGCACATTATAGTACTCCACAATGTCCCAGAAGAAAGGTAATATGATCCCGCCAGTTTACGGGGAAGGCAACTGAAACACAGAGAGGCTGTGTAATTTGCCCACTATCACAGAGCTCCTAAGTGGCATAACTGGGGCTTGAAGCCCAGTAATGTGACTGGAGTCTGCTCTCTTAACCATAACGCTACACTGTTCCTCAAGATGATAACGGTGGTGGTGATGGTGGAAGGGGGGTGGCGGTGCTAATGATGGGATGATGATGATCCTATGTCCTTGGCCCCATGCTAAACAATTTCCCATACATTATAACATGAAGTCTGATCTTCCGGCAAGTTCCACTAGTTTCACTGCCTTTATCTACTTCTTTCCACCTTGCCTGCCATGGTCCCAGCCCAAGCTGCCTGCCTCTCTCGCCTGGACCGTGCAATAGCCCGCTAACTTTTTTAGCCGCTGCAAACCTTGTGTATAGAACCCCACCACATTACAGCTGCCAGAAGGATCGCCTGGATGCTTAGATCACAGCACTCACCCTCCAGCAGTTCCCACTGCACTCAGACTGAAATCCAATTCTTTGCCACAGCTGATGAGGCCCGACGGGATCCGGCCCTACGGACCTGTCAGACCTCATCCTCCCGCTTCTCTCCGCCTCACACACAAGACGGCAGCACGACCTCCTTTCCTTTGTGATCAGGCGGCCCCACTGCCAGCCAGGATGTTTGTACTGGCTATTTCCCCTGCTCCCAAATCCTTGCCGGGCTGTCTCTTTTTTGTCATTGAGGCATTTACTCAAAAGACCCCTCCTCAGAAGGGCCTACCTGAACTCTGAGCTCTACTAGATCTCTAACCCCCATCTCGCTCCCTGTCCCCGGCCCAACCGCCTCAAGACCAGTGTACTGTTATATACCATCAGGGTTACTCTGTCCTTCACATTTGCTGTTCTATCACCAGCACCTCAAACGGTGCTTGGCACTGAGTGGGAGCCCACCAAATATTTACTGATGAAATAACTGACTTATCTCACTCCTCTCAAGAACCCTGTTGAAGAAACAAGGCTTTGTAACCTCCAATGACACAACCAAGGCTGTTTAAGTCTAGTAAGTGGCAGTTAACTCCAGAGTCCACACTCTTAACCCTCAGACAATAACTGGCTCTGTGACCCTGACTTTTCACCCCATTTCTCTGCATTTCCGTGTCATCCTCACTTTAAGATAAGAAGATGGCAGATCTCGTCTCTTGACTACCTTCTAAGAGTATCTGGAGTTAAGAACCCATGTTTCTCATATGTAAACAATGAATCATGGAACACTACATCAAAAACTAATGATGTACTGTGTGGGGACTAACATAACATAATTAAAAAAAAGAAAGATCCCATGTTTCTAACCATTAGAGCAGGAGCTGGCAAACTGTCCTGTAAAGGGCAGATAATAACTATTCTAGGCTCTGTGGGCTACTCCATTCTGTTGATGCCATGCAAAAACATAGACAATAAGTAAATAAAAATGTAGTTGTTTCAATAAAACTTTATTTCTAAAAACAGACAGTAGACCAAGGGCACCTGGGTGGCTCAATGGGTTAAGTGACCGACTCTTGGTTTCAGCTCGGGTCATGATCTCAGGGTCATGGGATTGAGCCCTGCATTGGGCCTGTGCTCAGTGGGAAGTCTAAAGATTCTCCCCCTCTGCCCCTCCCTCCACACTTGGTCACATGTGTGTACTCGCACACGCGGGCTCTCTCTCTCACAATCAATCTATAAAACAGAGAGTAGGCCAGAACTAGTTGTAGTTCGATGATACCTGCACTAGAAACTGCTTAGAAAGAAGTCTGCAGTTTTCATCTATCATTCAGTTTCGTTTTGTTTTTCATTTTCAGTTATTATGAGGCCTGGTAAAGAATGACGATCTCTTCCCAGAACAGAGTATGTTTTAAGAAAAGTCAAGGTCTTCTCTGCAGTTCCATATTAACCAGTCATCATATTCATAGGAAAGGAGTGGACACTCTTCTGGTTTTTTCTAGATCTGACTTAAGTAATCTTTGGGTGATACTGGGGACAGGGGATTCTCTAACAGGAAAGAGGACTTTTGTCCAGCTCAAGTAGGAGTCAGGAGGGTAGATATCTGCTTGATGAGTCACTGGGGAATCAAGAACCTTGACATTTCTCCTAAATCAGTAGGTGTAAGGATGCTTTCGGTCAAGAGGAGCCAGTGGAGGATGTATGGGAAGAGTTTACCAACTAGAGGGTCAGAATCCAGTGGGATCTTAGGAGGTGGACAGAGGTCTGAGATGGACAAGAAGGCAGCTCTTCTCATGCTGACCTTGCATGCTCTGGGTATTTTGCATCTGGTATATTTATATATTTATAAGAAATTTAGGTAGATATACATATATTTTTTAGAAATTTTAAAAAATCATAGCAAATGCCCTCGGCAATACATAATAAATGCTGACATTCTCATCATCTAGAATTAAGAATTCAATGCTTTGTTAAAGTTGCTTCCAGTACTTTCTTCTTATATGCAAAAGATATAAAACACTACTAATACACCTAACATCTCCTTTTTATACAACTTCAATCCCATGTCCTACCTCTAGCCACCCCAGTGGCAACTACTATTATGGGTTAGATGTGTATCTTACCTGTCCACTTTTCATTACAACAATTTTTTTCATTGAGATAAAATTCATTAACTCTTTTAAAATATACAACTCAGTGGTGATCAGTATATTTACAATATTATGCAACCATCACCACTATCTGATTCCGGAACACTTCTATCAACCGCCCCCCTCCCCCACCCCGCCGCCAAAAGCCCCAAATCTCCCCTTGCAAGCACTAAGCCTCTGTCTTTATGGATTTGCCTGTGCTGGTCATTTCATGTAAATAGGATCGTAGTATATGTGATCTTCTGTATCTGGCATGTTATTTTATATAGATCTAGTTAAAAGCTTAACTGTATCTAGCATCCCTTATACTGTATTTTATCTGTTCTCTTATTTCGGGATAGTTTGATTTTCTTCTTTTTCTTTTCTTTTTTTTCTTTTTTTTCTGTTACAGAAATCATTGCTTTTTGTTTCCCTGACACACCACCTTCTCCATTCCTGGGACTGGTTCTGTGAAGCTCAAACATATATAGTACAGCAGGATCACAGGATGTACACATTTACACTCTTACCGGATGTTCAGATTCTTTTTAAACAGACATTTGGAAATGCAAATACAAGTCTGGATCACACTTTAGGAGACTCCTTAGCCTCCCGTGTAATTCACACCTACACATCTGCCAGGCTGGATAGCTGTTCAATTTTTCTGAATATTCAATACTCTTAAGTGCCATCAAAAGCATTCTGATGCAGAGGTGGTGTGATGAAGTGATCCTTCTGCATTGCATCTGTCAGACCAGTGGCTTCCAGGATGCAGTCCTGGGAGCAGCAGCATAAGCAGCACCTGGGAACTTGTGAGGAAAGCAGATTCTTAGGCCTCCTCCCAGATCTGAGTCAGAAACTCTGCGAGTCCTCAGTGGGGTGCTGATTGACATTAACATATGAGAACTTCTATATTAAGCTTTCCTATTTTACAAATCAGAAGCAGACTCTCTATGACCCTGCAATTGCATTACTGGATATTTACCCCAAAAATACAGATGTAGTGAGAAGAAGGGCCATCAGTACCCCAATGTTCATAGCAGCAATGGCCACAGTCGCCAAACTGTGGAAAGAGCCAAGATGCCCTTGAACAGATGAATGGATAAAGGAGATATGGTCCATATATACAATGGAGTATTACGCCTCCATCAGAAAGGATGAACACCTAACTTTTGTATCAACATGGACGGGACTGGAGGAGATTATGCTGAGTGACTAAGTCAAGCAGAGAGAGTCAATTATCATATGGTTTCACTTACTCATCGAGCATAAGGAATTGGGAGGAGAGGAGAAGGGAGTTGGGGGAAATCGGAGGGGGAGACAAACCATGAGAGACTGTGGACTGTGAGAAACAAATTGAGGGTTTTGGAGGGGAGGGGGCAGGGGGTTGGGTGAGCCTGGTGGTGGGTATTAAGGAGGACACGTATTGTATAGAGCACTGGGTGTGGTGCATAAACAATGAATCTTGGAACACTGAAAAAATAAAATAAAGTTTAAATATTTAAAAAAAAGTGAAAAGCAGAGGAGAAGGACCAATCACCTAACTGTGATCCTGAAGTCCACAGGTGAAGAAAGGAGGGAGCACTTTATGCTACAGAGTCTATGGCCCATAGGGAGAGGGCTTGGGACAGGAGGAGGCTTCAGGCAGAGACAGCAGCGTTCAAGTCCTCGTCCTGCAGAACTGGAATCCCTGGCAAGCCTCTTCAACCTCCTGGGTCTTACCTCACAGGGTCTGTGAGGGTTAAAATAGATGTTACACAAAAAGCCCTATGTTGCATAGTTCCATTTATAGGATAATGTCTAGGACCGGTAAACCCACAGATAGAAAGTGGACCAGTGGTTGGTTACTATGGGCTGGGGAGACGGAGAGAGGGAGTAACTGCTTAACAGGTATGGGGTTTCTCTTTAGAGTGCTGAAAATGTTTTGGAACTAGATAGAAGCAAGGGTTTCACTAACATTGTGAGTGTATTAAATGCCACAGAATTGTACACTTAATTGATTTATATTTTTAGAGTGTGCCCAGGAGCTAGCTACACATCCAAACCACCTGGAAAACTTATTAGAAATGCAGATTCCCAGTCTCACTTATTATTATTGCAAATTGCTCTCTGGAGTTACAGAAACCACATTTTATTTGAGCATTTTAATAATTTTTTTAAAGATTTTATTTATTTATTTGTCAGAGAGAGAGGGAGAGAGAGAGACCGAGCACAGGCAGACAGAGTGGCAGGCAGAGGCAGAGGGAGAAGCAGGCTCCCTGCCGAGCAAGGAGCCTGATGTGGGACTCGATCCCAGGACGCTGGGATCACGACCTGAACCGAAGGCAGCCGCCCAACCTACTGAGCCACCCAGGCGTCCCAAGTATTTTAATAATTTTTTAAAGTGATCTCTACACCTAATGTGGGGCTCAAACTCATGACCCTGAGATCAAGAGTCACATGCTCTACCGACTGAGCCAGCCAGGAGCTCACATATGCTTTAAAATAGTTGCTTTTATGTTATATGAAGTTTACCTGAATTAAATAAAAAGAGAGATGTTACATGGGAAAATGCTCCACAAAGCACTGGGTATGAAGTAGAAATCAGCTATCATTATTGTAAAAAGTTGACTTTATAGTAAGAAAAACTGGAAGCAGGCTATATGTCCAAGGATAGTGGATTAATTAAAGTTAGTTCCCAGCTGAACAATCTGATATTATGTAGATATTAAGAATAAAAAGGGGCAGGTATGTATAAATAAGAAAATGTTCATGTGTAAGAACAAGAAAGCCATAAACACGATCTTCACATCAGGTCCCGCTATTTGCCTGTGCACATAATTCTACATTCAGGAGAGCTCAATGCCAAAATATGGAGAGTAACTCTGGGTAGTGCAATCATGACAAAATAATCTTTCTTTAGGTTTGTCTTTATTTTATAGTTTTCTACAACATCCACATAATGCTACTATAATAAAGAAATAAAATTTGAAAAATAAGTACCTTAGAGTGCTTTTTCCTTAAAGACTAACAGTAGTGAATCCTTAACTAAAAGTATTCTGAATACAAATTCCCTAAGTTATCAGTCATTTTGTGTTTGTGATTTTATTATTAGGCTTTCTCAAAACAGAGGCATGCCCATGTCACATGCATTGAAATGAAACAATTGCCAAGACATTGTAAATATTAAATAAAAGCATTAATTCAGACTAAAATGTCATTCGTTGTTTAATTAATTGCCATTTCTACTTCCAAAGGCCTAAGCCACATGGAAAGACCATATTGCTCCCTTGAAAGAAATACTGAGCTTTAGCAGAAAGGCTTAAACACACAACGCTCTCCCCACTTTTCGCACAGACAGAAGATGACCTGTAAGGTCCAGCACAGCCCAGGCCGGATGGCTAAAATGGGGCCTGATAAAGTGCCCTGTGGCTGAGTCATCCTCAGTTCACTCTTTTTTTTTTTTTTTTTAAAGATTTTATTTATTTATTTGACAGGCAGAGATCACAAGTAGGCAGAGAGGCAGGCAGAGAGAGAGAGGAGAAAGCAGGCTCCCCACTGAGCAGAGAGCCCGATGCGGGGCTCCATCCCAGCACCCTGGGATCATGACCTGAGCCGAAGGCAGAGGCTTTAACCCACTGAGCCACCCAGGCGCCCCCTCAGTTCACTCTTGACCTCTGGGAAAAAGACAGTAAAGAAGCTGAATCATTCACCTCCACAAGGCCTTCCTGTGCAAGAAAGATTCTCATACAGAGAAGAAATGACTTAACTCTGCGTTTCCTCAATTTCCCCAAAGAGAGAAAAATCACTTTCCTTAGGAAAACTGCTGGTGTTTAGTGTGAGTGTTTCTGCAGCAAAAATTCCCTCTTGGCACAGTTCAGCAGGCAAAGGTATCATGTTTACATCTAATCAGTGTAAGCCATTCCACTATTCTTCCTTGCCTCCATCCTCTCTCCCCATCCTCCAATTCCTCATGCTTAAAAGTCAACTCCTCATGACTGCATACAGTTAGCAATTTTAGGAAGAAACAGATTTAAAACCAGATGCTTGTTTTTGATCAATCGTTGATGAAAAGCTTCTAAAGGAATAAAGGCCATCTATTCCCTTTAGGGAAAGTGGACTTCTTTAAGATGGGTTTATTGTTTTTTTTTTTATTCTTTCATACTTCCTTTGTGCACAGAAAGGTTGCACTAACTTCGGTCCATTACTATTTGGGGTGCGGTGAGGAGACAGCTGACATATTTAATTAAAAGAGGGTTCTGAAACATTCTAAATCCCACCCTGGGATTACTCTAAAACACTGTGTCACACATTCACTCAGTGCTTCATACACTCACTCACCCAGAGTCCCCACGTGGGCCCAACACAATCTTGCACCTGAAATTCCAGATGGGATTTCAACCTCTTCCCCACTCACATGGAATTTTTGTTTTCTTGTTTTGTCCTATTCTGAATGATGCACACTGGTTCTGAAGATACTTAACGAAAGACAACCAGATGAGACCAAGACATTGTGTACAGGACAACGGTTAGTCTGCATTTATGTAGATTTATTTCACTCTCTCCCTGATGGCCCATCCTCCAAATAGTCCGCACGAATGCATGCTTTCAGAGAGGCAGAGTCTGCAGAAAGTATGCTTTATCTGATAAACAAATGACTTCCTAAAGAAAGTGAAGAGCCAGGATCAGAATCAGAAGGTTCAGAAAATTTATTTTGAGCTTTTGAAAAAGACTGGCACTAAATTGTTGATTAAAGAGAACGGCGATGACCTGGTAAAGGGGACTGAGAGATACAGGCTTCCAGTGACAGAATGAACAAGTCATAGGAATAAAGGTACAGCACAGGGGAATACAGTCAATGCCATTATAATAGTGTAGTATGGTGACACATGGTAGCTACATGTCGGGTGGGCATAGCAGAAAGTATGTACTTGCTGAAGCACTGTTTTTGCACACCTGAAACTAATGTGATATGGTGTGTCAACGATATGTCTGTAAAATAAATATTTAAAAATTCAAAAATAGAAAAATTTTAAATACAAATAAAAAAAGAGTGGTGATGCTTAAAGCCCAGAGAAGAGTCTAATTAAGAAACTTTATTTCACGGCGCCTGGGTCAGTGGGTTAAGCCGCTGCCTTTGGCTCAGGTCATGATCTCAGGGTCCTGGGATCGAGTCCTGCATCGGGCTCTCTGCTCAGCGGAAGCCTGCTTTCCTCTCTCTCTCTCTCTGCCTGCCTCTCTGTCTACTGTGATCTCTCTCTGTCAAATAAATAAATAAAAATCTTAAAAAAAAAAGAATCTTTATTTCAAGGGAAATAAAGGAGGCAAGCAGAGTCCATTTTCTTACATATTGAGAGAAGAGTGTGGCTCGCTGGGGTCTGGGGGATCAGATCCTTGCCTCCTGGTCCAGCATTAGTGCCACAGTCCTGCCAGCTGAGCTAACTGGAATTGACTGCTCAATGGAATCAGCCTTCCACTTTTAATTGGCTGAAAACCTGACAAGAAGTTTTGCTAAACAGTCCACCTGGCAGAAAACATGAGGGTGGGTCCTATAACTACCAATGGGAATCGAAGAGGATGACTATTCATTAAAGAGCTTATGTCTTGAAGCTGCTTGAAGCTGCAGGGCAAGGAAATGCTGCGGGGGGGGGGGGGGGGGGGGGGGGGGGGGGGGGGGGGGGGCGGGCGGAGAAGGGCTTGGTCAGAGCCGGTGGGAGCCTGCCCTTCCTAAACCCTGGGTTCCAAGGCCGCCACCCCCAGCAGATGAGGTCACAACAAACTACAACAGGTCTTGACAAACAGTTTCCTCTCAGGAGTCAGTAAGTCACCTGAAAAAGCTTAGTTCTATTTGTCTGAATTTACCCCAGTGTGAACACACTCCCAGAATGGTCCAGGCAGGGCTGTTTCCTTTGCTACTGTGCAAACAACCACTCAGACAACTCAACTCTAAAACCTCAGGCTATAGCTTCCTTCAGCAGGTGGAAGAGCTCATAGTTCTAACAGTCTTTAAATGTGGGAATTGACATCAAGCTGCACTGAAGTGTATATTCTTAAGAATTTCTCTCCTGGGAAGAAATCCTTTTGAATGTGTGCAAAACTGTAGCTACAAAGACTATCACAGGATTATTTATATTTAAAAAAAAATGGAAACTTAAATATCATTCTATATGTGCTAAATATAGCCATAAAATGGAATATTATCTGGTCTTTCAAAATAATGACATAGAAAATAAACTTATCTACATTTCCCAATTTTTCTACAATATACAAATATAATTATAAAGCCTATAAAAACTACAGTGGGGAAAAATAATGTAAAATTTCACATAGGTTCATGTTTACACAGTTAAAATGATAATTTAAATTCACTGGAAGAATGTAATACCAGGGTGAGCTTTTTCTGATAAAAATCTTTGCATAAGACAGGTATTCTTTCCCATATTTTTAAATATTAAAATCTGGATTCTAGTACTGAAATTATCACTAACTTTTGCATTGTTACTTATCAAAACCTGGTAAAAAAACTGGAAAATAAAATAATAAAAAGGCTTTTAAAAATGTCATGAAATCCATATACTGATAGGAACCTCATTTATAGACAGTCTTCCTTTCCATAATTCTGAGAAGCACTACTGCATGGTTATAAAATCTGCCCAGGTTAGTAGCTGAAGTGTAAATGTGAGAAAGTCTGCCACAAAGCAAAAAAAAAAAAAAAAAAAAAAAAGGGCTGATGGCAGAGAAGAGTAACAGCTGGCAGCAGCCTGGTAATGTGAGAAGGTCTAGAAAAACCATGGCAAGCTGACCTAAGGACTCAAAGCACTGATTCCTGGGGCCAACCAGCCCTAAAACATCAAGAGGTCAATGCAATATAGCAAAACATAGTGACTGATGCTTATTCCACAGTGGCAAATGATAGTTTGTAAAATCTGTTTCAACAGACAGGAGAACATAGTTTCTATTATATAATGAGATAAATGTGTGCCATTGCATATGAACATTTAAAAGTAGGATTTTATATCCATTTATGTATTGGTGCATGTATAGGGGTGTGTGTGTGTGTGTGAGAGAGAGAGAGAGAGAGAGAGAGAGAGACTTGGTGCTTTTTTGGGTTTTTAAAGGAGAATGTGTGGTAAAATTCAAATAAACCATAGTTTCTTTAGGAATACTGTATCAATATGACTGTCTTGATTTTGACAAATGTGGTTATGTAAAATATTAACATTAGGGGAAGGTGAGTGAAGGGTATACAGGAAATCTACCAGATTTGCAACTTTTCTGTCAATCTAAAATTATTCCAGAAAGAAAGTTTACTTAAAATATAGAGCAACAGGGGCACCAGGATGGCTCAGTGGGTTACTCTGCCTTCAGCCCAGGTCATGATCTCAGGATCCTAGGATCAAGCCCTGCATCCGGCTCTCTGCTCAGCGGGGAGCCTGCTTCCCCCTCCCGCTCTGCCTGCCTCTCTGCCTGCTTGTGATCTCTCTCTCCCTCCCTGTCAAATAAATAAATAAAATCTTTAAAAAATATATAGAGCAACAACACAAAGAATAAGGGGTTGGTTATTTAAATGTATGTTCTAACCCCTGTACCCTCTCCCCAAATCTCAAGGGGTCTGGTAACTAAGGTTTTACTGATTGGATCTGCATGCATCAATGCAACACTGCCAAGACCCTTTCACTCTGGATGGCTATCTTCCTTTAGCATCTGATAGCTCACAGCAAAATATAACATTTAAGCATTCACTGCCCTGGGAAAAGGATTGATTTCCCATGACAGAGCATTGAGAAAGTGAGCCTGGTCCCCAGGTTTGCAAATGGTAGAACACCACAGGCTCCCCGGGCTCTCAGGACCGGAAGAGCTTCATCTGACAGGAAGCCGGGTGGGGATGACATCAACCACCACATCCCAGGCATTATCTCATCTTGGCAGTATGTCATCCTCTACATTTTCCCTCAAGTTGCTAAGAGGAAATGGGAAATGAGATGCAGCTCCAGAAGCCCACCTTGCTGGTGGTAGATATTTTTAGCACTTTGAGGCAAAGAGGTTACTTTTGAAGACCATCCCAGACATTCTCCAGAGGAGAGATGGAGACTCTCTCCACTACACTCTAATGAAAAACCCATGCTGTGCATAGAGCCAGCCAACAATGGTCAGCAACAGGAAAAAACATTCTGCTTCAGGGGGGGTAAATATTTACCATGTCTGACGGTTTATTTACTGCTCGGTGATCATGCAAAACAAATGTTCTAGGACAAGACAGTCTGTGTTCCCACAGGCTCATAGTTTGAAATCTGGAAAGGAGCAGAGATGTTATCTAGTTTGCACATTTTACAGACTAGAAGGTTGAGGCTCCAAGTATGCTCCCATCAAATGTCTCCTTTTAAAGCATTTTTAGGGGTGCCTAGGTGGCTCAGTGGGTTAAAACCTCTGCCTTCGGCTTAGGTCATGATCCCAGGGTCCTGGGATCGGCCTGAGGCGGGCTCAGCAGGGAGCCTGCTTCCTCCTCTCTCTCTCTGCCTGCCTCTCTGCCTACTTGTGATCTCTGTCAAATAAACAAATAAAAATCTTTAAAGCATCTTTATTACAACACACATCCCCTGTTCACTGTTCATACATTTGTCTTTCGCATGAGATTAGAAGTGTGCATTTGCTGAGGGACTTAGTACCACATGCTTCATAAGCGTCAATAAAAGTCTGAGACACCAGGATGGAAGCCCAGCTCTGCCCTGACTCATGTTCTCAGGACTTTCTTTACTGCACCTAATTTTAAATCTGAGAAGACAAATCCTACTCTTGAAAGGCTAAAACTGCAGCCAGGAGTACATTGGAAATTCACTTGCTGATATATTATAAAATTAATATGATCTATTCAAAATTTTTTAAATGATTCTTTCGCTCATTTCATCAGATAAAGACTAACGTGTCTTCTTTTTGAAGTTAAGAATTTTTAGGATTTGCTTTATCAAATTTCACAGGTAGGAAGATTTACTGAGATAGAAGAGATTTTCAAAAACAGTGAGATGGAAACAGAAATGTTCCTGTTATTAACATACACAAAGTTGCGCAATGCCAAAGAAACCCTTCAGCCCTAGAATGTATCTATGTGATCTGAAGAATGCTTAAGTTAGCACTCCAGGCTGCAAACCTGCTGAAAACCCTTTTCTTCACCTCAAATGCATGAGTACCTCCCGTTCCTCACCTGAACTAATCAAGTTCAGGGTAAAACAAAATGGCAAATTAAGATCCCAGGATATGTCACCCGGTGTCTCAACAGCAAGACTCAGAAAAACGGATCTGGCTTGAGTCTTTGCCTGCGGTAGCAACGGTAGAGAAAGCTCAGTCACCCCACTAGCTAATCAGGCAGAGGCTCTAAGGCAGCAACAAGAACTTGGGAGTATCCTAATGGGTGGTCTTCCCAAACCAAATCACCTTTTCAGCCACAGCACACTCCTTTGTTCTATTACGTGCGATCTTCGATCTTCGCTGGCTTCCATTGAGGCACAACTTACCCAATTAGCTGCCATCAGTTCTGCCAGGCTCTCACTCGCCCACTTTCTCCATCAAGGCAGTCACTTAAAAGCCAAGTAGCTGAAGAAACTTCACTTTTCTAAGTACAAAGTTAACTAGCAAGTGCTAGAGCCAGAGCAGATGTATGTGATACAAAATTTAAACACAAGCACCCACAATCTGATGAGATGTTTCTAAGGCTTTAGTTACATAGTTTCATACTAGAGACTTCACCCCCACAAAGACCATTTAATTAGAAAAATTCTTGGGTATGATTCTGTGCATTTCAGAATAGCTATGTCATGGCTTTGATTCTGTGTTTTGCCTTTTTCAACCATCAGATTGATTTGCAATAGGTAACACCATGCATTATATCCAAAATGTTAATTTAAAAAGGATCAAAAGGGAACAGTCTAGGGGAACAGCTCCCTCTTACACACATACAAATTTCCAAAACAAGAAATTGATCACTGAACCATCACCAAAGAATGACAACATGTATTACAGATATTATATTTAATCAAGATCTTGGCATTTGTTTACTATCTGCAAAGACATATATAGATAGATATAGGTATAGATATTTTTTTTGCTAAATAATTTGTAAGCACTACACATTATGTTTTATAGGTGTTAGCTCAGGTAATCCTAACAATTGCCCAACAAGGTAGGAACCACTAATAAACCTACTTGGAGGTGAGGAAATTCAAGACTAAGAAGGTTAAGTCCTCAGATTATTAAGTTAGTTGTGGAGACAATATTTGAACCCAGATCCTCCCCAGAGCTCATCCCACTTCTGACAATGTTTCCTTAAACACGGCCCATGTACCATGATTAGAATGTGAGATTTTTCTTTATTTATTTTAGTGGAGCCCAGTGTAAGGCTTGAACTCACAACTCCGAGATTAAGACCTGAGCTGGGATTGATGACTCAATAGACTGAGTCATCCAGGCATGAGAGATATTAAGATGCACATGGATACATACATTTTTGGTTTAATAGTTACACATGTGTTTATTTTTAACGTGGATTAGAAAAAAATGATTCAACTAGCAGATCAAACTTGGATCTTATTGCTTAGAACCTAGTTAATTTAGCATCAGTTACATACTTTACAAGAGCTAGAGAGATAGTTAAGATAGTCAAGAGATAGTCATACCATGTCTTCTAAGGAATTAAGTGATCTGACCCACCAAAGGATGGAAACCATACCAGTCTCATTAGCCTGGCACCCATCTGATTTAATCAGCCTGGACATTAAGTGATTCTTCACAGATGCCTAGAATCCAATGCTTTTACTTGCAAAGAACAGTTTCTTTTTTTAAACCCCTCTCTTCTCCATCAACTAACCCCCTTATTTACCTCACCCGCCCACACCCAACACACACCTTTGTCTGGTCCTGGGAGGTTACCCAACATAAGGTGAAGAGATTGAGACCAGAGATATCTAGAAGAAAACAGACCTGCCCCCTCATCTCTCTCTCCCCAACATGGCTCATCACAGAACCCACCCTACAGTGGCCACAGCTGACTGTTGAGCAAGCACCCTGTTCAGACAAAGGCCAGACAGCAAAACTCCAGCAGACTGAGAAACCTCAGGGGTGGGGTGGGGGGAGCCCTCTTGGTTACATGGTATTTTTAGTTTATCCTTTTCTCTCTCATTGAAGGGACTTTATAACTTTTGGCTGTGGCTCTTTAAGAAGCTATATATATATATATATATATAAATTTTTTAAAGATTTTATTTATTTATTTGTCAGAGAGAGGGAGAGAGAGCGAGCGAGCACAGGCAGACAGAGTGGCAGGCAGATGCATAGTGTCTCCTTGTAAAAATGTAAACCGTTAAAGATTAAAGATTGAACTAAAGCTGTCCCAGATGGCTGCTGGAGCCAATACCAGACCCCATCCTCAGAGGGAATCATTTTAATGAAGTTGCAGTGTAATCCTTTCAGGTTGCTTTCAATACCTTTGTGTACCTTTGAGAAATAAATAATTGCTTTTTTATGGCTTTTACATATATTTTGTTTATTTTAACAAAACTGGTATAGCCAATGTCCACTTAAAACCTGTATCCCAAGCCAAAAAGTACAAAGAAAATAAAAAAGAGCAGTGTTCTGTTGAATACACTTCTGCATGAATAACTTTGTTAACTGTTAATGAAAATTACAACTTTTCTGGGCTCTTCTGACAAGACCTTTCTTTTATCTTAAAACACTTTCTCTTCAGTAAAACCATCTTTGGAGTTAGTCATTACTCTCATGCTCTCTATCATCTCGACTCCAACCTGATAGCTCTCTTCTTTTGGTCCAGACCTTCAAATTTTAAAAGTAGCTTCAAGTTAAGAAAAAGCCATTTTTTTCACAGTTCAGTTCTCTGAAAAACTTCCAACGGCCACTGAAAGTCTTAGTCTAGGAGTGAAGCGATCACTCCCATTGGTAGATCTTATTTATCACAAGTCTGAAAATGCAAAATCCTGGAACAGGTGAAAGAGAGCAGGGAGGGGGGAGCGACAGAGGCGACAGAGGGGAAAGGGAGAGAGAGAGAATCCCAAGCAGGCTCTACACCCGATGTGGGGCTTGATCTCACAATGCTGAGATCATGACCTGTGCCAAAATCAAGTCAGATGCTCAACCCACTGAGTCACCCAGGCGCCCAAGGGGGCTGACGTTTCATCACTAAAAATCAGCACAGTGAAAACAAATGATAATGGATAATGGGCACTAGAATTCAAATTACCATTTGTTTTAAAGAGATGGGATGCCAGTTTCCAATTCTATTTTGAACACCACATCACAAAAGAACTATTTTTATTTATTTATTTTTAAGATTGATTTATTTATTTAAGGGGGGGCAGGGGGAGAGAGAGAGAGAGAGAGAGAATCCCAAGCAGTCTCTACACCTGACGTGGGGTTCAGTCTCACAACGCTGAGATCAGGCCTGGGCAGAAACCAGGAGCTGGACGCTTAACTGACTGTGCCACCAAGGTGCCCCAAGAACTATTTTTAAAAATAAAAAAGGATTGAGGGTAAAGAAAAAAAAAAGAATATCTAAATGGGTGAATGAACGACCCCCTGTTTGTTCCTGATAAACTTCAACCACATCTTCTTCCTCCACTCCCAGTTCTTTTGGAGTGTGATGATCAGCAATTCTCTGACCTTCAAAGAGAAACCCGGTGAGTGCCTGGGTGTCTCAGATGGTTAAGCATCTGCCTTCAGCTCAGGTCATGATCCCAGCAGCCTGGGATGGAGCCCCACATCAGACTCCCTTCTCAGTAGGGAGCCTGCTTCTGCCACTCACTTCCCTTGTGCTCTCTGGCCCTATCACTCTGTCAAATAAGTAAATAAAATCTTAAAAAGAGAGAGAGAGAGAGAAACCTGGGAGAATTCACTGTCTTTGACAGTAATTTTTTGAGTTTCTTGAGATGTGTTGTCATTTTCACTTTGAAGTGACTCTCACTGTTCTCCTGTCCAATGACTCTTGAGTTTAATGTATTCTCCTGCCTTCTTATGCCCCGAGCCCTCAGTGGAAGGATTTGCCTCCTGGTCAGACTTGGTGATGGTGGCTTCACCTAGGGTCTCTGCATTACAGCAGCCTTGGGTAGGCAGAACCTGCCTCTGGGATTTACAAATCCATCTCCCCCCACCCCCGAAACATTTTTTTTTCCTAAATAACTGTTTTTTTTTTAATGTGACTTAGTTTAGCGCACAAATGGCATCATACTCAAATTTCTGCAACTTGCTTTTTATTCTTATTCTTTATTATTTTTGCAATTTGCTTCTTAAAATCTAACACTGTATCTTGACAATCTTTTCATCTTAGGCTTACCTCACTTTTTCTCTTTCTCTTTCTTTTTTTTTTTTTAAGTTGTATTATATTCCATAGTATGGAGATATGTGTGTGTGTGTGTGTGTGTGTGTGTGTGTGTATATATATATATATAATGGATATACTGATATACTATATCTATCTATCTATCTATCTATCTATTATATTTTAAAAGGTGAAAATATAGTGCAATCAACCCTTGGCTTTTCAATAGCACTTTTTCTTAGAGAGCAATGACAATGACACACAAGAAGCAACTCCCCTTTAAGTTCTGTCCTTCCTGGCTTCTAGAAGACTGTCATTGATTTCAGTAAAAATAAGAAATGGGTCATGATCTGAGTTTGGAATCAACCTTAGTTTCATAAATCCTGGTGCAATGAATGTTGACAGGCTATGGAGTCAGGCAGAATCCCAGTTCAGAGCTATGTGGCCTTAGACCTGTTAAACAATGTTTCTGAATCACAGACTCATCATCTACAACATGAAGATATTAATATTTACCTTTCAAGGACACTGTCAAGACTGTGTAAGAAGAGGAAATGAAAACAGAGAGCAGAGAAACCGACACATGGTAAACACTTAGTGCATGACAATTATTTCAAGCTCCGTGGCACAGTTCTGCTCAACAGTGCAGAATGCAAATCAATTTCTACTGTGTAAGATTTCCAGTTCATGTAAAAAAAGTTATTAGCTCCCCTTATGAATCATGGAACACTACATCAAAAATTAGTGATGTACTATACAGTGGCTAACTAAACATAATAAAAAAAGTTATTAATTCTCCTTGGAACATCTTGTTAGTATGGATTCTGCACCCTGTGGATGTATAGGCAGGGAAAGTGAGATAGAGATATGCTCAAGGTAGATCCATTACGGAGCCAGGATTTTCTAAGAGCCATTGAGTTCCTTCTTATATGATTTATCATTAAGTTAATAAACAGAATGCTTGAAATTGCTACCTAAAAACTTCTAAGTATATTGTTGGGAAGCTTGCTTGCCTTTGTTAATTGCCTTCAAATGACTATTATTCAAATTAATTGAGCTAAACAAATTAAAATTAAAAACTGAAAGGAGTACAGTCTTCCAGGCAAAGAGGATAATATTTAATGAAATAAAACAGAACAAAAAAAATAGGAAAATAAAACCAATACAAATGGATGCTGCCACCAGGATTCCACCCAAAAGATAATGAAACAGGTTTTGCCTCAATCTTGTAGCAGGGCTAAAATGATCAGCCTGAAGGATTCAAGGCCCTGGATCAATTTCCCAATATTACATGGAGTAAAAGGAAAACAGAGGGTGGTTTTCTGGCAATAGCAATGTTTTCTGGGAGCTCTACAGGCTCTGGTCTCTTTGCCTTATCTACTCCCTCACCTCTACCAAGTCACTGAATATCACATATGGCAGACAACCTCTTAGGGTGGCCTCTGTGACTCCTGCCTTCTTGTGTTCATGCCCTTGTGAAGCCTTCAGTTCTATAACCACAAGGAACTGAATGCTTCCAACAACCATGTGAGGGGTGTTTTTTTTAAAATATTTTATTTATTTATTTGTCAGACAGAGAGAGAGTGTGCGTGTGTGTGAGCACAAGCAGGGGGAGTGGCAGGCAGAGGGAGAAGCGTGTTTCCTGTTGAGCAAGAAGCCCCATGTGGGACTCAAACCCAGGACCCTGGGCTCATGACCTAAGCTGAAGGCAGATGCTCAACCAACTGAGCCACCCAGACATCCCAACCATGTGAGTTTAGAAGCAAATCTTCCCCAGTCACACCTCGGATGAGACCACAGCCCTGGCCGACACCTTGATTCCTGCCTCGTGAGACCCAGAATTAGAGGACCCAGCTAAGCCATTGCTACACTCTTGAGCCACAAAAACTGTGAGATGACAAATGTATGTTGCTATAAGGGGCTCAATTTGTGGTATTATTGTCATATATATTTAATACATCACAGTTGCTTCCACCTGAACCAAGAGAAGAAATCACATAAAGCCTGGTCTCACCAGTAACAACAGAGTAAATACCTACAGCAGTATTGGGTCTATTTGATGATACCTGAATTGATATTAGCCTTATTCCAAAACTGGAGCTATATTTTGTAGGGGTTTTTCATTCATCAATTTTTCCTTTTTTGTTCACCACGAAAAAGAATAACATACATTTTAATGTATAATAGAACTCCAGGAGCAGATGATCTCCCTGGGATATTTCCATGCCTTCCTTGCTGATTTACCAGCTTCCAGGCCCCAACTTCACAGAGTACTCTCTCCACCATTGACCCTCTGAAAACACCATTCCGATCAGATTATGTCCATCTTCCAAAACCATCCCTGCCTGGAGAATTGAAACCAAACTCCTTAGCAAGGCTGCAATGCCAGGTGTGTTGAGTGAGTAAAGAAAGAAATAGAGGCATGTGGTAGACAGCATATCGCACCACACTGGATTTGTGATTTCTCAACGGTGAAGACTGGATCTCATTCATTTTCACTCTCCTGGTGCCCAGCACAGGGCTTGCCATGCAGCTGCTGTCCCTGGGCTACCACTATGATGCTGAGATAAAAATGCAGCATCATGGGGTGCCTGGGTGGCTCAGTGGGTTAAACCCTCTGCCTTCGGCTCAGGTCCTGATCCCAGGGTCCTGGGATGGGGCCCCGAATCGGGCTCTCTGCTCAGCGGGGAGCCTGCTTCCCCCTCCCTCTCTCTGTCTGCCTCTCTGCCTACTTGTGATCTATGTCAAATAAATAAATAAAGTCTTTTTAAAAAAATGCAGCATCATGCTCCACTGTTCCGAGGATCGCTGTGTCACCTTCATGGCCTTGGTTCTGGCACATTGCACTGGTGACAAGGACCCTAGGCTTTCCCAGGCCAGTAATCTGCCCACTGTATGGCAACGTTTAGCAGCTAACAATGTAACACGCCATCTGTTTAGCACTCTAAAATTCCCGCCTAGGTCCTTAATTCCTTCTTCACTCCAATCCAAGGGACTTCTATTTACACCTTTCACTTGATATGTTTTACTCTACTTCACACCTCATGGGAGCACGAGGACACCAACAACAACTGCTCAGAAACACAGAGAGCGGAAAATGGAGCTGCAGGAAATCAGAGTTGAATGAAGAGACCAGGTAATGGTCTCACGCCTTAGGGAGGGAGAGGTATTGAGACTGAAAGCGGGTAGCCAGTTTAATAACAGATAACCAGAGTCAGGGCACCTGGGTGGCTCAGTTGTTAAGCATCTGCCTTTGGCTCAGGTCATGATCCTAGGGTCCTGGGATTGAGCCCCACATTGGGATCCCTGCTCCTCGGAAAGCCTGCTTCTTCCTCTCTCACTCCCCCTGCTTGTGTTCCCTCTCTTGCTGTGTCTCTCTCTGTCAAATAAATAAATAAATAAAATCTTAAAAAAACAAACAAAAAAACCACCAGTTAACCAGAGTTAACACGAGAGGGTAAAAAATGACTAGAGAAGGTCTAGGCCCAGCTGTTGTTTATTCAGAAGCGACATGTAAAGAAATTGCTGTGAATGGGCTCAATGTTTGTGTATGCTGTTTGATTTTCTGTTTTTGTGGCTTTGAATGCTCTTCTGTACACCGGAAACTATATGGCACTGTTTTTCTAGCAGAGCTTGCTTGTGCTCTAACTTCACGACCTTTTCCCCACACAGTCAGTCCTCCCCCATCCAGTTCTTGATCGAATATATCTTTAACGAGCCCAGGGCCTTGCATCCTGTCTCCTTCCCCTCCCTGTCAAAGCTCTAAGAAGCTAAGAATCATTCATAAGGACAGATTTCTATTCAAAGCACTCCCTTCCAAAGGCACTTGTAACAAGAAAGACACTAATAATTATTTACAAATTGTTTATTTACGACTCATTTTCAAACACACTGTCTTATTTGATACTCAGTGTCTGGCCCATCATGGGCATTCATTTGTATTTATGCAATGGATGGGTTAAGAAACAGAGGCTCAGAGAGCTTAAGTGACTTGTCTAAGGTCACACAGTGAATTAAAGGCAGAATCAGGAATAGAACACAGGTTTTCTGATTCCACATCCCAAGTTTCCACTGTGCCCACCACGTCATAAACCAGAGACACAAAGATTCACCAGAAGAATTTCAATTTGGGGGGTAACTGGTCTTCTCAACTCCCCAGAATTTACTCCAGGAAAGCAGCTTCTTCTGTAATTCAACCTTACTTAAATTAAGGCATGTTCTAAGAATCAAACTTGCAAACTCAAACCAGAATTCGGCCTCATTTTGTACCTTCAAGCAGTTATTGGCCCACTTGGGTCCATGTAAGACACTTTCAAGGTGGAAGCCATGAACTTGGGCTTTAGGAGGAGCCTTTTGTCACCTCTTCCTTCAAAGATTCTCTGTTTCCGTAGAATTGCTTGAAAATTGTGAACTCCCCATTTTTAAAAGGTTGAGAAGTCTTTCATAGCACTGACCCCACCGACTGAGTGCAGAGCGTGGGGGTGGGGCGGGAGTCAGGAAGAATGGCTCAGCTGCTGCCCCCTTGGAGTTTATGAGGCACAGGAAGCCATCACAGAGAGACAGTGACATCAGGACCACACTAAGTACCATTAACTGGAGAAAGGTTCATTCCGCAAGCCAAGAGCGGAGCAGGAAGTTAGTCTTAAAGCCAAACCTGCTAATGTTGTGACACTGAAACTACCTTTGGGTTTTATTTAGGGATTAAATGATTTGATGTTTGGGATTTGCCTTAAGATGCGAAACTAAGTAAATAAACGGTGTATGGATGGGGGTAAAAGACAAACAGTAAACTATGGATGACTGCGGGAGCTTGGTAACTAGGATCGGGGGCTTGAGAATTTCTGCAGTAAACAGAAATAAAATAGCTGGGGAGTTAATTCAGAGCCATGTCATTTGCTAACTCTGTGACTTTGGGCAATTCACTTAACTCTTTAGAGCCTGAGTTTTCCCAAGTGTACAATGGCTGTGATATACCCCCTTCTTTTAGAGGGCTTTTTTTTTGTTTTTGAGACTTAAGTGATAATGAAATATATGTAAAAGACCTGGTATGATTCCTGAAAAAAATGTAGGAGCTCAACAAAAGGTAGTGTATTATTGTTATCAGGTAATAAAAGCTATTTGTGGGAGGACAGAGAACACACTCCTACATACACAGTCTCCATTCATCTCTCCCACTAAGACATCTTAATACATATGATGTGCATGTGACTTTTTTAAAAGGCTGAAGTGCATACTAATTATTATCAGTAGGTATCCAGATCTTTATTTAGAAAAACCACTAAAAGAACTGTATCTTTATCTTAATTGCAATGAATCAAGCCTCATTCACCTCCTGCAGATGTGAGAGCCAGCCTTTTGTGACGCGATTTCCTTCTGCATGTTCATGGGGGCTTGTTACAAAATAGCACCAAAGTATCCTCTACCTACAGAATCAGAAGGTTATTTTTTCCCCCACCAGGAACTTACATAATTCATCTTTACAAGTTTGCATGAGAAGCTAGAATTCTGATTTGTTTAAAGTAAAAATAGCACATACTTCACGAGGTTTTTTCCATCCATCCATCCATCCATCCGTCCGTCCGTCTGTCCATACATACAATGTGGCTTGGTGTTAATGTCTAGGTTCATCCTAACACTATGGAGTGACAACCTTGATCAAGGTTTTGGTCTCAATTTTTTCATTTGTAAAATGGGGACAGTGATAGCAGCAACTTCTCAGGGTTGTTGAAAGGATGAAAGGAGAATATGCATGTTAAGTCACACCATAAAAAATGCTAGCTGCTTTTCTTATTCATGTACCGTGACCTCAGCCAGAAAACTCTCACATTGACATCACTTCCCCTCCCATGATGTCCATAGCCTGCTGTGCCTTAGCGATGATGTTTTATCAACCCCAGTAGCCCAGAATAGATGGTCCCTGCCCACCTCTGGGTGCAACAACAAGAAATTTAATTACCAGACAAAGCAAACACACTTTGTTTTCTATTTCTAGATACGGATCTTAAAGGAGCACAAAGAGTGGAAGAGTGTGTCTGAAAACACATTTTCATCAAGGTTGGCTGTTTCTAGAATTCAGAGAACAATGCCTTCTAAAAATACTACGCCTGCATCTTCCCGTTTCCCCTTTCAGAGGGCTGCCCTCACACTCTGGCCGGGGCCTTCACAGCCCAAAGGGCCTTTTGGAAGAATGCCTTCCAAAAGGCAGTCCCGTGCCTCAGATTTCACTGATCTTGGCTTGAGATCCAAAATGAAGTTGCTTTGTACATTTTCTGAGCTTCTCCCCATAGAAACACACTGCCAGACACTTATCAACAATGTTTTAAAGCCCTATTTGTTTAATTGATGCTTCCCCACATCATCCATCATATGCAGGTACAAGGCACTGCAGCTCCTGGAATTTCTGGGGAAAAAAAAGGCAGTCTGATGAAACAGGGGTGTTACTGACATTTCTTTGTAATAAACTTGGTTATTTGGAACCTGAAATGAGTTGGTTCCCCCCACCCTCACCCTTTACCCCAGGCACAGGAAACAAAGCTATCTGAAGTCTATGTAACTCATGGCACAGTCAAAAAATTATTTAAAAACCTACCTGTTATGTGTATTACTTGACAACTATAGGCAGAGTGCTTACGACCCACCTGCCTAGCACCGCTTGAGGTGCTTGGGGAGAGGCCAAGAAAACACACGTTCTAGGCCCTTAGCAGCTTAAACCCCAGCCTCTGTTTCTATTATCAATTATTATGCAGAAACTGACAGATGCCACACACTGTGCTTACCGTCTTACAAGTATTAATTTATTTAATCCCTGTAACAACCTTATGAGGCAGATATTATTATTAGCCCCAGTTACGAATAGGGAAACGAAGGCACAAGAGAGGTCTTGTAATGTGTTTTAAGGTCATGAATTAGTAAGGGATGGCGTGAAGACCAAAAGCCAGGTGGTCTGGATCCCAGGTTCACCTATTTGCTTGCTCACCACGCTGCCCTTCAGTGGGGAAACACCCTCGGATGCCATGGGAGAGCCCTAGCTGTGCACTGGAGAGGGTGCTGTCTCCCATGTCCCCAGTTCCTTCGTGCCTCCCTCCTCCACCCGTCTCTGTTCCAGTTACTGAAATGAGGCTACTGAGTCTTTACTATGCCTCCCCACCGCCTGTCTCTGGACACTTGGGATTCCACGTGAAAATACTCTTCTCTCCTGTCCTCCTCTGAGCCCCTATCAACTCCTCACCTGGACTATTTCAAGAAACTTCTACTGTGTTTCCCTTCTCAGTCTTCCTCCAATACTCTTTCTTCTCCCTTCCTCTCTTTTTTAAAGATTTATTTATTTAAGAGAGAGAGCATGTGAGTAGGGTGAGGGGGGAAGAGAGAGACAAAATCTCAAGCAGACTGTATGCACTGAACGTGGAGCCGATATGGGGCTCGATCTCACGACCCTGAGATCATGGCCTGAGCTGAAACCAAGAGTCAGACACTTAGCCAATCGAGCCACCCAGGTGCCTCTAATACTCTTCTTAAAAACAAACAAACAAACAAACAAACAAACAAAAAACCACCCCATGCCTCCTCCTCTCTCTCTGTCTGCCTCTCTGCCTACTTGTGATCTGTCAAATAAATAAATAAAATCTTAAAAAAAAAAGCCTGTGTTACAGGATTTTTTTTCTTTTAGTGCATAAGTAACACATGATTTCAGCAGAAAAGGTATAAGATCCAGACAAGCAAAAAAAAGAAAATTAAAATTACCCAAAGCTTATCTCCAGAGATAAACCTGTCTTCAAGTCATTTCAGATCTTGTCTCTTTTTATTATATATGTGTCAACATCAGTTTATATGTCATTTATCTATAAACTCTGTTTCTTAGCAATGATTCATTATTGTTAGGCCAATTGGGTCACAGCACACGTTGGGGGAAGAGATCTTCAAAGGTTCCAAGTGGAGGCCAGCCTCATCAACCCGGCCCCTGTGCCCACGGTCACCCGACCCTAAGAGCACACAGTCCCAGGTCACAGACCCTGGGAGCACACACAGTCAGCCCTGTGGTCCTGGGAGTCTCCCTATACGATCTGACTTATTCTGTTCCTACCCAACATTTCCCAACCCTGGGCCTTCCTTTAGGGCTCTTCCTTATGCAGGGAAAGCCCACACAAAGCAGAGGCGTGGGTCACATGCAACAAAAATGCCTCAGTGTAGAAACAAGAAGCTTCCTCCTGGGCCTCCCCCAAGATGAGGGCCTCCAAGTGCCCTGTGGCCCCTGCACGTTCTAATCCTATTTCATTATTGATCGCTGTCTTCATATCTGGAGTGCTGCTTCTCACGGGAGGGACCCAACCCTGACACTATAACCCCACTGAAACCAAGAGTCAGACGCTCAACCAACTGAGCCCCCCAGGCACCCCAGAAATCTTTTTTTAAAGAGCTACACCTATAAGGGACAGTCTGGGTTGCCTTTCTAATATCTATTCCCTCTTTTTCCTTCTTACAGAATCCCCCGTTTTCTGCAACAATTCACTGCATGCCCACTGCCTCATGTGAGTCAAACTGCCTAGCACTCCTCTGGGAGCTGTTACTGGCACAGGGATGAGCATGTGCCTTAGCGTGCCAGTCATACTAAAAGGACTGATTTCCTAGAAAATGGAAGCACATGGCTTCCATAGCTACGGGCAGTCATCCTGCAACCATGGAAATCATCAGCCTGAAGTGTATGGAGAATCTGGGGAGAGGGGAGGGCCTGGTGTTTGCTTTAAGTAACTGAGTCAGCCAACCAGGGTCCAGCCTACCTCTGTACTTATTCTGTGAGACACAGCATCCTTGCTGTCTAAGGTTCTGTGAGTCAGATTTCTGATGCTTTTTCCAAACCGTTCTGCCACCAAAGAAGGTGGGAGGGGAACTCTGGTGCCCTTTTCCGACCTTGGAATTACATTCGACAGGTTTCTTTTCTTTCTTTCAGGGTCCCCCATACATAACCTATTCATGATATCCACATGCATTTTTGTGGCTGAATAAATTTCCCTAGGTTTTAAAGTGAACGTCTTAATGGTTTTAAGCCCAGTGATTAGATAAATATGATTAACCGGCTTGCTACCATGGAGAGTTCAAGAGAAGCAAACTCAGCTGGGAGGACACTGAATACCCACCAGTGTCTGCCAAGGTGCTCGGGGCTGGGGCGACAGAGGACAATCAGGGCCCCTGTGTGTGCTTGTGGACCTACCTTCCGGTGACCAGCTCTAACTGCCAACAGGAAACACTGGGGGAAGGGAGGGCCTCCTCTGGATAGGATTATCAGGGATGATATGAGGCATAGCCTCTGCAAGGACACAGAATAAAAGGCTGAGATCAGAGCAAGACGGGAGCCAGATCTGGGGGCAGAAGAAAGACAGGAACGAACCTGGCTCGTTTGAGGAACACCAGGACATTCTGGTTTACTAGAAGGTGCCAAGAGAGGGGGATGGTGGACGGAATGAGGTTGGCAGGTAGGCAGGAACCTAGGCATCGGGCCCTGCAGGCCAAGGAAGGTGGATCTATATTTTATTCTAAGGCAGGGATTCTTCATTGTTTTTGTGCTGGATACCTCATGGGCAGCATGCTGAAGCCTCTGGACCACTCCTTACAAAGTGTTTTTAAATGACAAAGAACAAAACAATACAGAAATTTAAAAAAAAAAAAATTAGGATTATGAAGGAGCACCTGGGTGGCTCGCTCAGTTGGTTAAACACTGGACTCTTGATTTTGGCTCAGGTCATAATCTCAGTGTCATGAGATCGAGCCCATGTCAGGTTGCGGGCTCAGTGGGGAGTCTGCTGTCCCTCTCCCTCTGCCCCTCCCCTTGGGTTCCTCCACTGCCCCCACCTCTCTCTAAAATAAATAAATAAAATCTTTTAAAAAATTAGGACTATGAAGATCATAGTTGGGGGTACTGGGATAGGGGGATAATGGAAGTGGTTTATCTTGGCATGGAGAAGTATTTTATCAACTATATTGTTTAGAGTTGCCAGCATATAGTGATAATAAAAAGCAGATAGACTTGAAGTCAACTTTTTATTGCTTTTCAGTTCTCTAGCCAATGTATCCCCTATGGCCTGAAATAGGGCAACTGCTCCCATCACTCCCCTACACCTCACCTTGGTACCCTTCTGACGAAGAAAACCCATTATATTAAAATAGTTATCAACATATTAGGTAATTAATTTATCAGATGGTACAAATGATTACTTTGCTCATGCTTTAAATAACAAGTTCTGGTGGTGGGTCTACTGTTATTTTTAGTAATCATGGACATACAAGACATGTAGCGATATATGCAACCAGCATAATGTAGGAAGAGAATATCAGGGCATTCTTTCAGTGACAAAGTCACAGGTCCTGCTGTGGTTCGCTGTTCTCATTTGTAACAAAAGGAAATGTAATTTTCAGTTGGAAGTTACTGAAAATAAAGATGCGATTTTTTTTTCCCAATCCAAATTTATAGATCCCATGGAAATTGCTGGGAGGTTTGACCAAGGGATGTAACATGATCTGATTTATGTCTTTAAAAAAATCAGCCTAATAGATGTTGGTAAGGCAAAAGAAAAAAAAAATGCACTAAGGTCATTTCCTGTAGACAGGATGGCAATGGCCAGCTATAGGGAAGGGCAATACCATGGCTTTTCTTGCTGAGAAACTGCTAGAGAACAGATCTGTCTTTATGAGCATTCCTGGGCTGGGGATGAAAAAGGCCTCACTGCAGCAATAAAGCACCTCTGGTCTCTGCTGCAGGGAGATGACAGGAGGTCACAGGCGGAAAAGACCCCATGTGAGTCAGTGAAGCTCAGAGAAAAGAAACCACATTTGCCCCTGTTTCCTGTAAGCAGGGCCCAATGAGAAATCCCCGCCGGGCTGGTTCTGCAGAGACGAAAGGAGCTGCTGGACACAAGGCGAGGCCCCAGGGAACAGGAGCCTTCAGTACGTGCTGGCCAGTGCTGGGAAGGGACTGGCCTGCTCTGGTGCCTTCTGCCTGGGACCATGATCATGCAGTTTGGAGGGAGGGTGGGGCACAGAGGAGTCTTAGGAGCCATCTCACCCTGCAGAAGTCAAGGGATGGCCCCAGGTGATCTATAAAGGGACCGGGGCCCAATTCTGACATCTAGGGTTGGGACAAAACCAGTGTGAGCTCCTCAAACACTCAAAACCTGAAACCTAGACTGCCCACGTAAAAACATGCCAAAGGAAACCCTCCTCCTAGCAGGGCAAGCAAGGATACCTGAGACCGGAAGAGGTAAAGCAGGAGCTCCAGACCTGGGCTTTCCTCTCTCGATGTGTTTGCAGAGGGGGCAGTGGGCCACCCGCTTCTTAAAGAGAACCTGTGCTTGTAATGCCGAGGGGCTAGAGGGTGGGGTTGGGGAAACCTAGACTTGCAGGGCCCTCGGAAGAGGGGCTGCTCCGATCCCCGTGGGGAGCCAAGAATACAGTCCACCACTGCCAAGCCCTGTGCAGATGTTTCTACCAGACAGCACTCCCTCTCTCTCCAAAACTGGAGAATGTGCCTCACTCAGGGTCTTGCTCCTCTTTCTCTTCAGGGTCACTGAGAACCTCTACCCTACCTCTACCTTTTTTTGTTTGTTTCTTTTGTACTCTTTCTCTCCCAAATGCCTCCAGTCTAAAAAGCAGCAGCTCGACTTCCAGTTCTCAAGTGGTCCCCAAAACCATACACAGTGACACACTGTACTAAAAAAAAAAGTGGGGGAACCTTGGTGGCTCAGTGGATTAAAGCCTCTGCCTTCGGCTCAGGTCATGTTCCCAGGGTCCTGGGATTGAGCCCCACATTGGGCTCTCTGCTCAGCAGGAGCCTGCTTCCTCCTCTCTCTTCCTGCCTCTCTGTCTACTTGTGATACTTGTGATCTCTCTCTGTCAAATAAGTAAATAAAATCCTAAAAAAAAAAAAAAGTAGCCTCTGGACAATCTGATATAGAGTAAAAAACAGAGATTCTTAACCACAGCCTAAAATGGGGGGGAAGGGGCAAAAGGAAGGGTGACTCCCTGACTCTCCTTACCCATCCACCTTTGGGAAATTTACAAGGAATGGCACAGAGGCAAAGACACAGTGAGGTGGGCTGGAACAGGGAGAGGGGGCAGTCCGTCCTTCTTTAAGAGTGAGAGATGTCCCCCCCTCCATAGAGGGACCAAAGCACCACCCAAGAACCACTCTACTCTACACATCCCATGTCCACTTTGACCTCAGATCCGTGAAACAGCTATTGTCCAGCCAACATCAAATCATGTTTTAAGAGGGTGGGGAAATACCCTTTCCCCAATCCTGGCTCTTATTCCAATGGCTAAACAAAAAGCTTTTATGAGAAATATTTCACTGGGCGACGAGGCACGAAGAAAGCGGTCTGCTTGCAGTCTGAAGGTCAACAGTGCTGCTCTGTCTGAATTTGTGTCCTCCATGGGGCTGAGGCTGAGTTGTGCCGCCCTCCAGGGATCTCTGTGGCAATGTGCGTTCATCTACAGACTCACACAGAGTAAGGCTGCTGAGGGCAGCTAACTGAGGCTGACCAGCAAATTACGCCTCCTCTCTCTCCTTTGGCTCTCTCATTAGGTTTGTTTTTAGGTCAATGAAAATGTTATCAGCCCTCCTCCTTTGGAAAATGTTTGTGGTTGCAGCTGAGCGTGCCTGTTACAACAGCTGACAAAGGATTCTAAAATCATAGGGCACAAGAGTCAAATGAACCCCCTTAGCAAAAACTCCTCTTGCTTTTTTCCACTTCATTTGGGCTATGTTCACTGGGCGGCTTCATTAGAATCCCTGCTTTCACTCCTACTCATGTGAAGGGTTTTATTTTATTTTTCTAATGAATCACACATCTGGTGTGTTTCAAAAGGCATCTGGTATGGACTGAATAGTTGTGTCCCCCTAACATCCATATGATGAAGTCTTAACCCCTTTTGTAATGGTATTTGGAGGTGGTCCTTTGGGATGCAATTAGGTTTAGATGAGGTCATGAGACTGGGGCCCCCACAATGAGATTAGTGCCCTTATGAGAGCTCCCATCTCTCTTCCAGCCATCTGAGGATACAGAGAGAAGGTGAGATGGTGGTTGTCTGCAAGCCAGTTAGAGAGCTCTCCCCAGGGGCCAAATGTTCTGGGCATCCTGATCTTGAATTTCCCAGACTCCAGGAGTATAAGAAGTAAATTTCTGTTGTTTAGGGCCCTCAGACTAAAGTACTTTGTTATAGCGGCCTGAGCTAAGACAGTATCCTAATTAAAGAACAGTCTTATGTTTGCCATAATGAGAAATGAAAAAGTATGCATTAGTGTTCTTGACTGCTTATGACTTCTTCCACCATCCAAGGAGTGGAGAGAAGGACTTGAAGCAGGGTGGTTACACGAGCAAACTTAAGATGCTGGTCTCCCATTATTAACCAACATCTAATGTATTTACCTTCTAATCATCTACCTGAAAAACCCATGGTACCAAAACATCATGGATCCAGGGAATTGTAACACTGGAAAGGAAGTAATTTAGCTGCTTTACTTTACAGATGTGGAAACTGGTACCCAGAGAGGTGAAGCAACATGTACAAGGTCAGATAGCTACTAATGACAAAAGTCAAAATAAAACCCTAGTCTTCTAATCCATGCTGAGAAATGCCCATCCCAGACGAGGCAGTAAAGATATGAGGTTTTATACATGTTCCTCAACCCATCTGTGCCTCAGCCAGCTAAGTCTTACATCAAACCTTGGCTTCCTCTGAGACATTCGCCACTCAGCAACTGGGAGAATCTTCTCAAAACACACAACCTGCCCTTGCTTAAACCTCCCCCTACTCCTGCTAGTGACTCCCTACTGTTCTTAGGATAATAGTCTAAATCTTAGGCATGTTCTTTGAGGCTCTGCATGGTCTGCTTTCTGCCATTTGCATCTACTACCTGCCAGATGCACTTGCCTTTAAAGCAGCATGCTCCATCCTACCACAGGACCCTTGCACACCCTATCCCCATGCTGCAACTCTCAATCTCACCTTGAATCTAGTTAACACACTCTCTTTTTTCAGATCTCACTTCCTCAAAGAAGCCTTCCTTGGCCCTTCATGACTACGTCAAGGTCCTTGATTAAATGTCCTCACAGCAATATGCTTCTCTCGTGTTCAAAGATTTTATATCCAATTGTTATTATATTCTTGTTACTGTAATTATTACTTAATGTCTGCCTCCTCGATGAGGCTATAAATTACCAGAAACTTGCTATCTTGTCACCATTTTATCCTCTATCAAGTGTACCATCTATTGAGCGTAGAGATGCTCAATCAATATGAATAGAAGAATTAATGAGAAAAAGAACTTAAAAGTACATATAAGGCCCTCAAGGATCTTAGAGTCTAGAAATGTCTTCTGAGTCATTTGTACATTGGGAAGCAAGCTATTCAATGATCAATGCTGGTTCATGTAGATCTTTCTAGGAGAGAGGGAAATGACTTGATATTCTTCTCTCAGAAGCACGCCTTCTTCTTCAAGACCACATCCCATAAAATATAGGAACATTTCAACATCTACTCAATCTAATGTCACTCTTCCGCTAACAGCATGAGACCTCCATCAAATGGAAGTTCCTAAACCAAACCAAACCTCTGGGGTCCCAATGGCAATTTTGTTCCTTACTGTGGTTTCTTGAGACTCCATCAATCAAGCCCTTTGCTGTATAACACACAGAGATAACCCTCCCTTCATACCATCTCTGTTTCCAGACACATTCTTCATGACCACCGCCAGCAGCTAGCTCATTTCTCATTTCAGACACTCCTCCACTTTCCCGTGGGGACAGCAAGCACATGGCCTATCCCCCGCCATCTGACAACAATTTAAATGAAATCTCAGCCTCAGTTGCTGGTTGTATTATGAAGGGAAGTTGTCATCGAGGAACACAGCGGAACTTAGAGCAGGCATGTGTCAGAGAACACGGACGGTGTGGCGCTTCAGACACAAAAGCATAAGCAAAACCCCTTTATGTGAAGGCAAAACAACATGTGACATTGACTTTAAAGGAAGGCAATTTACAATTTTTTAAAGCCAAATATGTTTCAGCTAAACATAACATTCAAATTTGTGAAAACCAAGCCACATTAAGATGTTTTCTCTCTTCTCTCTCCTCTATGGAATTTAGTCCATTCCTGTGGCTTTAACATCTGGACAGATGGCTGGTGAGGTGCCAACTGCGACAGGGGACATGTTGTTTAAAGGGCAGTCACCTCTGTCAGCTATAGGTGAGTCATCTGTCATTTGGGTTATTTGCAAGTAAAAATAAGCCTACTTAAAAAAAAAAAGATTTTATTTATTTATTTTGAGGGGGTGGGGAAGAGGGAAAGGGGAAGCAGACTCCCTGTGGAGCAGGGAGCCCGATATGGGGGTCAATACCAGGAACCCTGAGATTATGACCTGAGCTGAAGGCAGAGGCTTAACCAACTGAGCCACTCAGGCGCCCCCCCCCTTCTTTTAAATTATTAGCATGATTAAAATGAGTACATCATCACATCCACTTGGAGGGTGGGTCCTTTCAGCACCTCTTACTTAGTTTCCCACTGTCTTATAATCAATAAAAGTCATTTTTTAAAAAATATTTTATTCATGTATTTGACAGAGAAGAGAGACAGTCAGAGAGGGAACACAAGCAGAGGGAGGGGGAAAGGAAGAAGCAGGCTTCCCGCTGAGCAGGGAGCCTGATGTGGGGCTCGATCCCAATCATGACCCAAGCTGAAGGCAGACGCCTAATGACTGAGCCACCCAGGTGCTCCAATAAAAGCCACTTTAATATTTACCTTCTCCAAGTAAGATAAGCCAAACACAAGGTAAGGGGGAGCTAAAGGTGGTGGGTCGGCATGGCAGGTACCCTGCAGCACCTTCCCAGGTGGGGGTCCTCCACTCACCCTGGAGGGCCAGTGGGGAGGAATGCCACCCAGGTCCAGCTGGAAGAACCTGGCACACTTCTCATTCATACAAACTGGGGCTCTCCAAGGTGGCTCCCTTATTTTCTCCACAGCACTGAGAATGCTCAAGAATGCAAGGCATGCTCACATTTCAATGCGATTGCCAGAGCACATTCCAGGCTGAACTATAAATCACGCCCTGGCACTTCACTGTTGTTAAATGTCCCAGAATATCTTCCTGCCCCTTAATTCAGATCAGCTAGAGATGAGCGTCGTGACAATGCCTTACAAGCGCCTCTCCTTCCACGACCACATGGTGGGCACGAGGAACAGCGCTCTGTTCCTCCACTCAATAAGTACCAGCCAAACAGAAAGGACTTGAGGCTTCAATAGGGGAATGTTTTTCATTTTGACAGAAAATTTCCATTCTGCCCATTATCCCTGAGAGAGCTAGATGTGCAAGTGCGGGCATTCACGGCTCCACATCTGCAGAAATCATGTGTGCATTCCATATTGCTTACGTCCTCTTGTCTCCAGGCTGATTTCTTTTATTAGCTCATAAAACCCCGAGCCTACATTCACTTCTCTTGCTTTATATACCACAAGGTCTCTTCAGGTAGGTTGGCCTTGGATTTATCCTCTTGTTTTATCACTTTTCTTCAAAACGAGAGAATGCAAAAATGTGCACATAGGAAGACAGACATTCTTAAAAGGTTGCCAAGATAAATCCAAGCCATGTTTGCAGTCACCTCCCAAAGACAGTGTGGAACACGAACAATGCAGTGGCCGCTCATTCAGTTATCCAGTGAATGTGAACTGGACACACTCCGTGCCACACACCATTCCAGATGTTAGGAATAAGGCAGAAAATGAAAGAAAAGTTACATCCTGGTGCGAAGATACCAACACATAGAAAAATACATGATTTGGCAATACTATAAAGAAAAAAATAAAGTCAGGAAAAGTAGCGAGTGCTTGGGAGGGTAGGGTAGGGAATGGGGGACAGAAAAAGCCCATCTAAGGACCTTTGAGCAGATACCCGAAGGAAGATGAGGAAGTATGTCACGTGGAGATCCAAAAGAGCTTTCCATAGAGAGAATCCAGTTGCCAAGGTCCTGGGGTATGAGTGTAGAAGAAAAAGAACGCCAGGGTGAGAAAGCACAGGGGAAGGGAGAGTGGCAGGTGATGAGGTGTGGAAGAAACCTCATGACCTGATCATGCTTGGCCTCAAAGACCACTAGGAAGATGCAGCAATGCCACGGAGTCAGGAGGGAGACATGAGTGAGACAATATGGAACTTATGCTTAAAAGAAACTCTCTAGCTGCTGTGTTGAGAATGGATAATAGAAGGTCAAGGGCAGAAGCAAGGAGACCTGGTGGGAGGCTTCTGGAATCATTCAGCCACTATGGAAGACGAGGGGAACCTGATAAAGGTGGTCCAGCTGGGTGTGCTCACGGCGTGGTTCTGGCTGTAGAGCCAGAGCTCACGGTGGTGTTATAAGCCAGTTATCCATTACTCATGACTGCTTAGACGTGAATCAAGCCTGGCAGAATGCAACCGATAGCTGAGACATTGTGTTAAATACTTCTATTAATTATTCTTTACAAATAATAATTCCTTTAAAATCAAACTTGTTCCCCCCAAAAGGGCACGGGACTCCCTCTTATTTTAAGCGACACATAAATATCATCTTTATTTCTGCCTTCCTGGTATCACTTATCTTTTATGAAAATTACCAAATTTACATTTGAAAAAAAATCCATCCAACCAAATCTTTCTGAGGGCTGGATTCATACCAGGCACTTTCTTGGGCACCAGGGTAACAGTAGTGCCTAAAATAGACAATATCTCTGTCTGTGCCCCATCCCATGTTCCTGGATTATTTTACAACATCGGCAGTAATGAAGTGCTTACTTGTACCAAAGCCCTGCTATGTTATCTTCCTGAACCCTTAGAACAACTCAATTAGCATCTGCATTTTCTAGCCAAGGAAACTATAACACAGGGAGGTTGAATATGCTGCCCAAGGTCACACAGCTAGGAAGTGGTGAGGCCAGAATTCAAAACACTAGACTGAGAACTCTCAGCTTCTGCATGTTCCTGGATCTCAGGTACAATCCAGAACATGAGTCCCAAGAGACTTTTACTGTTCCTTGGTCATTTTGGGCGGGGCACTTGACTTGTCTCAGCTTCAATTTTCATACCTACAAAATGAAATGTATTCAACTAAATAATCTCTAAGGTCCCTTCAGGTCTAAAACTTCTAGCGATCTTGCTCTAAAACCCAGTGCTCTCAGAGCCACATAGCCTAACTGTAAGAAGAACACAAAGCAAAAGCTCACCCGCCATACAGTATAATTTCTCAAGGGTGGCTTTTGCATAAAATACAGTAAAGCACTTCCCCAGATGACCCTTTGTGTTGACCAGCTAAAAGAAAATAAGCCATTTTCAAGGATCCTCTAAGGGAGAAAAATCTTAGTAGCAGTGGAATCTATAGCAAAATTTCTTTCTTTCAAAACCAACCAACAATCTGGAATTACTGCCTTACAGGAAGGAGAAAACCATTGTAGGTATAGCTAAGATGTGTCTTTCCTGCGCCTGGTTAACTTATAACAAAATCAAGAAATATCCCACTTGTCTGCTGACAAAAAGTCTTAAGACGTACTTCTTGCAGGGTCCTTGTGCCTGACACAGGGTAAAGTTCAATAAATACCAGTTGACTGAGTTAGTCTTGAGTGATTTAATGAATGCACTCAGGAATGAACAGATGAACTCATTAATTCAACAGTGATAAATATTTCCTTCATAGAATTTATATAGATCTGGCCAGCACATGCATCACTTTCCTTTGCCAAATAAAGGCAAAGAAAATAGTTTAGATTGATTTTAGTCTTTAGTAGAAGACTCCAATTTTGTAAATTGGTATTTTGAGGTATGTGGGGAGTAAAAGAAATTCATGTATAGAACTCTAAGAGGAAAATCCAGTCTGCTCAGGAAAAAAACAAAATAAACACCTTCCGTTCCCTGCATGACTTCTACAGAGTTAATCCCAAGCTACAGTTTGATGGCTGAAGATAAGCCCATGGTTCAATTTCAAATGCTTCACCATCAATACTAACCATGAATGTTGTTTGCAGAGAAACCACCTGCTCATATGGGGTCAACCCTACCCATAAAACGATCTACACATAGCCATGTTAAACTAGACAGTGGGGTAGAGGAAGTCACACAAGCCATGAGATTTCTCCTGGACCCTTCATTCTTCTGGCATTTTTCAGAAGTTACCCAAGAATGTAAGTATCAATCAGATGATATAAAAAGTTAATGCATAGTCAACATCAAGGGAAAAAGTCAACATACTACCTTTTCTTCACAGAGACTGAGCATCAGACACAACTGAGAAAATAAGAAGGAAGAAAAATAGCTTCTGCTATTAAAACCTGGAATATATAACCAGATCAAAGAGGAAGCTTGATGCAATTATGTAAGTAATTTGGGGGAAAAACTCAATTAGCTGGGAACGGAAGCCCGGATGGAACTTCCTAACCAAGACTATTTACATAATTTTTAGGTGGATAGACCTAGGCTAGATTTTAGATAAAAAAAAAATCATAAGCATTTGTGAACAATTATTTTCCAGTGACTTTTTACCATAAATAATCTCAGTCAAAATAGAGCTACTGATAAACTGCAAAATTTTAAAGACAGTTGAGATGTAAACTTTGTCAACAACACAAATTTACTCTTTGAATTCACAACTATAGTTGCCCCTCCCTCCGTTCCTCTGTTCCTTCCTTCCTTCCTTCTTTCCTTCCCACATTCCCTCCTTCTCTTTTTTTCTTTCCTCCCTCCCTTCCTTCCTTCCTTTTCTTTCTTTTTAGCCATGGGTGACTCAGAAGGAATATGCTTCTGGGTATATAAATTTAAAAGTCACATATACTTTTACTTAAATGACGCACACATGATGGAGACAAAATAACTCTTCTCCAATTCTCACAGCCTGTTCAGATCTGCATTTGATAACAGTATGGTTTTTCCCTATTTGCTTTTCTTTGGTGTCCATGAATGGAAGCGGAACAACAACAACAAAAAAGGCACAGGAATCTGAACCACAAAAATAGTAATTTAACATTATTCATACTAACATCAAAATGGCAAGTGTCCACAGGCACTTTTTTGTATTTACCTTCCTGCTTGCTCTGGAGTGTGAGATGGTCTTTGTAACTGGAAAATACTGAACATCAAATGTGCCCCTCAACGAAAAATCATGTTAAAATCATGGAGAATCATATTAAAGTAAACTATGATCCATTTGTCTTATGCAATAATAAGCAGCAGTTGAAAAAATAAGACAGGGGCGCCTGGGTGGCTCAGTGGGTTAAAGCCTCTGCTTTCGGCTCAGGTCATGATCCCAGGGTCCTGGGATCGAGCCCCACATCGGGCTCTCCACTCTGCGGAGAGCCTACTTCCTCCTCTCTCTCCCTGCCTGCCTCTCTTGCCTACTTGTAATCTCTGTCAAATAAATAAATAAAATCTTTTAAAAAAAAGAAAAAAGAAGACTTATCCTTCATTAAGTGAATGGATAAACTGTACTACATCCATACAATGAAATACAATTCCAGTGATAAGAACGTAGGAAGTTCTCAAGCCACAAAAAAGACATGGAGGAAACCTAAATTCAGATTACTAAGTGAACGAAGCCAGTCTGAAAAGGTTACATACTGTATGACATTTTGGAAAAGGCAAAACTATGGAGACAGTAAAAAGATCAGTGGTTGCCAGGGGCACAGAGGATTTTCAGGGCAGTGAAACTACTCTGTAAGATGCGATAATGATGAATATTTGTCATCACACCTTTGTCAAAAGTTACAGAATGTACATCGAGTGACGTCTAATGTGAACCATGGACTTTAGGTAGTGGTTATGTGTCAGTGTAGGTTCATTGATGATACTGGTCTGGTAAGATGTTGATGGTGGGAAAGGGCTCTGCATGTGCAGGGTGGGCGGGTATGGAAATTCTCTGCACTCTCTCCTCAATTTTGCTGAGAATCTAAAACTGCTCTAAACAAGAAAGATTATTTAAAAGAAAAAAAAATTGCAAATCAAAACAAAAGAAAAAGACAACACTTATGTCTATAAAACTCTGCCACAAGCTAACTTTTATATCTCTATGTCTAACTAGGTCTAAATACCCGGAAGGAGACTACACTGATAACCAGGATCATACCCGAGGAGACACATGGAACCAGGGCATCATCATGGAGCTGTTAGTTCTATTGTTGTTGTTGTTTTTTTTAAATCATGGAAATGTGTGCACTATTACTTGTGTATTAAAAATAAAACTGTTTCTCTTTAAAATACTCACTTCATATTTTACATTAAAGAGGTCCAAAGTAAGTTACAAATATCATGACATTCTATCCCTAAATACTTCAGAATTCACCTCTAACAAAAACATTTTTCTACCCTAAAACTATTTTTTCTAATAACAGAAGAAGCAGAAAAGATCTACTAAAATACCGGGGTGACTCAATTAATCTATTTCTTTTTTAAAAGATTTGTTTATTTGAGAGAGATTTAGAGTGCACAGGTGCAAACAAGTGTGTCTGAGCAGGGGAGTGGGGGGCAAGCAGAGGGAATGCAACTCAAGCAGACTCCCCACTGAGCACGAGCCCAAGGTAGGACTCCATCTCATGACCCTGAGATCATGATCACAGCGGAAATCAAGAGTCCGACACAACTGATTGAGCCACCTAGGCACGCCTCAGTTAATTTATTTCAAAAAGCTAAGGTGATACAAAAGAAAAACCTAAATCCAAGTGTTGAGAATTGATTTAATGGTTATTGCAAGGTTTTCCTAAAAACATTATCATCATTATTCCAGCCCCTTACTTCTATACAACACTTCACATTCTGTCCTTTAAAACACTAGCAACCTCACATACCAACAGGCCAAAATTAATTAAATTTGTTACATTTTTAAAATTTGGTCATTTGAATTACAAAGGGAATACAATACAAAAGATCTATCATAGCAGATCAAATGTCTTTTCTTTTTTTAAAGATTTTATTTATTTATTTGACAGACAGAGATCACAAGTAGGAGAGGCAGGCAGAGAGAGGAGGGGAAGCAGGCTCCCTGCCAAGCAAAGAGCCCGATACAGGGCTAGATCCCAGGACCCTGGGACCATGACCCGAGCCAAAGGCAGAGGCTTTAACCCACTGAGCCACCCAGGCGCCCCCAGATCAAATGTCTTAACCAAGAATTCCTAATTTAGAATTCTCAGCGTCCCCAAGAAGTACGTGGGCAAAATTCAGGGCATCCGTGAACTTGGATGGAAAAAAAAGTACATCTTTAATTTCATTAATAACTGAAATCTAGCATTTCTTCCAGTATAAATGAAGGTCATGGATCTCAGAAGCATTAGCAGACCTGTGACTTTGTCACCATAGAAATCACTATATTTTCAAACCACAGAGTGGTTGGAGCAGGTATTTCAAAATATCTTGTAGAAGGTGTATTAATTACTAGACTTGTTCCAGATCTTGTAACTTAAAGCATTAATTAAGAAGCACATGTGTAACTCTTAATCACAAATTTGTAATTTAAATATTTTGATAACTGCATTTCAATATAACTGAGTTTTGTTGTCATCTTATGTATGTATTTAATTTTAGGCACAAAGAGATGGCTTCTGGGGGAAGAGGAGTTCATAGGTTTCCAAGATGCCAAAGGTCAAGAACCCAGGAACTGAAGCTCCCCTTCTCATAATTCCATCCTCCAAAAAGCCACTGTCCACAATGCAGTGCATGCTCCTCCATACTTATTCCTTTATGTGGACAAATATATAAAAACCATCTAGGAATATAATTTATATTTTATGTGCTCTGTCATTGTGTTTTGTACTTAATTTTAAAATATATTTACAAGTCTCTATAGAGTTTGGATATTCATGCTATTTCCAGCTTTCGGCTATTATAAAAAAAAGTAATAAAACTCCTTGTATATGTCTCTTCATAGACTTCATAGATCTTCACTTTTAAGAAATTTCATGATAATTTCTATTTATGATCACTTGTGCCAAAAACAGATATCCTTAAATTTAACCACAAAGTCATTTTTGTATTATGAAATCAACAGAATAATAGCTAGTCTTGTCTTTTTTCTTTTCTTTTCTTTTCTCTTAAAGATTTTATTTATTTAGTTGACAAAGAGAGACACAGAGAGAAAGAGGGAACACAAGCAAGGAGAGTGGGAGAGGGAGAACCAGGCTTCCTGCTGAGCAGGGAGCCCGATGCGGGGCTCAATCCCAGGACCCTGGGATCATGACCGGAGGCAAACACTTAACCAACTGAGCCACCCAGGCATCCTAGCTAGTATTTTTTGTGCTTACTATGGGCCAGTTCCTAAGTGCTTTGCATGAACTAACTCATTTCAGTCCTTACAACCCTAAGGTGGGGCACTGTTTCAATTTCAGTTTACAGGTGAGGAAACTGAGGTACAGAGCAGTGTTCAGTCTCTAAGCTCCCAAAGTGTGTGATTCTTATGACAAATTCAAACAAGCAGGTGTTCTCAGAGCATGAGAAGCCTCATTTAATATGGGTCCCATCAACGTCACTTTGAAGGGAGTAGTAGATGACTAACACTTTGTTATATCAATTACCTTCTGAGAGTGTCCTGAAGCTCCTTAGAATTTCATTGTCATTGTACATTTCAAGAGGTAGATCAAAGAGTAAAGATCACAGTGATTATTACAACCCACCACCTAATCCATTGGGCCAAAGGCTAGATGGAATGTGTCTAGTGTCAACATTGAGCTCCTTTGCCATTAGAAATGGTAGCACCATCTTGGACACAACAGAGGTTCTCCACTACGTGGGGCCCAAGCAATTTCACAGGCAGTGACAGCAGATCATAAATCCAAAATAAAACACATGCCAAAAAGTTAAATATAAGCATACGTTAATGAAGACCCAATCTCAGTGCAGGCCTGGTCTCCTCGGTGATAAGAACCTTATTAAACTCTCCCACATGATTCATCAAGGCCCCATGCTGGCCAGGGCAAGGCTAATCTCTCTCCCCAGTTAGCAAGTTCCAGAACAGGCTGAAAGAAAGCAAACCATGGAAATGGTATCTTTTTTAATTATCTGGACTCTGCTGAGCAGAGATTAAAAAAAAACACAAAACTCCCTGCTGCTGTTCCATGTCTGCCTTAACATATCCAAGCAATGAAACGTCACTTGGGTTAATCGAGACAAGAAAGCTCTGTCCTCTTCTTCTACCCATTCTTGAGCTTCGAGCATCCACACTGACAGGGTAAATCATCAGAAAGCACAGTAACAAAAATGTCATAAAGTTCAAAGGTGGTTTGCCAGTAAGAGGAGCTGAATATCCCATACGCCATCTACTACCAGAAGCCACAGAGCCAAATGCCTCATCTTCTTCCCAGACTGGAGGCGGTGTGGGGAGGCTGTGGCATCCAGCCATCCTGGGCTTGGATCTACAATAAGCTGGGACTTTCAGCAAACTGCGTAACTCTCTGAGGCTCAGTTTCTTCGTCACCTAGGGTGACAGGCAGTTGTGTGGATTAAATAGATCTTACCTCATGCTAGTCATGGTTCAGCCATAGGAAGTGCCTTCAGCAGGGAAGGGATGCCCTACTGCTGGCTCTATCTCTATCTGCCCCATCTCCACCAGTCACATGAGGCGCCTGGGCCCCCCAGGGATGACAGGAGCGGCTCTTCCCAAAGAGGCGGTAGAAGCAAATGCCCCATATGAAGTCATGGACTTAGCAAGGGACCACTAATACAGCTGAAAGAGAAATGGCCCAGGGCAACCCGAGAACAATCTCTACTCTGAATTTCTGAACCAGACTCACCGGGTCTAAACTGAATTTCCACCTCTCATTTCCAGAAGGGGTACAGACCTATTCATGGGCTTAAAAATATTTGTACCACTTCAGCCAGGAATTTCGTATTTTATCCATTTTATCCTCCTGATATAAAATTACACAGATATTCTTAAATGCCTGCCAGTATTATTTATAATAGTGAAAAGTTATAATTTATCTAAATATCCAATGAAGGATTGGTTCAAAAAAATTGGTGCATTCGTTTGACAAAGTACTGGGTGGTTATTAAAAATAACTGGGTGGTTATTAAAAATGACGTTCTTTTTTTTTTTTTTTTTAAATTTTTATTTTTTATAAACAAATTTTTATCCCCAGGGGTACATGTCTGTGAATCGCCAGGTTTACACACTTCACAGCACTAACCATAGCACATACCCTCCCCAACCCAATGTCCATTACCCCACCCCCCTTTCCCGACCCCCTCCCTAAAAATGACGTTCTTAAAGAATATTTTAGGATGTGGCGATACGATCTCAATGTAGTTAAGTGAAAAATTCAGGAATAAATTAGTATGCGTTACGATCCCAATTTTTAAAAATTTGTGCTTATACAAACTTAAGTATACATGGTATTTAGGGACACATATGTGTAGCAAGTTTATAGACAGGCAAGGCAAAAACCAACACAACTCTGCAGAGCAAGGGGTTCTGCTTTGCCATTAAGGGCACATTTCCTCAGTTGCACTGGTAGCTACATTTTGTATTAACCTCGCTGCCACTTTGTATGTCTGCAACATTCATGATGAAAAATTTCAAAGTGTGTGTATAATCCCAAGGAGGTAATACATCAAAATGTAGCTACTGCTTTGAGGTGAGATTATTAATGACCTCTCTTATTCACAGTGTCCAAATTTTCTACAAAGACTATGTGTTTTTCATCTTTTACACTGTTTTTATCATTGGAAACCATTTTTATGCCCACCTCAGAACTCATTTAAGAGAGGATGCTTGGTGCTGAGCAGTGCCCTCCATCAGGGGCCACACCTGGCTCTTCCAACATCCTGTCTCCCGGGACACCACAAACCCTGGCTTTCCACTCAGGCATTGCTCCCCCGTTAGAACTCAAACCAGAAAAGTGCTGTGGGGGAAGCCATGTCCCTGAAACCATCCCACTCGCATCCTCTGACGTGAGAAGAGATTTGTAGGCGGCTGCTAGGAGCATCCTCCTCTCTGCAATTTGTTCTCAAAAGTATAGGTTTGCCTTTTTTTTTTCTTTTTTTTTTTTTGGTCCTGGAATATTTTGCATTCTATTCTGCCAGGAAGCTGGGGGCTCAGCCAGTGGCTTGGGTAAAGTGGTGGAAAAAAATCAGAGAATGATTATAGCGTCAACTAGCATGGACATTCCATCACAATTTATTTTTCACCAAGTGCTGGGGTGGAGGGTGGGAGACTAATTCTTTGGAGATACGTCGCCATGCCTGAAGATCCTTCCAATTCCCTTTTTAAAATGGGAACTCTTAACATGGGTCTTGGCTGAGCTCCCTGAAGCCCATGAAATCACACATCAATCTTATAAAATTTTCTGGAACCCAGATTCCCAAAGGACTCTGTGACCCCCTAAATGATGGGAGATCTCTGTCTGTAAGAATAAGCTCTTTTCTTAGCTTTTGCACTTCTATTTGGTCTCTAAGTCCAAGTTTAGTAGGAGGTTAGAAGGAAAACTCTCTTCCAGGCACCTACCAAAATCTTGTCAATCTGAGGCTTTGAACTAAAGCAAGATGTAAATAGGAATGTTGGTGTTATCATCACTCATACACCCTGTGGGGCTCTATACATACTTTTTAATCAAGGGGGGAAGACTTCGTCAGTGTTAACATCTCCCAACTCTATGTCACAGATACATTTCTTTAAAAGGGATGTATGTGTTAAATTCTACTACACATTAGGAGGATTCACTGTTTTTCTGTTTTTAAAAATGAATCATTTTTTGATATGATTATCTGTTTTGTGTGTGTGTTGTGTGTGTGTGTTGAGATCTTGGATATCAACCTTTTGTCTGTACTGTCATTTGCAAATATCTTCTCCCATTCCGTGGGTTGCCTCTTTGTTTTGTTGACTCTCTCCTTTGCTGTGCAGAAGCTTTTGATCTTGATGAAGTCCCAAAAGTTCATTTTTGGTTTTTTTTCCTTTGCCTTTGGAGATGAACAGACACTTCTCCAATGAAGACATACAAATGGCTATCAGACACATGAAAAAATGTTCATCATCACTAGCCATCAGGGAGATTCAAATTAAAACCATATTGAGATACTACCTCACACCAGTTAGAATGGCCAAAATTAGCAAGACAGGAAACAACGTGTGTTGGAGAGGATGCGGCGAAAGGGGAACCCTCTTACACTGTTGGTGGGAATGCAAGTTGGTGCAGCCACTCTGGAGAACAGTGTGGAGATTCCTCAAGAAGTTAAAAATAGAGCTTCCCTATGACCCTGCAATTGCGCTACTGGGTATTTACCCCAAAGATACAGATGTGGTGAAAAGAAGGGCCATCTGTACCCCAATGTTTATAGCAGCAATGG
>PISX010000935.1:0-52991 GCA_004024625.1 Mellivora capensis
AAATAAAAAAAAAAAAAAAACCACCCTCTGGCCACTTCTACATACAAGTCAAAGCAACTACAGTTGGCAGCCCTGTGGGCCCAGCCAGCAGCTGGCATATTTGGGGGTTGATGTGAATCTTGATCACTGCAAATCTCATTCTGCCTGGCTTTGCAGAGCCATCCCATGGTTTGATTGGCAGAACAGTAGAGTCTCTCATTACCCAAAAGCACTGAGGGCTGTGTGTGTGTGTGTGTGTGTGTAAGCATGCATGTATGTAATACACAAATGGAGAAGAGAGAAAATCCAGCCCATTCAGATTTGACCTTCCATATTATTGTACTTTAGTTTGTGGAACAATGTTCATTTCTTATTAATGTTTTTAATTTGCATTTTTTGTTTTTGTTTTGATGTGAAAAAATGTGACGCAACTTTGAAAGCAATGGCATGCTGGAGATGAGGTATGAGATGTTGTGGAAGTTGGGGTGTATGACCCCGGTCTGACTTGGTGTATCACCTTCTCATCTATGTATCTCTGCCCATATGTCTCTGCGCCTGGTCACATCTTCCTCTGCTTTTCTCTCTGTATTACTTTTCTTGTAAACCATCTGTCTCCGTCTATTTCTCTCCTCTGTTTTTTGCCACTTTTCCCTGAACTTTCCCTTCCTTTTCTTCCCATTCATTTATTCAAAGTTGGACTGACTGCCAGCCACTGTACATTGTTTCCAGAAATTATAAAACTCCTCCTTCCCCCCCAACTCTGAATCTAGTAGCTTGTTCATGCAGGGACTTTGATTGGTCTTATTTTCCAAAGTCAGTGACATTTGAGGAAAAAAAAATTGTTTTGACCATTTCCCTGACCTGTGATGGAGTTTTCTAGGGCTATACATCATGTCAATCCTGTGTTAGTCTACACAGAATGTTGATACCCTTCAAGGCCAGTAAGAAATAAGTTGGTAAAAGGAGAACTAGAGCTTTCAGGCATAGAGAAAAAAAAAGACAATAATTTCTGTAAAAATGGAACATTTAATCAAACTGCTTTTAAACTTTTAAAAACTTTCCAAACATAAAACACATGGCTCTGTAAAGCATGGAACAGGAACTGAAAATAGGACAAAATGGTCAGAGTTTGAGTTTTTCCAAATCTATAAACAAGGCTTTTCAATCTCCAAACAATTCAGACTTATGTCCAGGATGCTTGCTAATTTATTTCTCGGAAAACAGACGTCCACAGGGCCTCAGTTCTGAGTACTTCCAGAATCCTGACCACAGTGAAGCCTCCAGGAGCCATCTTGCAGGTAGTTGGTACTAAACACATGTGGGTTCTAATTCATTAGAGAAAAAATAAATATGCTGGCCATTACTTTTCCTCTGGAATACAACGCTATTGCCCTTTCTAAGAATCTCTCAATGGCCTATAACTCCGGGAGGCCTCATGTTTCACACCAATAATTCCAGTGTAGTGGGAAACTTAGAAGACAGGAGGAAAGACAGTATTCATTATTAATGAAAGGACTGTGCCCTCTAAGGAAACACAGGGCACTTAATGTTCAGCTTACCTCATCTTTCCATCAATAAATCCATGCTCCCTAATTGTTAATGGCATCCTTTGGTAGGCTCAGTGGAGAGGATGACAACTAATTAACAAACACACTTTGGCCTTAATTAAGCTGCCCTTTCCTGCCTGTGATACTACTTCAATATAAATGAAGATCCGTCCTGCTGTATTTGACTCCCATTATAGAACTGAATTCCAGATTAATTTGCTTAAAGCATGATCCAATTAAGCTTCACTTAACTAATGAAATGTACATATTTTGTGTTTTAAATAAGGACGGGATTCACTTAAAAGATTAATTTCTATTTTTCCTCCCCTTTCTCCTGCTCCTTCCTAACCAATAGTCAATGAGGGTATAGTCTTCTAGGGCTGCTGTAACAAAATACCACAGATTGTGGGGCTTAAACAACAGAAATCTGTTTTCTTTGGGTTTTGAAGGCTAGAAGTTCAAGATCAAGGTGTTGGCAGGGCTGGTTTCTTCTGAGGCCCTTCTCCTTGGCTTATCGATGGTTCTCTCTCCCTGTGTCTTTACACCATCCTCCCTCTGTACGTGTCTGTGTCAAAATAGCCTCTTCTTATAAGGCCCCTCGTCAGATTGGATTAGAGCCCACTCAAATGACTCATTTTAGCACAAGCACCCCTTTCAAGGCACCTTCTCCAAATACAATCATATCCTGAGGTACAGAGGTTAGGGATTCAACATGTGAATTTTTAAGGAACACAATTCAACTCATAACAGGGAAGAAGAGTGACATTTCCAAGGGGAGGGAGTGGAGTTGAGTGGTTGAGGGCGCTGCTTCTGGACTAGATGACCTGTATTCAGATTGTTGCTTTCCCACCTGTCCCCTGTGTGACCTTGGCCCAATCACTTAAGTTCTCTGCCCTTCGGTTCTTCCGTCTGTGAAATGGGTTAATAATCATGCCTACCTCAGAGGGCTTTTATGAAGATTATATAAGTGCTTTATACACGTGAAAGCACTCAGTAAATTGTTCATATAATTATTTCAAAATTTTTTCCTTAAAATGTTTGAGAAGTGTTTATACATTTTCCTCATAGGGAAAATGAATGCTGTGCAATATACTATAAAAATGTGATTAGTGAATTGGTTAGTGAATTGAGATTAGTGGTTAGTGAATTGAGATTATTTTTTTAGGACAGGGGCAAGGATGGTGGCAGAGTATAGGCTTGACTGAAATCTGTGACATATGGCCCAAATCCATTTCATGCCCTGATGCAAGGGTCATTATATTTTGAGCATAAAAGAAAATTGTGATTATAAAATAAATTACATTAAAAAATACAATCACAGATTTCAGTCCAGGCTGTCCCCTGCCATCCTCCTCACGCCTGTCCTATATCTTCTCCCCCATCGAACCAATGGCAGAATGCAATTGCATGCGTTGTTATACCTGAGCAAACCTGGTCCAAGATCGGGGCTTCCAAATTCAAATGTCTGCCTTCATTTTCATAAGAAACCCTAATTCTGGACCTAGTTCTTCTTTAAACCCAAAACCCAAAACCCTAGTTCTTCTTTACTGCTATACACAGATAGCTAAATATTTCTGGAGAAAATCTGATGACCATGTGGGCTGGCTTCGCTAAAATACCACAGTATCCAGCCTCTCCTGGGTCCTCTGCAACCCTGAATCTTTTTCCTTATCCCTGGTCCACACTGTCTCCCATTTTTCTAGGCAGCCATTTCCCATTCTTACCTCACATTCAGTCCTGTACCCATGACAATTTTCGTATTCTTCACAGGGAATACAATGGTTCTAGCAACACCAACCTGTGTGACTGCACGCACTCCATGTCGAAAAGCTCTCCTCTGGGCCTTGGCTTTTGCACAAGGGAATGCCTTCTTTTCTCCCAGGCTCCTCTGCATTGATCTGACTTACATTTATTCTTCTTTGAAGACTTGGCTCAAACATGGCATCATCTTCTCCGAAGCCTTCTTCAATCAGCATTCCCACCTGACCTCAGCGGGGTTGTATCTCTCCATGGTGCTTCCCCCACACCCTGAGCATATCTCTAGTTCTGTCTTTATGACATTGATATGTCATTATCTATTGATGATCCCATTTCTCCCAATACACCAAATTCCTTGTGGCCAGCAACCCTGGGTATTCATTACTGATTCTCACCGTCCAGTATAGTAGATATCCCCCAACATGTCCCATCTTTCCTTCATTCCACAGACTGCATCGAAATCATTTGTGGGTGGATTTCCTAAGAGACAGAGGTCAGAATCTTACTCATTTTTCCTTCTGGGTCAAATGGGGTTCTTAGCTGCATGGAACAAAATCTACCTGTGTTGATTTAAGTACACAAAGATTTTGCTAAAAGCAATTGGATAGCTTGTTGAACCAGTAGGAAGATCAGAAAGTCAAGCTTGAAAATAGGTGTGAAGAAAGGAAATTAAGCAGCCAAGGCCGCAGTCTAAGCCACAACACGCAATAGGCCACTTGACACCAAAAGGCACTGCCTTCCCACTGGCACTGCCGACTATTGCCAGAAACTAGAGGCTGTTACAGCATCTGCCATAGTCCTCCCTCTTGGTGGATGATCCAACCTCCTACTTCCTTCCTACTTCCTTTGAGGCTCCTCTGGGTCCCAAATCACCCCGCAGTACATGCACCTGATTGGCTGAGCCTCAAAGTACCAAGAGTCTGAATGCAGGAGAAACTGGGAAGGTGAGTAGTTGATGTTTGCAGCCTAGTCAGAGATGGTGGGGAAATTTCTCAAATGGGGAAGGTGAATCAGATAATGGTGGCCAGAAAAAACATGACAAATATCTACTACAGATCCCTCAAGATTAGCACAGCCTGGCAAATAGTAAATGCTAAGTAAAGACAGGTAAAAAATAAAGTATGAATCAATCTCCTCTGTGTTTCTAGAAACCCACACTGCCCAGGGGAATCTTGACCTGGCCCTACAGTCAATAGTTTTGAGGAGGAAGAGATAAGGAGGAAAAGGATGGGAGAAAACAAGTAACATGTGTGACATGCTGTGATGTGCTAGCCACGGTGCAGTCACATTAGATAAGTCCCTCCTGGTGATATGACTCTCACTGCAATGTGATGTGTGGGAGGCAAGGACCAGTCATGGCTGTGTGATCACCAAGTGCATCCTTGGGGCCTAGCACAATGCTGGCACACTGTAGGTCTTTGATAAATATTTGTTGGTGTTGAGCAATCCTATAGAGGAGATACTCTGATGTTTTGCTGATGTTCAGATTAAGTACTCTGGCAGTCCCAAAGCCAGAGAGTAGCAGCTTGTCTAGCACCCAATCTTGTGTTCTTTTCATCATCACTCCTGAATGGATGCTAAAATATAGATAGCCAATATGCACTCCCTAATAGGGAGGAATGACATCAGCAACATGGCAACCTAAGATGCCCCTCATTTTTGTCCCTTTTTACATCATAAATTTGGCAACTATCCACAAACAGAAGGGCTTCTGCAGGAGCTGTGGGGCCCAGCAGCATACACCAACGGACCCGTTACCTGGGCATTGGGCAATCGACAGACCCTAGAATGGGCTGTGGAACTGCCAGTAGCCTGTCGGCTGGCTCCAACTCCTTTCAGCTTGCTGTAGTCCAGGAGCACGCAGAAAATGTGGACTTGGGCAGATACCACAGACAAGGGAGACTATGTAGAAGTTAAAGTGTCTAGAGAAGAAGTTCCAGCACTCTGTTGGAGCAAAAACAAAATGAAAACCAAACCAAACCAAAACAAAAAAAGAGTTTGGATGCATTTGAGTGGGTAAGAGGAATATGGCCCACATTACCCTTCCCCCCTAAGACAGCACAGCTTAGAGAAAGAGGAGTCCAAGGATCGTTCCCCTGGGAGACAGGGAGCATTGAGTGAGTGCCTGGGATGGGTTGGGGCAGTAGGCACAATAACTGAAAGGGATTAAGAGGTATAAACTTCCATCTATAAAATGAATAAGTCATGGTGATGTAATGCTTGGCAATTAAGGAACACAGTCAATAATATTGCAATAACTTTGTCTGGTGACAGATGGTAACTAGACTTATTGTGGGGATTGTTTCATAATGGAAAAAAGAAAAAGAACCAATGGGCAGAGGAACAGAATAGATATTTTTCTGAAGAAGACACACAAATGGCCAACAAGTACATGAGAAGGTATTCAACATCACCAATCATCAGGGAAATGCAAATCAAAACCATAATGAGATATCACTTCACATCTGTTAGAATGGCTGTTCTCAAAAAGGCAAGTATTAAATGTTGGCGAGGATGTGGAGAAAAGGGAACATGTGTGCACTCTTGGCAGGAATGTAAATTGGTTCAGCCACAATACAAAGCAGCACAGAGGTTCCTCAAAAAATTAAAAAATTAAAAATCTGTATGATCCAGCAATTCACTTGGGTATATAGCAGAGGAAATGAGAACAGAATCTTGGAGAGCTATTTGCATGCTTCATTGTAGCATTATTCACAATAGCCAAGATATGGAAACAACCAAAAAGTCCACTAGCAGATGGATGGGGGGATAAATATGTTACATGCACATATAGAATGATGTAGGATGTTTGTATATATGATGGAACATTATTTGGCCATGAGAAAGAAGGACATCCTGCTGCTTGTGACAACATGGATAGATCTTTGAGGACATTACAGTGAGATAAAGCAGACAGAGAAAGACAAATATCATAATGATATTCCTTATATGTGGACTCTAAAAATTTGCACTCATAGAAATAGGGAGTTGAATGTTGGTACCAGGGGCTGGAGCGCTGGGTGAATTGGAGTGATGTTGGTCAAAAGGTACAAACTATGGTTAGAAGATGAATAAAATTCTGGAGCTCTAATGCACAGCATGATGGTTATAGTTAATAACACCATACTATATACTTGAAAGTTGCTAAGAGACTAGATCTTAATTGTTCTCACCATAAGAAAGAAATGATAATTATATGACATGATGGAGGTGTTATCTAGAGTTACCGTGGTAATCTTATTGCAATATATCAATTATCCAACTAACACGCTATACATTTTAAGCTTATACAATATTATACGTCAATTATATCTCAATAAAATATGCAGGATATGGCTTGTGTAAAATTCTACAGATTTTTTAAAGCTTCCGATTAGCAAAATCTTTCTGAGGATCTTGTGGAATTGGAATCTGACTGCTTGCCCCCCACCTCCCAAAGAAATGACATTATTAAGTGCATCTTCTTTCAGATTATAGGCTTTTATGAAATAGACTCTGATCTTATGGTTCACAGGGTTTCAAAGCTCAGTTACATCCTGGCTTTTTAGGTAGGCGTTTTCAGAGTCTTTAGAAGACGGAGCAGGTTTTCTATAATGACCAAATGGCGTGTCCCTTGTGGCACCGTCACCATTCTCCTGGCCCACTTCTCGGCTGGCCTGTGTGCCTGCTGGAAGTGCCCAAACGAGACTGGTTTTGGAAGAAATGTTTTCATCGTGAGAGTTGCATGCAGGCAAGCCTCTGGCCTTTGCTGGGCATTTTACACATTCCAGCCTTTTTAGTCCTCTATCAGAGAAGCTTCATGCCCCCTAGTGGTGTGAGCAGCAGAAAGCGCAAGCTGACCTAGATTCCCTTCCCCCGGGCCATTGTCTTGTTAAAGCCCTCACTGTCCGGAGCAAGCAAGCGCAGGAAACCAACAAACAACTCACCACGCCCCTGTTGTCCAGGGCCCAACAGTTGAAAACTTTTTAATGAAGAAAATTTCTCCATGGACAAAAAAGTATTTGTCATTTGATGAAAATAAAAAGGAAACTTGGGCAGGGCACACCTGGCCATCATATGTGGACGGGGCCCGGAGGCCAACACGCTGTGAATGGCCTCACCTGGTATGGCACGGTTCAGCCCCCTCGAGGTGTTCCTGTATCTCCCGAGGCGCTGAGCCAAGGCCAAGCCATTGAGGGCTCCCCTGCTTCGGGGTGGACTTGGAGAGGAAAAGGAGATCTGCCCTCAGCCTGGACAGCTCAATGACCATCAGGAAAGGGCTGAGCCATGGTTTTCTTTCTGGAAGCTCACAACGACTCAACGGGAGATGACTTTGGCCTGGCCCTGATAGAGTTGCATTTCTTGTGGGAGCTGTCTTGATTACAGTTGGCAGCGCACTGGCTTTGAAATCGAATAGTTCCTCCTATACCAGACACCACTGGTTAGCTGGGTGCTTGTGAAAAATTAACTTAGTCTCCCTGTAAACAGAGTTAATGATACCTTTCTCGCCTAATTCCTGTGCAAACTACATATCTATCTACCTACTACCTACCATCTCATACAGACTCACACATGTATATGAAGTATCTAATATGATTCCTAATACTTCGTAGGTGCTCAGTGACAGGCAGTTCCTTTATCCCCCCCACATTTTCACCATTGTATATGCTCCTCTCAGATATCTCTGTGCTAGAGAAGCCAGCAGTCCATACACATCATCGGACAGGACCCCATGAACATTCCTGCACTCTGCATATATGGTTCTTATTCCACAGACAGGAAAAACAGACTCAGTTCACCTGCTTATGAAATTTCTTAGGCCTGATTTTTAAAAATTAAAAATTTAAAAATTCCAGTATATATGCAGTGTTACATTAGGTATTCAGGTAAGCAATATAGTGATTTAATAATTCTATATAGTACTCAGTACTCATCATGATGAGTGTACTCTTAATCCCCTTTAAAGGTCTAAACTTGTATTTGTCAGGTTTGTTTTTGTTTTGTCTTGTTTTGAAATGACAATGGAGATCTGAAGCTTGGAATTTCTTCTGTAATCTAGCCTTGGTAGGGCACAAGCAATCTTACTTTTCTGTGGCAAATATGAGTTGCCTTTAACACACTGAGATTCTTATCTGACCCAAAGACTCCCAAGTTCCCTCCACTGGCTAAAAGGAGTTAGGATTAGTTGTGGGTGCCAAAGAGGTAAAGTGTGGTGACAGCAGGCCCTGCAGTGAGGAGGGGACCTACTGGAGTCAATGCCCAGCAGCTCTGGCCACATGCTCTCCTGGCATCCTGTGCAGAAATGCCAGCCTGCCCACACCCAGAAGGGTTCTCTCCATGCACTCACACCCACCTCAGGACCCAGGTAGGTCTCCCAGGATGGAGTGCAGGGGAGGTGGGCAGCTGGCTGTCCATGATAATTGCTCCTCTGTGTCAAGTTTTTCTGTTCAACTTTTGGTTCAACTTTTAAGTCCATCTGTACTTGGGAGTAGACAGGACGATTTTCTAGGATCAACAGAGCAGTTTCTGGAAATTGTTTCTCGTAATTATGCAAGCTGACAACAAATAGGGTGGTTAGTATGGTGACATGTTCTCTGTATATCCCTTAGATGGGATGATGAAATCAATTGAGAAAATATTTTCAAATACCTCACAATTGACCTTTATAATAAAATACATCCTATTTTTGTTGGGTGCTTTCCCTAAGTTGTGCCTAACTTTGAGTCTCCTTACTCAAAGGTGAAGGGAGTCTCTTGTGCATAGTCAACCCTAGTGGAAAACACTGGAGAGGAAAAGAAGAGAGGCAGAAATGTGGGAATGTAGATTAAATGGTCATTCTTCTTTTAAATGTCTGAAGTGTCTCATTCACTAAGTATTTATTCAACATCTACAATGGGCCCCGGAACTCTTCTAAAATACTGGGGGCACATCAGTGAGTAAAAGAGACAAAACCTCTGTTTCCCTCATGGAGCCTGCCTTCCAGGCAGGGAAGACAGTGCCATGCTGAGCCCTCTCGGAGCTCAAGGCAAAGGAGATATCAGTAACATTGATCCTGCCTTTCAAATGTTGATATTTTGCTCATATCATGGATTTTTTTTTTGCATTTTCATCTTTAAAAATACTGCATCAAAATATTTATCTTGCTTTTTTTTTTTTTTTTTTTTGTGGTGTCCCTTAAATTTTGTGCCTGAAGCAACCCTCACTCCCCTCATTAGCCCTGGTCATAAGACAGATGCAGGTGGAAGCTCGGGAGGGTCTGAAGGGCAGAACCCTCATCTCCCCTTCCAGACTCTGTAGGCGTGGTCCCCAGCTGCTGGAGTACTGATCACTCACAGCTGGATCCCTGCCCCCAGGGAGGCCAAATAACAATGCTTACTCGTCAAAAGCCAGGCGAGGACACATACCTCACTGAGCCCCAAGTCAGAGCCACAGGCAGAGAGACGATGCACAGAGAGCTGAGGGAAGGGTTGGAGTCCCTAGAGGCAAGATCAGTCTGTGCCAGTGATTCTCAAAGTGTGGACCTGGACCAGTGGCATCAACGTCACCTGGAAACACCAGTTCTTGGGCTCCAGTCCAGACCTACTTGATTAGAAACTCTGGGGGTGTAGACCAGTCACCTGTAGTTTCACAAGGCTTCCAGGTGATTCTGATGTATTGATCCATACAGTCAAGAGAAATGATCAAGCGGAGGCTAAGGGCAGCCATGCCAACAAGCAGTCAAAATTTTTTGACAAGCTTTGGATCTGAACTAATTTTCAGACTCAGAGCCTACAAACTGAAGGGAAGGCCAGGTCCTCAGGAAGAAGTACCTCAAAACCTTGACATGTCTGCATGACAATGACTACCCCAGTCCTTCCCCAAAGGGACCAACAGATACTTACCTGGGTAACCATACCCCGGGCAAAGGAATTAGCCCCAGACTTCGGGAAGTGTTGGACACAAGGTCTTAGTTGACAACAGGAACCAGTATGCTACAAATCACAGTCCTCTGGCAGAGTAGATGTGTGTGGGGGCCAGGTGATAAATGGACTCACAGCCCAGGTTCACTTCACAGTGGGTCTAGTCAGTCCGGGGACCCACCCTGTGCTTATGTCCCTGGTCCTTGATGTATAATTGAAATAATCAGTTCTTGGAAGTTGACAGAATGCCCGCTTGCATATATTGGCCCGTGAGCAAAAGCTATTATAGTGGGGAAGGACAAGTGGGAGGCTCTGAAGCTTCCCCTGGATCCTTCCTGTGGACAGACTGCAACTTACAAACATCCCAAGGCAAATAGCAGAAATTAGTCCCATCCTTAAAGACTTAAAGGAAGCAGAGTGGTAATTCCCATCATACCTCCTTAACTCATCAGTCTGGCCCCTACACAAATTTGTCCTGGAACGTGTCAGCAGAGTATCCCAAGCTCCATCAACTAGCAGTTCCACTTGTAGCTGTTGTGGTATGATCCACAGGCCCCACCACAGCAGCTGATGTAGAGGCCTGAAACCCATGGCCTCTTTCTTCTACTCTCCAGTCTAGGTTTCCCTCACCCTTGGTTAGCACCTGTGATGGACAATACCATAAATGAGTAAATGTTATAGTATGTTAGATGACGAAAATGCTATGGAAAATTGGTTAAGGGGAGGATGTTTTACACTTTGGGTTAGGTAATTTAGGTATTATAATTTATGGTTATGGTAGGTTTCACTGAAGTGACATTTGAACAAAATCTTGCAGGTGAGGGTGATCACCTCCCGGGGATGGGCACTCACAGATAGAGCAATAAGGGTAAAGGCCCAGAGGCTGGTTCATGTCTGGAGAATTACAGGAACAGCAAGGTTGGTGGTAGCATGTGGCCAGACATATAGGGCTTAGAGGTCACTATTATAAGGACTTGGCTTTTACCCGGAATGTGATGGGGAGCCACTGGAGGGTCTGAGGTATAAATTATCATGACCTGACTGCATTTATTAACAGGATTGCTCTGATTACTGTGCTGAGAACAGCCTGTAGGGAGTCAAGGAGGGGAGAACAGTGGCTTGGGTGGTGGTGGGGTGGGGGGGTGGCAGATAGCAGCAAATTTGGTGAGAAGTGTCTAGATTCTGGATGTATTTTTAATAGAGAGGCCATAGGATTTGCTGACAGATGGGGTGTGAGATACAAGAGAAAGTAAATTGTCAAGGATGACTCAAGTCGTTGACCCAAGCATTGGAAGGATAGAGTATCCACTTAATTTACCAAGATGGGTAAATCTGGGAAAGGAGCACGTGTAGAGGGACAAGATCAGGAGTATAATTTGGAACATGTTGAGGTTCATATGTCCTTTAGCTAACTAAAGAGATATGTTGAACAGGAGTTTGATCCTGGCATCTGGAGCTCAGGAAAGGCATCATCAGCTACTAGGTAAGTTCTGAGAGCCCTATGATTCTGTGAAACTAACGGGGATAGAAAAGAGCCAGGGGCCACTCAGGAAGAGGAGGAACTGGGTAAGTTGCAAAAAGACTGAGGAGGCTGGAAGAGGTTAGTAAGGAAAACCACAGACATGTGCTGTCCTGGAGGACAAGTGAAGAAGGATTTCAGGGAGGGGAGAGTAATCAGCTCCATCAAATCAAGTAAGATTAGAACAGAGAACAAGCACCGAAGGTCACCTTGATAAGGCTGCTTAGACAGTGATGAGGCCAAAAATTTCAGTGGAGCGGGCTCAGAGGAAGGCAGGAGAACTGAAGACAGGGCAAAAGACAACTCTCTCAAAAAGTTTTGCTAGGAGGGGAAACACAGACATAGTGAGGAAATAGGGCCACGTGAGGGGTGTGTGTGTGTGTGTGTGTGTGTGTGTGTTTTAACCAATGGTGGAATAATACAGTAGGGAGGGAGCCTGGGGAGGAATGCTGGGGCCACGTCCAAAAGAGGCAGGAGGGGTGGGATCTGGCACACAGGTGGAAGGTCATAGCAGTGTGGACAGTCTCTCTGCTGCAGCGGAGAGAAGGTGCAATTCCTCTGCTATTCCCAAGTAAACTAGGTTTCTAGTAACTCAAACTTGCCTCAATTTAGCTTTTTATTCAGGTTGACACTAGTAATGTAACTTTGGTCAGGTTATTTAGTATCTCTAGGTTACAGTTACCTAATTTATAAAGTGAGAATAATAATACTACCTATTTTAGAGAATGCTGGGAGGATTACATGAGTTAAAAATAAATATTTTCATCTAAATATTGGAAAGTGCTTAAGGAGTAACTAGCACATTGTAAGCAATCTACTTTTACCTTTACCAACAGATATTTTTAATGGAGCAATAAAAAGTGAGGAGAGTTGAGATGTTCCAGAACCGATTCTTTCAAAAAAATTACTTAGGGGTGCTTGGCTGGCCTGGTTGAGAGAGCACAAAATTGTTGATCTCGGGGTCATGAGTTTGGGCCCCATGTTGGCTGCAGAGATTACTTAAATAAATAGATTTTTAAAAAATGAAAGAAAAATAACATTCTATAAAAAAAAGAAACAAACATCTCCACTTTAAAAAAATTACTTAAATGTCTGAGCTTTTCCCTCATTTGTCATAGTGGGTATCACCTGAACTATGAATAGTATTGATGTGAAAATCAAGTATCATATATTAAATATGTTTTGAAAAGTAAGTACTAATATTATGATGATTGATATGTTACATTATAATTAAAATTTCATCGGGGTAAATAAGTACTTAAAACCAATTTAGAAAAATTTCAGTTGCTGTGAATTTAATTTTGGCTCAAAGTTTCTTTGAAATTCAGTTTACTGTAGCATTTTTGGGGAAAACTCTTATAACATCCATATATCTAATTATAATGGCATTAAACCTTCACAGCTTTTGTAACCTTCATGAACACATAATGATATTGGAAGAAAAAGGACTGGATAGCGTCTGGCAGCTGACTTCCCATTCAAGGATGTGTTGTGTTATACAGATACTTTATGTTTTTCAATCTTTACTAGTTCTTGGGAGCAAAGTCTGTAAATAAGGGAGGCTCAGCAGGAGTTTGCTGTGCTCCAGGTGTCATCCCCCATCACACTGAGTCCTCTCAAAGGACAGAAAATCAAAGGTTTCTGATGCGCTGGAGCCCTTAAGGCAGCTTTGCATTTCCCTTCTTGCAAAGTTTAATTTCCCAACAATGATAAAATAAGATTATCACAGATCAATGTTATGTGAATCCTCAATTTGAAGTCAACCTGGGTTATCTTGTAATTCTAGAAGGACTAAAGTAGGCCTAAGACACATGTATCTTCCTGTCACCCTGGGTCTACTTCCTGCTTTGTGGGCAATTATGAAGTTGAAAATTTGGAAAATGTTAAAATGTATCTTAACTGAAGAGATTATTCCTAAAGAATAGTTTTAGAGTAATATCCTTCACATACTCCCATCTATTTTTATTTTCGTCCAAGTGTTTCTAAAACCTGTAATAGTTTGTTAAGAAAGTAATGCACAGGAAAATGGAGGCCTGATAAGCAGTGACACAGCAGACAGCGCCCTCTGTGGCCGGCAGTGTGAACTGCGCTCCATCCCGCCCTGAGTGGTTTGCAACCCTCGGAAAATGCTGGCTGTTGTCAGGTCAGTAATTTACATGGCTCTTTTAGGAAAGATGATCGAAGTACCTTTAGAGACATGCTCTCTCAACTCAGTAACTGTAATAGAAACAATAAAGGTCATAGAATTATAGAACCTATAACCCCTAGCGCTATGATGACAGAAGTGTGACAGACCTGCCAATGCAGGCCTCCCAGCCCATTGCTGGAGATTGACCCCACCCACGGTGCTGGGTGCTACGTTGGCACCAGGTGGCCCCTCACTCCCACACCCTCCACATCCCTCTTGAACCGAGTGAACACTGACCCTGAATCTGTAACATGAGGATGGGTGAATGGTCGGGGAAGATCAGAAAAAGGCACAGATGGGGGCCAGGCCCCAAGGTAGGTCAGAATCCACAAAGCACCTGGAGCAGAGTAACCCAGAGGGACAGTAAAAAAGCAGCAGCAACAAGGGACCTTGAGAATGCCAGAGAGGCTGAGAGAACTTTCCAGTTCTAGGATCATGGAGCCTGGTTAGAATTTCTTTTCTGCCCTTAATGAAAGTCCCTGCTATCCCCTTACAGGGAACATTAAAAAAAAAATTAAGATTATTTATTTATTTGGTGGGGAGGAGAGAGACAGAGAGAAAGGCGGAGGGAGTAGAAGGGGAGGAAGAATCTCATTTAGACTCCACCCCGAGTACAAGCCCAACTGGGGGCTCAATCTCAGGATCAAGAAATCACGACCTGAATGGAAACCAAGAGTTGGGCGCTCAACCGACTGTACCACCCAGGCGCCCTTACACTGAAGATTTTATTTCAGTTAGCCTTTTAAGTTTTTCCTTTTTGTAACTTCATAATACCTGAGTCAGAAATGTCTAATCCTCTGCTTCATGGAAAGATCCCTGAAGACAGCAAGGTCACACTGCGGGCTAGTGGTCATTCAGTTCTAGAACCCGATTTACCTGATACCCAATTTGCAAGGCTCTCTGGTTTCATATGTATCAGTAGGCTCTGAAAAAGTTAGATCCAAAGTATTAAGCAATATTTCAATACTGGCTTGCTTTATTATGAAAGTCTTAAATCATGAGTGCCCCCACATAAAAAAGCATCTGGTACCAACGTTTGCTTTCTGGTGGTTCAGCTTGATCTCTAACCAAACAGAGAGAAGACAGGCCTAAAAAACATTCATGCTCACAAGATAAATAACTCATACCCGAATCCTTGGGGAGATCAGGCCCAGTGCATATATCCTATTTCCCTTCTGGGACTGTATCCTGAATCAGCATATTTACATAGACACATCAACAATTTTGTTAAGTCTAACTTCTCTGTCAAGTTCACTTTTAAGTAGTAAGTACAATATTTAATACAAGCTTAATAATAATATTTAATACAACTATTAAATTTAGATGTGTTTTTAAGCTTTTAATAGAGACAGTGTTAGTGATAGAAGAACAACAGAAAAGTGTGTCATAGGGAGCAATTACCACAGCTTCCTGTATAGGTCTTCTGAGAAACAGGGAAGGGAATGTGTGGGCAGTGGCTCCCTCATATACCTGAGGGGCTACGGCACGTTTCGCATGGGCCATGGACAGCAAAACCCCTAGTGGAATGAGTACATATGTGACCCAGGAGTCTTCTTTCATCCTTCTTGAATGTTAACAATATGGAAAGCAGACATGGAAGAGGTGATTCTGAACACCGAGGAATACACAGTGGCCTAGCCTGCCACACTGTGAGTTTGTTAAATTTGGAACTAGGCTGTCTGGTAAACTGAGGTTAACCTGGCTGCAGGTCGTCCCTGGTGATCTAGACTTTCAGTGTAGTTTGGTTCTGAATTCCTGAGTATTGTGGATTGGCTAAATGTGAGTTCTAGGTATCCCCTTTGTGGTTGACCTAAGATTTTCTCTAGAATTGGTCTTCCAGTCATTCTATCAGCTAGGTGGGTTTTGCACTTGAGGAAGGTATTAGAAGTACAGTGTTTATTAGAATTAAAATTCATCAACCAAGAGTAGATACCTATTACTAAATTTCTGGTATACCTTCAGAAAAAGTTTAAAGTTTAAGTTAGGCCAAACAGTTATAGGTATCAGAATAGTAAGCTGATTCTGTCTGTATTTCTAAGAAACACTAAAAATTACAATAATAAAATCCCTATTATAAATATTAGACTATCACACATAGATTGAAGACACTATCTTTCACAGAGTCAGAAAACTCATTTCATAATTATAATAGAGTTAAAATTCTGGTTTGGTCTCACAAAGGATGTTAGGTATAATTTTTATTGTGTTTAAATAATTTTACACTTTTGGGGCACCTGGGTGGCTCAGTTGGGGTTAAGTGTCCGACTCCTGATTTCAGTTCAGGTCATGATCTCAATGGTCGTGGAATCACCCCTGCATTTGGCTCTGTGCTCAGCATGGAGTCTGCTTGAGATTCTCTCTCTCCCTCTTCCTCTGCCCTTACCTCCACTCTCTCTCTTTCCTTTGCTCTCAAATAAATATTAAAAAAACTTTTTTCTATTATTACAATGCTTTCAAGGACTTCACTGGCCTGAAATAAAAATATTCTTACATGTTGATTCAGAATTAAAGGTTATTTTTACACTTTCCTTTTTTGACCAGAAATACGATTTTTGAGACTGTACCTATTTCCCTCAAGATGCCTGTGTGCTTCTTTGGTACACACTAAATACCATGTAAGAGAAAGTCTTGTGGAATCACATAGTGTAAGAAAAAGAGGACACAGCAGGATAAAATGTGACCTCAGGACATTAGACATTTTCAGCTCTGAAACTTGTTCAGGAAGAAAACAGCAGCAGTAGTTCTTCTGCCCCCTGCTGACTCCCCTGTGCATCCTCGAGACCATGAGTTTAGCCTGTAATACCATTGGCCTGGTAAGGGAATAGATTGCCTTAGGGGGTAACTGATTCTAAGACTTGAGACAGGAAAAAAATCAAAACGTGTCTGGAGCATGCTGTTGTTTTCAGATACTATGGATACTTTTAGAAATGTCAGAGTCCTGAAAGGACATTGGCATCGATATAATGGGACTTCCTATTGATCAAGTTGTGAGACTCCGAGCATCAAATACAACAAGCACAGCAAGGCAGTCATAACAAAAAAGTAGACTGTGATGCAAGTTTAAATTTTTTAGTAAGTAAAGGAGTGTTCATATTTTATTTTTTTAAAGGTTTTATTTATTTGAGAGAGAGATAGAGAGCACACAAGTGGGGAGAGGGGCAGAAGGAGAGAGAGAAGCAGATGCCCCCCTGAGCAGGGCACCCAATGCGGAACTCGATCCCAGGACCCCGGGATCAAGATCCGAACCAAGGGCAACTGCTTAACAAACTGAGCCACCCAGGTGCCCCACACAGAGTATTTTATTCCTTCTAATAATTTTGTCTGTTTACAATATTTACATATATAGTTATTTCCAACCACATAAGCATCAAAGAAAAAATACACAGAACTAGGAAGCTGGCCAAAGGATCCTGATAGAAGGTACTAAAATAAAAAAACAGGGTGGGTTTATTAGCATAAATAATAGGATATCAGGTGAGCACAAATAATAACCAGGTAGCAGGTGGCACAGGTGATCATATACAATAATTAAGGAAGAGACACAATTTAACACCGTATTTTAAAACATGAATTATTCAATGTCCTGAAGAGATAAGTTAACTACACAAACTAAATCCCTCATTACCAAGAAATGAAAGCTCTAGAATCAAGATGCCCAATAGGGAATGCAGCCATTTTCAATAATGAAAACAGAACAGATCGAAATACCCGAGTGACAAGCCAACAGGTTAGGCACTATGAGCCATGCAAAGCTTAATGCATCATAGCTGCAAACCACAGCAAGTTTCAAACATAAACACTTATAAGAAGAGGAATTAATAGTTTACCCCCACCACACACACACACACAGCTCTGCATGGTGACTCACGATTGAATCACCCCAGTCCACTACACATTCACGCCAGACGTTTGTATAGACCAAGATTCACCTGGTCAGTAACCCAAATCCTCTCTTTTTCCCTCATTTCTGGTCAGACCACTGAAAGGCAGGCAAGTACTGAGACACTGGGAATAGATCACATTAAGAATCATATTATACTAGGAAGTTATTAAGTACGGAAATAATAAGAATTACCCAAACCATGGTCTTAATGTTTTAGAATAGGTTGAAGTGAATGTGCAATAATACATTTTATAATCACTGCTTATAGTCTTTTACCAGCTATTTAAGGTGTTATTTCAAATGATTCAACCATACTAAATTTGTACTCACAATTTAAAATTTTTCAGAAAATTTAATTAGTCAATTTTGCAATTAATGTGTAAATACTCAAGAAAATTTGGGGTTCCTTATTTTTTTGGTATGAATTTAATGAAGCAATCTTTAAATGAAGTATATACAGTTTTGGGTATTCTTCCCATCTAAATGTGCCTCAGACAATGAAAGCCTCCATTAATTATTATTTTAAAAATTCATAATTCAGAAGAGAAAGTCTATAATTATCAAACCCTAAAAGCCCCTGCTAGAATCCAAAGGGAGAAGTGATTTTAAGAAAGACAAAGCTTGAGGTGTCTATTTCTACCAGTCATCCTTTGCTTGGTTTTGAAGGACAAATGAATCAATTGTAACTTAGTAGGAATCACATTTCCCTACTAACCACTTGGGTAGATGCCATGACATGTGATTGAGATTACTGAACATTCTTCTTCTAACTACAGGATTTAGGTTGTGCTGAGGGTAGGCCCCCCAATGAAACAAAGAATCTGAAGCACAAAATGTTAGCTCGAGAAAACAGGGAAAACTCAAAAGGTCAGTACTTCACAAAGCTACAGTTTGACCAGCTGCCAGATCTTTAGGAATACCATGGAATTGTAAGGATGCCTCTCAAAGAAGGAAAAGCATTAGTTCCATCTAATCTGACCCATGAGAAAAGACACAGAAATAATATTACAAAAATCACATGGTTTTGGTAAATCCTAATAAATATTCACCATACTTTGCCTATCTTGCGTGAAGAATAAATTAGGAAACAAACAAACAAACAAAAAACAGAAAAGAGTTCATCTAACCTGTTAGCTTTCTGAGGGCTACCTTCCTGGCATTTGTTCCTGAGTGAATGTGAGAAACAATTTTAGGAAGATCCCAATTGGGAACATCTCAATTAAAGAAAAAAGAGAGAGAAAGAACAAAACCAACAAAAAAAACAAATCAAAACAAATAGAAACATCTTTGGGAATATAAGTATTCCATCTGCAAAGTTAAGCACAATGTCAATTAATTCCAGTGCTGGTATCACACTGCCCAACGTTGATTATACAACTTTGCAAGTCATGAAGATAAGCCTGAAATTATGAAACCTGTTGGGGGAGCTGGTATTCGGAATGGTACTCTTGATAGGGCCAATAGTTCTGTACATATATAAACACATGTCCATACCCCGAAGGTGCTGTGAGGAGTTGGGGAGGCTGAAATTTGACCAGAAAGCTTTTCATGATTATGGCTTTTTTCTCATTTCTTCATTCCAATCAAAATCCAGTGCTTCATCATCTAGTTCCGATAAAGTAAAGAGAGATTTTTTGGAAAGAAGCAGTCTCTCACTGGACCCCTCCAGCTGAAAAGTTTTCCTTTTCCTGCCAACCACGGCAGCTGCAGCCCCGGGACAAGGGCTGGTGCCTCTCGCCCCCTGGTTCTCCCTTTCAGGAGGAGGAGGGGATTCTGACTTGGATTCAGAGGGGGAAGTAAAGGAGAAGTGTGCCAGTTTGGCTAATGTGCAAGCGTGAACCTTGCTGCTTTTAATATTGCATGAAACCTCTTCCTTTCTGTCTCTTTGGCAAGTAGGAGGAGAATGCCCAGTCTGGTTCCCAAGCTCAAATTCAGGCTGGGTAACTCTTCCTTCAGGGCCACGTTTGCTTTTCTCTCTTGGTCTGTCTTCCTTCAGTGCCTGCTGCGACACATCCATTGCCTGATCCTGTGGCTGATCAGAGTTTCTGCTTCCTGAGGTAGAGGCCAACTTTTGTGGACTCTTTCCAGGCACAACTGCTTTTCTGCTCACTCTCTGGAGAACTCCAGGACTTGGAATTGCTCCTTTAGTTGTGCCAGGAGACATAGGACTGTGGTCTTCAGGGGAGTGGGTCAGTTTTGACTTCTGTTTGAAAGTAAATTTTGCCAGTTTGGCCAGTGGGGGACCTGGACTCTCAGCACTTCCAAGCTCAGGCTCTTCCATTTGAGCAAGGGAGGTCTGTTTCCTTCTTTTGGGAGTTTCCAGTGCTCCTTTGGGGCCACACAAAGAACTGGACTGAGGATGAGAAGGGCCTACAGGCTGTACAGGCACCATGGCGGGGTTCCTGCACAACTCCTGGGCGCTGGCCTTGCGCAGCTGGTGCAGCTTCCTGGAGACATGTTGAGTCAGTACCGAGTCCGGCTCGCCAGCAGACCCTGCTGCTTCCGGAATGACTGCTGCCTTTTTTGCCTCTTCCCCCTCAACATGGTCTGGCCTCCGTGGAGCTTCTATCTCTCCTGGTGCTGGAAGCTGTCCAGTTTCCATTTTGCTCTTTTGGCCTGGCGCACCTTTCTCCTTACCCTGAGCTTTGTTCTTGAAGGTCTGCAAAGTCATTTTCCCACCATTTGTTTTGGGAGATAACGGCACAGTATTTTGAAGTTCAAGCTGATGAGTTGCTATGGAGTCAAACCAGTCCAAACTGTCATCTTTGCTATTTTTGTGCTCAGCAGAATGTTTTCTATTTGCTGGTCTGCTAGGCCCCCCATGGGATAGAGGATCGGAAAGTGGGCTTCGCTCGGGACTGGGTCCAGGAGAGGAGGTCAGCATGCTCCAGTTCACTTCCTGCTGTGCTGACAAGATTCCGGACTTTGCGGTTTCTCCTGGGTCATTTTTTGAGGATCCTGGGTTAGTCTCTGCCTCCACTGCCTGTGGCTGGGATCGGTGCACATTCTGATTCTGTAACCTGTAGCAGAGATAAATAAGGAATATGTATTGAAAAGAAGAGAATTTGCGCTAACCTTTCAATTTCTTGAGTCTGTGAGATGCCATGTAAAGGGCTCGAGTCCAACATAATTCCAAGTTCATGCCAAATACAGTCTCTTAGAGCAGCAGGAGGAAATTATCCTTTCTCATCAGTACAGAATTTAAGTGGCTCTGATAATCATTTTAAAAAGTTAAAGGAAATGGAGTAGCAGGTCTACTTTTTAAGCTCTCCCTACAAGTCTGTCTGAAGGTTAGTATAAAATGCACATTCTAATCTCTCCTGTTGAATGTTCTGCCGCAAGACAAGATTGTCGCTACCTGTTCAGCAGCCGGGTGCTGAGCAAGTAGTTGTTTTATAGCCGGTTTGCAAATGAGAAACAATGTGGAAGAGCAGAAATTATGATCTCCTCACACGTCTCTACCTGAGTACTGAATGTTGGTACACCTGAAAGTCACCTTCCTGGGGAGCAGAGACCACGCTTCCCCTGCACTGTGGCTCACGCTGCCCCGGGGGCATCACGTTCAGGGCACACAGCCTCCAGGCAGCTGGGACTTCTTTCCTGCAAAACTCAGCCCACATTTCAATATGAGCCCTGGGCAGCTACTCTCTAGCAAGCTGACAGAGAGGTGAAACCTACTGACCTCCTGGAATGATCTTATCAGTGACAATAATTTTTAATTGTGGTTATATTAGAAACTAAAATAATGCGAGAGGGCCAATTTGTAACAGACATGGTAGTTTCTCAAAAGGAGGTCCTTCAAAAAGCCCTTCCTAACAACTCAGAAATAGCTTCTCAGTGTAAGGGGCAACATGACCCTGCTTCCACGTGTTACATTCGAAAAGGAATTAAACCAAAGAGCGGATGAGTAAATTATTCTAAAAATCATGTGTAATCATAGAAAAAGGCGAAGAAGAAAAGACATTAAATTTAAATGAATTTTAAATTTAAATATATTTAAATACATTAAAATGTTAATGATAGGCATCTCTGGGAAATAAGATTATATGCGACTTTTGCTTTCCTAATTTATTACTGTTACTTTCCAAAGTACACTATAGAGAACACGTATTACCTCTTATGATCAGGAAAAAAACCCCTCAAAATTATTGTAAAAATACTGGGTTATATTCACTTACTGTAGATTTGGACACATCAATACAGCAAAATCCATATTCATAAGTCATAACCAAACAAAAAAGAAATAGCTTTCAAAATTACTACTATCTAATATACATCAAACTGAGGTCAGGGATATTTGTAATTGTTAAAGCTCCATAAAAATGTTCTAGAAGATAGGGAATTTTAAACGGGTAGAATAATTAAGCTGTCCCAATTTAGTCTAATTCTGACTTTGGGAATTAAATTCTCCCTGACATAAAATGCCGGCAGTTTTACTATACCTTCCTAAAACACAGCTTCTTTGCATTCTGTTTTCAGGTGGTTACAATGGCCACCATCTGAGGTTGGCTGTCACTCGCAAGCATTTTCCAGAAGAAAAGGGTAATAAAAATACAAATAGTTGTATTATTCATATCTGACCCCCTTAAGGGATAGAGAACTCTTTCCTTCGGGGAATAAACCCATCTGCTACTTGGGCTTTTCTCACATGGTAAGATTGGCTTTAGCTGTGTCTTGGAGGCTGTTCACTTACATTTGCTGGGCACCTGGGTTTATAGCTTTGAGGATCAACGCCCTGAACATGACCCTGCATTTCAAAGATGCCTATACCAGAAGAAAAGAATATTTTAAGGTAGAATCCTTTTATTTATTTTATTTTATTTTATTTTATTTTATTTTATTTTATTTTTTCCCCCAGATCATTACCTATTCTTTTTTTCTTTATCTTTCCCTCCAGGTGGGTCATGTTGAATTTGATAAGTCCAGCTGCAATTTTTTCTATCACAGAACACCGATTCTGAGCTTCATAATCCTTTCCTTCCTGAATCCAGCATCTGACAGCTTTTGGCGGTCTGCATGACCAGTTTCTGGCCAGTCAAAATGAGCAGCCTCTCCAAAAGCCAAGCCGGGCCCAAGGAAGGCTGAAAAGGATCCCCTACATCAAACCATAAAAGAACCAAAGGAATAGCTTTCATCTCAACACCATGCTCTGGATCATTCAAAAGCCAGGAGACCAAAAGAAAAGGTGGTTGAGTTTATGTAAAGGGCAAGATGACTGCAGGCTGGCACCTGGGTCTTAGCAACACACAGCCAGTCCCCACACTGCCCCAGGAAGGTTGTGCTAGAGTCTGACACAGAATGCTAATGGATGAAGGCAGTGAGGGAAAGGAGAAAAGCCAGGAAAAGAATTCTCAGAGTTCTACTGATTGCGTCAACAGTCCCAATGCAGTCCCCACATTCTCCTTCAGCATCTGCTCTGCTTCCACATGTCTCCATTCACCAGCCCCTAGATTTGAGGTCAAGGCCAAGTGCCACCTCGGGGCAGTTACTGAGCCACTTGCACTGACCACGAAGATACCCAAAAGGATATCCCAGCTGCTGCTCACTTGTGTTTCACAGGTACACACACCAAGTCTAGCTTTTTAGAAGCTCATATATGCCAGGAGCAACCAAACACTGAAGTGGGGACAAAAATCCTTTAGGTAATGCACGTGACATGTTCCTTCCCACGTGTCCACATTTTAACAAATCATTAGAAAGCAGAGTTTTGAAACATTACTTTTGTCACCCTGTGAGATGAGAGACCAATTTTCCTCTTCAACAAAATATATCATTCTCACTGGGGATTTTTTTTTTCTTAGTCTGTTAAATATATAAAATTTTAAAAGTCATGACTTTGGGCATGTAGGGAAGGAAAATCATGATGCTGAAGGGAGGGTCAGAGCTGTTGCTAATGAACCAGGAGGGCCCTTCCCAGGTGAAAGTCAGTACTAGTTACCTCTACTTCCCTAACTTGCCCCACATGCTAGCTACAGCTGGCCTAAGAGCAGTCTGGGCCCGAGTCTTCTGTGATTTTTCTTTCATCAGGTTTATATAAAGATCAAATACTTACTATGCTTGGAAGAAAGCTTTAAAAACATTAAGAATAAAATTTAAATACTAATAAACACTAAGATTCTTTATGTAAACTCCCTTGTACATGCCCTTTCTTGGCAAGGAAAAATGATAAAGCCAAATTATTAAAATATTTTGTGTCTGGGTCTGGCCTGGGATAGAGCACTTTCCTGGAGTCCAACTTCTTTCTCAACAGCATTCCAGCCACCTCTCTGAATAGCACTGCTCTACTTCTAGTGAACCAAAGAAAAACAGAAGAAGTAGTCGCAATAAACAGAATGAAGCCCACTTAACAAGATTTCTTGATTCCATGGAAACTGTGTCTTAAGTGTAAACTGTGACTAGTCAACCTTGGTGCTTCTCATGTAATTGGTAACCAGTGGTAAAAATTGAGTAAATTAATATATAGTTTGCTATATATATAGTAAAGAACCACTCAGTGTTCTTTATGAGGCTCACCAAACCAGCAAGCCAAGGAAATGTAGCTATGGAAAGCTCCAAAGAGGGCAGCCATCAGTTCCCCCATTCTTGTATGTCTATGTCACTCCCATCAAGAGGTGGTGTCTATTTCCCCCTGCCTTGCATGGGGCCTGATCTTGTGACTTGCTCTGACCTTCAAAATGTGACAGAAATGATGTTGTACCACTTCTGGCCCAGCTCATAAGAGGCCTGGCAGCTTCGATTTTTGTTCTGTTGGAGCCTTAAGCTACAGAGTACAGAGTGGCCAGCCATCCCTGCTAAGGCACCACACACATGTGAGGCAAGCCATTCTGGATGTTCCAGTCCCACCTGAGCTCCCAGCTAAACACAGGTGTGCTGCCAGCCAACACCATATGGAGTGGAGAGAAGCATTCTCACTGAGCCACCCTGAATTTCTGACTCAGAAGAGTGAGCACTAAAATGGTGGTGGGGGTTTTTTTTGTTTGTTTTTTAAGCCCCTGAGCTTTCCCGTCATTGATTACACAGCAACAGGTAACTGAGCCAATCTCTTTCAGATAGTACAGACAGACTTTCGACTTAATTTCCACTTCTTTCATTTCACTAAATGTCGAACAAGGATCTTCCATTGTAAGTCTTGCTTAGACGTCTTTTCTCACCTTTCAAGTCTTCTTAGCTCTTCACTCAAGAGGTTGTGTAGCTCCAGCTTTTCCAGAATAAGCTCACACTGCCTCTGGTACTGCTTCAGAGGGTTTTCAGGAAAGGCAGTGTGGAGTGCATTCACACCTCCTAGCAGTGCACCTCCCTAAGGGGTGAGAAAATGGGAAATAGCAGGGGAGTCACCAGAAAACACCCACTAGAGACCACAGCTCCCAGATCAGCTTTTATCACAATCACCTGAAGGCCTTTTCCAAATTTCAGCAGTTCTCGGCCCCCATTCCTGACAGCAAGCATTGCTCCAGGAAGCACACTGCCTCTAGTGGGGCCATGAGCATCCCTCAGATGTGCTGAGGGAAAAAAAGAGAGACCCACTACTGTACCTAGTGGGCCAAAGCAATGCTACTGATGCAAAGGGTATTTCCACAAGTTTTTTCCCTTCTTTTAAATGGTTTCCTTTGGATCTAGTTCCTTTGGATCTATATCCAGAATATGATCATTTTTATAACTTCTGATATGCTCTAAATTGTCTTGTCTTTTTTTACATGATTATAATTAGGGTTCAAATATTAGGTGCAAAGTGCCCTCACCTGCATCGAAGATTCCATCACTGACACAGCTGTCACAGCGTCTTCCAGAGTCACAGCATCACGAAACATCAGGCGAGCGTGAGCTAAGAAAATCAGGAAGACGGAAATGTTTCTAGTGAGTATTTGAGGTGATATATGCAATACTTTATCTGAGGCCCTTGAAAAATTATATTTAATGAATGCACTACTAATCACAAATTCATTTTACTAAAACAAGCACAAAAGTCTAATTTCAACTAGCTTTAAAGTTGTTTCTCTAATAATGGGCCTAATCTTGCACAGCCCATGGCAATTCTGGGTATTTATATGAAAAAGTTCTCTGGGCTCCAAAAGGAAAGGGGTTCTAGGAGCATATCTTAATATTCAATAACTTTTAATACTTATCTTCTTGTCTTTTATAGAAATATACAGTATAAAACTTGTTTCTCTTCTCTGACACTTCTCTTTATCTCTGGGTTTTTCAAAACTACCAAACTCACCAGCCTGCATTTGGGGTACTTCTTGGCTTAATATTAGCTATAAATCCTTGACAATGTAAAGTGCATTGGTTTTACAGAACTTTTTATTAAGCATTCTGTCATCATATGATACATCAGTTCATGTGGAATGTTTTTTAAGAGTTAATTTAACAAGAGCTATGAATAAAAGTCACTGTTAGGAAAAAAGTTGAGAGGCAGCTTCCTTGTATGTATGCACAAAGTCTCAGGCCTTTGGGATGGGCTAGTTTCCTACGTTAGTGGTGGGGTGTGAATGGCAATTAGTGAGAAAAAAAAACAGAGATGCTACATAGGAAACAACTCTAAATAAGAAAGTGTTCCACTCCAAATGCTAACAGATTGTCACTGAGAAACAAACATTAGTAAATAAGACTTTCTAAATTAATCATGTCTCCACTTTCTTAATGATGCTACATTCTACTCAATACCCATAATCTGTCCCCAGAAGAATGGAAATTTCATAGCTCAGAGCCTTTACTTTCTAAGTGACTATGAGCACCTTAGGATTCTTCTTATTCATCTTTGAATTCATGGTGCCAAGCTCCATGCCTTGCACATATTGGGCACCCAACAGAAGTATTATTTGTTGAATGAAATAAACCTTCTGCTAATCGGATCAAGCTTTCCAACAGACGGATGGTGGTCCGGGCGGCGTTCCGGGAATCACTCTGCCGCTGCATCTGGTAGTACCGGAGAAGGACCTGATTACCCTCATCGGACAGCGTGGGCTGAAGATTCCGAATCAGGCAGAAGTAGGTCTTCATCTTTTCCATGCTCCAGAGTTTCTCTGATTTGCTTGGGTAACCTGTATGTATCAGGTGCTAGGTCAGTAATTTCTAGGAACAGGTCAACATCTCGCTTTAAGGGTTTTGATAAAGTTCTTACACTCATTTTTTAAAAAGATAACCTTTAAGTCTGTGGCCACTAAAACCTAGATCTGACTCTGCACAGTACAGAGTTCAAGAATAAGTAGCCTTAGGATCTAAGCTCAATAAAGGTAAACTTCCTATAGGGGCTAAAATTATCCACAATAATTCTGGTCCATCCTATAGTAATACATAGTATTTGAGTAAATCTAATTAAAGAGAAACTTACATTTAGAGATTTCTGTTTCATAATTCAGTCCACTTTTCTTCACATGCAAGAGATGAGTGTTAATTATATATCATAAGGTTGCCTCCTTTCATCACAAAGAACTCATATACCGACTGTAGTATCATCGGTAGGCCCTGGTCCTTCTACTCATTATTCTGAGCACACTAAATGGCTCCTCTGACTGCCTTCTGTGTGAGCATTGCTCTAATGCTGCTTAGGTAGGGTACCTTGGGTTTTTATTTCATTTTCTTCAAAGAGAATTTCATGTGGTTATGTCTACTTTTTCTTGGTCAACTTGAATGATTCATCTTCACGTACCTTTGTTTTCTAAGATAAAGGAAGAAATTATACGATCCCAGTCTTCATTCTTGGTATCGAGCAGAACCAGGATCAGATCAAATCGACTTAAGAGGGGGCTGCCAAGGGCGATGTTCACAGACACAGACTCGTGGGTGTCATACTGGCCTTTGGGATTAGTTGCTGCCAGGATGGTGGTCCTTGTGTTCAGCTTGCACACGAGGCTATTCAAAGAAAGGGTATAATTCACTCACTGTTGAGATTCAAATAAAAAGCAAAATTAAACTTGTTAATAAAAAAGGGGCTACTCTTGTACCCTGTGTACCTTGTGTGTAAGAGGATGGGGAATGATACAAGAATGTATCACAAACAACAAGGCCGAAGGAAGTAGACTTACAGTAGCCTATCCTGAAGGGAAGCTACTACTGATTAAACACTTCTTATGCCCCTCCTATGAGCAGACCCCTCTGTTGGGTGCTAAGAGGTATACAAAACTAACTAAATATGATACTGCTCTTAAATCTACAATTTAAGCTTGCAGTCTACAAGCTACAATGGTAAGAGAGGAAAGACTGTGGTAAGTTCTAGAAGGATAAAGTTCCCAGGGGAAGTAAAGATGATGTATACTCATTTGTGTGGATGGAAGAGATGATTAGAGAAACATTATCAAGTAGCTTCATAACATCTGGACTTGAAGTGGGGGTAGACAGGTGTGTATATATATCCACACACCTACACATAAATGTACACGCAGACATACCACACACACATATCTGTGAAAGTGAAGGTGAGGGGCAGAGGTAAGGGGGACTTTGGAGAATGGTTAGTGGATGAAGCAAAACTTCCTGTGTGCTCGCTTCTTTTGATTTTTCTAGAAGTGAAAGAAACAAGAGTCAGAAAGAGAGAGGGAGGGAGAGAAACAAAGGAAGTAAAAGATGGGGAGGGGGGAAAGGAAATCAGGAAAAATAAGGATTGATTAGCATCATGTCTTTTGTTTGTTCTGAATATAATCGACTAACATAATGTTACATTAGTTTCAGGTGCATAAGTTAAGTGATTTGACAAGTTTATACATTATGCTATGTTCACCACAGGTGTAGCTATTATCTGTCCCATTACATCGCTACTACAATATCACTGACTATATTCCTTACGTTCTGCTCTTTATTCCCTTTATTGAGTATTAACTCAATACAAAACTGAAGTAATTCCCTCTTCCTTTTGCCTATTTTGCCCAAACTCCATGCCCCTTCCCTTTGGCAACCCTCAGTTTGTTCTCTGTAGTTCTAGTTTTGATTCTGCTTTTTTTTTTTTTTTTAGATTTCATTTATGAGTGGAATCATATATGGTATTTGTCTTTCTCAGTCTGACTTATTTCACTCAGCATAATATCCTCTAGGTCCACCCATGTTGTCTCAAATGGCAGATCTCATCCTTTTTAATGGCTGTGTAATATTTGTGTGTGTGCGTGCATGAACGTGTGTATGTACATACACATCACATTTCCCTTATGCATTTGTCTCCTGATGGACACTTAGTTTGCTTCCATGTCTTGGCTGTTGTAAATAATGCTTCAATAAACATAAGAGTGCAAGTATCTTTTTGAGTTAGTTTTTGTTTTCCAATAGTGGAATTATTGGACCATATGGTGTTCCTATTTTTAATTTTTTGAGGAACTTCCATACTGTCTTCCACAATGGCTATACCAATTTACACTGCCACCAACAGTACACAAGGGTTCCTTTTTTCCCACATCCTCACTAACATTTGTTGTTTCTTATCTTTTTGATTTTAGCCATTCTAACAGGTGATATCTCATGATAGTTTTGATTTGCATTTCTCTGATGATGAGTGATGATGAGTGACACTGATATGTGTCTGTTGGCCATCTGTATGTCGTCTTTGGAAAAATGTCTATTCGGGTCCAGAAAAATCCTAAACAATCCACCAGAAAAGTACCAGAATAAACAAATTTAGTAAAATGGTAAGATACAAAATTATTACCAAGAAATTTATAGCTTTTCCATACACTAACAATGAAATTGCAGAAAGAGAAATTTAAAAACAACACCACTTACAGCTGCACCAAAAAGAATAAAATACCTGGAAAGAAGCTTAACCAAAGAGGTGAATGACCTATACTCTGAAAACTATAAAACACTGACGAAAGAAACTGAAGGTGACACAAACAAATGGAAAGATTTTCCAGGCTCATGGGTTGGAAGAACAAAAACTGTTAAAATGTCCACACTACCCAAAGTAATCTACAAGTTCAATGCAATCCCTAACAAAATACCAACATTATTTTTCACAGAACAGAATAATAAAAAAATTTGTATGGAATCACAGAAGACCCCAAATAGTCAAAACAATCCTGAGAAAGAACAAAGATGGAGGTATCACAATTTAGATCTCAAGATATACTATAAAGCTGTAGTGACTGAAACAATAATGTACTGGCACAAAAAACCAGAAACATAGATCGATGGAACAGAACAGAGACTCCAGAAACAAGTTCCTGATTACATGGTCAGTTCATCTATGAGAAAGGAGGCAAGAATATACAAATGGGGAAAAGACAGTTTTTTTAATAAATGGTTCTGTGAAAATTGGACAACTACATGTAGAAGACTGAAACTGGACTATTTTCTAATACCATGAACAAAAATGAAATGGATTAAAGACCTAAACATGAAACCTGAAGCCATAAAAATCCTAGAGGAGAACATGGGCAGCAATTTCTCTAACATCAACCATAGCAACTCTTTTTCTTTTTTTCTTTTCTTTACTTTTTATTCTCTCTCTCCTTCCTCCCTCTGTCCCTCCCTCCTTCCCTTCCTTCCTCTTTCTTTCAATAGATTTTATTTATTTATTTGAAAGAGAGAGAGAGTGTGTGTGTCTCCTTGCACAAGCAGGGAGGAGGGGCAGAGGGGGAGAGAGAGGGACAAGCAGAGTTCACACTGAGCCCCTGAAGCGGGACTCAATCTCAGGACCCTGAGATCATGACCTGAGCTGAAACAGAGTCAGACGCTTAACTGATTGAGCCACCCAGGTGTCCCATATAGCAACAGTTTTCTAGATATGTCTCCTAAGACAAGGGAAATGAAAGCAAAAATAAACTATTGGGAATACATCAAAATAAAGCTTCTTCACAGCAAAGGAAACCACAAGGAAACAGAAGACAATGTACTGAATGGGATAAGATATTTGTAAATGATAAATCTGGAAGGGGTTAATATCCAAAGTATATAAAGAGCTTACACAACTCAGCACCAGAAAAACCAAACAATCCAATTAAAAAATGGGCAGAAGACCTGAATAGTTATTTTTCCAAAGAAGACATACGGATAGCCAACAGACATATGAAAAACATCACATTTTTGAGGAGAAACAGTGAAGGGCAGACTGAGGAGGTCTGGGCACCGTGGGCAAGTTAGATGGCCAGGACCCATGGAGGAGATGAGGCAATGGTAGGGGAAGGGGTACACAAGTCCTGAACAGAGCAGGGGCGCCAAGGGTATGGCTATGCCATAACTTAGATACTGTTCTTAAACTTATTAATGATGGCCAAGTCCCCAAAATAACATGGCATGTTCATTAACAATAACAAATATAGATTCTTTTCTCTCTCTAAATCTGAATGCTCTCCACTCAATGGCCGTTTTTAGTTATAGTGGCATGTCTGCCTCTCAGCAGTCACAGACCAGTGACATCAGCAAACATGTGCTACATTTGTTAATGTCTGATCTATTTCCAGTTGGCTTTAGCGATCAGCCCATGCCCTGAGACTGAAAAAGTATGAGAATCTTTATTTGTGGTAAATGGCACAAGACGACACTCATCACAGAATGACAAACAAGGCACTAAATCCCCCTTTAAAACCAAATCCCCTCTTAAAAAATTACTGAAAGGGGAAAATTCTGAACGGACAGTCTGCATCTTACAATTTATGTGCCAAAATGGCTTTGTAAGGGCAGTTGTTTAGAACTTGGAATCCAGTTTGCCAAAAAGAATGTAGTAAATTGTTCCTAACTAATCCCGCAAAACACATTTCATCCACTCTGAAGTGAGGCTGTTTGCCTTTATCATAGGAAGGAATATTGCTGGGATACTGGCAACGAGACAAAATACAACAGAAAAGAATTTAAAAAAATATTTTCAATGTGAGGTAAACTTGACTGCTCTTCCTCTCTCTGATCAATGAATGGATTTTAAGCCATTTCCTGTGTGCAGAGGACGGGACTGAGAATTCAGGAGGGTGTACCCTGGCCCCTGCCTTCAGTCAGTTTACAACAGAGCTGCTGGAGGAAGGGGAGGCACCGCACAGCGCCCGCCAAGCAGCGGATGATGGCGTCCCTGTCAGCATCAGCATCGGAAAAACACTTCAGCGCAGGCTCCTGCGTATCAATGAGGTATATTATCTTAAAGATATCCATGATGTGAGAAGGAAGATGAACAAACACACACAGAAAGAAGGTGGTGAATTATTCCTAATCAGGACAAAACGAAACAAACAAGCTTAAGGAAGGGGGTAAGGACAATTTTATGTGAAGGAAACGGCTGCCTGAGGAGCAGTTCGTGGAAATGGGAGCAATGAAAAACAGAGGAGCGGTCACCTGAAAGAGGGGAAGGTAGCTTCCGTGCCTGGTGGCTGCAGGTCTGTGACACAAACAAACATTACTGCGTTAAACACTGGATGGGGCTTTAGGAGATGCAGATACCCATACACAGTCGAATCCTAAGTACTTTGTGTATAGTGGTGGCTCACTGAGTAACTACTGAATGAACTCATGAGTTAGGGTAAGGTGACAGTGGTTTTTCCAACCCGTAGGACCTCTGCCTTCTTTGATAACAATAATGAAAGTAATTACCATATCTGTAATGGCAAGCACCGGGCTAGGCTTTATGTATGTATACTCTCCCTACGATGTACAATCACCTGAAAGGTAGATAACATATCACTGGCTTGGTAATATGGAAAGTAGAAGGTAAAAGATGTTAGTAACTCCCCGACAGGTGATAGAGAGCGGCAGAACTGCCATTCAAACCCAGACTGGCTACCTCCACAACCAGTGCTCTTTTACCTGCAGACTGTCCCCCTGCCCCCTACCCCCCAGTGGTGGACCATCTGAAACAGTTCCTGTGGTTGTAGAGAACCCACCTGATGCTTTAGGTAGTCACTGACTTGCCTTATCTTTTTCCTATTGGATTTGATCCTCCTTGAGGGACTGTGACTTACTGTTATCCTCACCTGCCTGTCTCATATTAAATGCTTATAAACATCCACTAAATAATGATAAATAAAAAATAAAGCTTTACCTAGTTCCGTATTTCTAAAATTCAATGCCATTCTATAGTTACAGGTTTCAACAGCAATAAAATAATCATGCTAATATATATGTTTTTCTACATTTACTTCAAGGAAGGAAAACATTCCAGTTTCTGGAAAAATCTACCTTTTTAAAAATTCAATTAACAGAGTGTATAATTAGTCTCAGAGGTAGAGTTTAGTGATTCATCAGTTGCATGTAACACCAGTGCTCATTACATCACCCAGTTACCCCATTCCTCCCACACTTTTCCCCTTCAGCAATCCTCAGTTTGTTTCCTGAGATTAAGAGACTCTTAATTGTTTTGTCTATTTTGTTTCTCAAACTCTACATGTGAGTGAAATCATATGATAATTTTTCTATTTTTAGTCCACTTGTTTATACTTTCCCAAAACCATAGTAGTAAGTTTTCTAGACATTGCAAAGTTAGGTTACATAAATTATTTTCACTGTTACAGGCCCTCCGAGAAGTGCTTTTGTTTTTACGATACTCTCCCAGTATTCTCAGTGCATCCTTTAAGGGGTGATCCCCATCTCCACTCATGGCTTTAGTCACTGTCGATATGCTGGGACCCCTAAGTTCATTTCTCCCTTGTGACAGTGGCTGCTATGTATTCACCAAACTTTGTTTCCCTTTCACCCTAGGAGCAGAGCCAGACCGTGTTTTCCATCCTTTTTTATAGTCAAGTAGGACTGCAGGGAAGAAGTGTTGCCAATGGAATGGGGGCGGAAGAACACGTGCCATTTCCGGGGGGCCGGGGGGAGGGTCGTCCCTAAAAGCCTTCCCGTGTAACCCTCCTCCTCCTTCTCTCTCTTTGCCAGTACAGACAAGGATAAGGCCATGGAGTCAGAGAGCCACCTGAAGGAGGAAGCCTGGGTCCTGGGTGACTGTGTGGAGCAGAGTGTCCCACCCTCAACCCACATCTGACTGTGACATGAAGCAAGAAAAACTTCCTTTGGCAAAATACTGCATGAAAGAGATGAGCATAGGAAAGAACTGACCAGTTCTCAAGCAGTAATGAAAGACAGTACACAACTCAGACAAGTGACATGTTAAAAGGTTGTAAAAAACAACTACTTCCAGACCCCAGAGAGTGAGAGCAAGACTGAAAAAGCTTTGAACAACAGGCCCCAGGAAATTTGCTCAGTTGTACAAAATGACCCAGGGTAAGTAAGGGTGAAGCCTTCAGTTTTTAGACAAAGGGCTTACTTTGGGCTGCTTTAACAAAATATCATTGACGGTGGCTTCAACAGCAGACATTTATTTCTTACCGTTCTGGAAGCTGGAAGTACAAGGTCAAAGTGCTGGCAGATTCAGTTCCTAGTGAGAAACCTCTTCCTGGTTTGTAACAGCTGCCTTCTCACAGTGCTCACATGGTCTTTCCTTGTTCTCTCTCTCTCTCTCTCTCTCTCTCTCTGTGTGTGTGTCTGTGTAAAGAAAGAGAGAGAACTCTGGTCTCTCCTCTTCCCACAAGGACATTAATCCCACTACGGAGGCACTACCCTCCCTAAGGCCCCAACTCAATATTATCACATTGGGGATTAGGGCTTCAGCATGTGGATTTGGGGGAATCACAAATATTCAGTCCATAATAGCTTCCAGTTTTTTTTATTGTGGTAAAAGAATATACATAACATGAAATTTACCACCCTAATTATTTTTAAGTGTACTTAAAAATATTGTTATTTTTAACAATAAGAATAACTTAACAGTGTTAAGTATATTCATATTCACACTGTTGTACAGCTAATCTTCAAAACTATTTTCATCTTGCAGAACTGAAACTCTATGCCCATTAAACCACAACTCCCCATTTTCCCCTCTTCCAAGTCCCTGGAAATCACCATTTTACATTCTGTCATTATGAATTTGACTACTCTAGAAATCCATATAAGTGTAATCATTCCATATTTATCTTTTGGGGCTGACTTATTTCCCTTAATATACTGATGTCCTCAAGGATCATCCCTGTTGTAGTAAATAGAATTTCCTTCCATTTTAAAGCGGAATAGTATTTCATGTGTGCACGTGTGTATGTGTGTGTGTGTATCACATTTTGTTTATGTATTTGTCCCTCTGTGGATACTCGTGTTGCTTCCACCTCATGGTCATTGAGCATAGTATTGCTGTGAACATTCATTCTTTAATCATCCTAACGGTGGCTGTCTTCAGGCCATCTAAAACTGAAGGCTTCACCCTTATTTACCCTGGGTCATTTTGTACAACTGAGCAAATTTCCTGGAGCAAAGCCTTTTCAGTCTTTGCTCTTACTCTCTGGGGTCTGGAAGTAGTTGTTTACAAGAAAACAAAAACCCAACAAACCACGCTTGAGAATCTGTGAAGAAAAGAACTCTGGATCCTGGCACAACCAATTGGTGGGAAGCAAAGAGATGAGAGGCCTCTTTCCAGGGGATGTGTGCTGCCCAAGAAACCACAACCCCCCTCTAAAGAAATCCTCTGTTGCTTTCAAGTTGTAAAACAACCTGGGGCAGAAAGGGCACCAGAAGTACAAGCAAAAGAAGGCAAAACAGATAAAATGGACTTCACCAAAATTAAAAACTTTGTGCTTCAAAGAGTGCCATCAAAGAAGTGAAGAAACCCACAGAATGAAATTATTTGTATATTATATCTGTGAAAGGACTTATATCCAGAACATACAAATAACTCCTAAAACTCAACAATAAAAGGACAAATAACCCAGTTCAAAAATGGGCAAAGGATTCGAATAGATATTTCTCCAATGAAAATACACAAATGGCCAATAACATGTGAAAAGATGCTCATTAAATAAGTCAAATAAGTTGTTAGGGAAATGCGAAACAAGACCACAGGTGGGATACTACTTTAGACACTAGGATTGTTATAATCACAAAGACATCAAGTGTTGGCAAGGATGTAGAGAAATGGGAACCTTCTTGCAATGCTCAAGGGACTCTAAACTGGTACCGTGGCATTAGAAAACAGTTTGATGGTTCCTTAACAAGTTAAATATGGTTCCCATATGAGCTGGCAATCCCTTCTATTATATACCCAAGAGCAATGAAAACATATCCACACAAAACTTGTATGTGAGTCTTCTTAGTAATATTCATAATAGCCAAAAAATAGGAACAGCCCAAAGTTCTATCAACTGATGAATGGATAAACAAACTGTGGTATAGTCATATAATGGAGTACTATTTGGCCATGAGAAGAAACAAACTATAGGTCCATGCAACAACTTGGATGAACCTTGGGAACATTGTGCTAATATTCTTCAGGACCAGTCCTGAAAGCTAATGTGCTCTAGGACAGAAGGAGCCAGGGCCCCTGAGTGACTTCGTGGGCTAGAACTCCTCTCCCACACACAGATGAGCCAGACACAATTTCGATTGCACTAAGCCACTGTCTGCTAGTGCAGTGAGCCTACCCTGAATAACACATGACAAATCTCTCTACTGAGCACCAGATCCTTTGCCTGTGGCAAAAACTACTCCAATGTTTGAGCGGTCTCCTCGCCAAAAGAATTAGGCCAAAAAACAGCCTGCAATGCAATTGTCACATATGTTTCTAGAACATCCAACATTTCTAGAAGGGTAAAAATCCTCACAAAAATACACAAAATAAGAATATGTTAATGATATCCTCACAATCCATTAGATACATATTTGATAATCTTCAATGCTAGGTATACACACCCTCTCCTCTTTTCCGTAAGGTTGATAAAGCTAGATTGATTCCATGAAGGGTAGCAAGAAGGTCACAGACCAGGACAGGAGTCAATGTACTGCTTATACAGAGCATCTAGAAAGAACAGAAACTCTCGAAGTACATGATGTGAACGTACATATTCACATCCTGGTGGCATGCTTGGATGCCTCCAAGGGACACCGCTTGACTTGCTTCAGAGCCTCCTCAGTCCACTAGGAGTCAGAGTCCTCTCAGTGGGGTGGCAGGGAGGACTTGCTCCCACCTATCCCTGTCTCCCTGCCTGGACCTGGGGCTGATCTGAGGTGGAGGTGACCAGAGATGCAGCTTCCCAAGATCCGGAGGAAGAGGCAGCCAGGTAGCCTGGTGTGCACAGCAATCTTACCTGGGAGCAGGGGTTCCTACACCCGACTCATCAATGAGAACCAAGGTGGGTTTTAATAATAGAGAGTCCCAGGTCCCATCTCTGAGAGTCTGATGTGTAGGCTGGGCATGGCCTAGGAAACTGAAGATCGGCTGAGTGGGACTGGTGCTGTGGCTCTTCTATGACCGTTAGAATTGCATGTAAAATAAACGCTTACTTGTCTGTCTCGCTATGAAGTTCTGAGCATCTTGAGAACAAAGGCTCTGTCTTTTCGTCTTTGTGGCGTGAGTAGCTAGCAGAGAGCATGACATTGCTTAGTGCTCAAGATACGTTTACTGAGCAAAACAATAAATTGCCAACATGCTTGTTTTTAAAATTTAGACCGTATTTCCTACCTAGCCTTGTGAGTATAATTTAGTAGCACCAAATATATAATTGTGATATCAGATTTTTCCCTATAATGGTCCTTAGCAAATAGCAAAGGAATCCTCTATTACTTAAGAGTCTACTGACACCCCGCCCTGGAATTCTAACTGTGCAGTGTGTGCAAAGAGACACATTAAAAACAAGCAAGCAAGCAAGCAAGCAAACAAACACCCGAGAAATTTCCTACAGTCTTGGAGGTCAGCCAGATACTCTGATTCAGTGGTTCATACTAATATCCTTAAAGGATATTATAATTTGAATTTAAAAAAAATCCTTCACATATGTGGAATTTGAGAAAAAAGGCAGAGGAGCATAGGGAAAGGGAGGGAAAAATGAAACAAGATGAAACCAGAGAGGGAGACAAACCATAAGACACTCTTAATCTCAGGAAACAAACTGAGGGTTGCTGGACAGGAGGAAGGTGGGAGGGATGGGGTGGCTAGGTGATGGACATTGGGGAGGGTATGTACTATGGTGAGTGCTGGGATTTGTGTAGGACTAATAATTCACAGACCTGTACCCCTGAAACAAATAGTACATTATATATTAATAATTTAAAAATCCTTCACAAAGCAATCAGACTTTAGTCATTTGAAACATGAGAGAAAGAAAGAAAGCAAAACCAGACACATTTAAGAATTCCTAAATATGATGTTATAAGGTATCAAACATCTTAAAGAAAAACTTGAAGTGTTCTCAGAAAAAAGGGCTCAGTACATCTGGATGGTGTTAGCTTTTGTACTGCTGGCTAAATGAAAAAAGTCTTTGAGGAGTAGGCAAGGTCTTTTAAGGGTCAAATTCAGAGTATCTTTATTTTGCTTTGGTAGAATACATGATTAAGTATTCCCTTTTCACAGGTAACCCTTCTAATCTGCTCACAAATTAACAACTTGATATGCTTCATGTCTCTAGAGACATTTTCTCAAGAGCTCTGAATTTGGCAAATAATTGTATACTTTGCATCAGGAAGATTAACAGGCTTCTAATTAAGGAGAGAATGAACTGAAGATTCTGAAAACTGTTAGCCAAAAAATGAGATGAGCTCCTGTTGGAGGCAGACCCAAACTCTTTCATAAACTGCACAGTGACACACAGATCAGGTGCCATGAAAAATGAACATGAGGGGTGCCTGGGTGGCTCAGTCGGTTAAGCAGATGCCTTCGGCTCAGGTTGTGATTCCGGGGTCCTGGGGTTAACACCCACATTGGCCTCCCTGCTCTGTGGGGAGTCTGCTTCTCCCTCTGCCCATGCTCTGTCTCTGCCTTGCATGCATGTGTGTTCTCTCTCTCTCTTTCAAATAAATAAAATCTTAAAAAAAAAAAAAAAGATAGAAAGAAAAATGAACATGAACTATGGGGGAACTTAAAAATGTTTCCGTTATTCCCGCCACCGAGCAGATGATACATGCACACTGTGCACTGAAGGCACACTTGACAGCCATCCCAAGAACAAAACCAGTATGTGCTATTCTCGCACTGTTCCCTAAGTGACATTATGTCAAAGGACAGTTCCTCCAGCTGGAGGAAAAGTATCACATAATTGGTGGGAGATATGATCTGGGGACAAACTGTAAAACCTAATACAGAGCTTGACCAGGTGTGACTAAGTAGTGTCTTTATAAACCCCAACACCCTTTCTAGCTAGCTCATTGAGACCCACTGAGCTCGAGACCCTCCTCATTCAGAAGTACCTCTTATTAGATGGAGTCACCAGGCTATTCTGTCTGCCCAAACTATTGCTCCCAGCACTGACGAGCCAACCAGCTCGAACAACTGCCAGAGGACTTGATGTGTATTGCTTAAGTGATTCTTTTGTCCTCAGTATACAGGAGTTCTGGACAGGCCAGTCACTGGAATGTTCGTGAAGCCTATAACTCCACAGACCCTTCTTTGTGAACTGCCTTGCGGGAACAGCGGGCCAGACCAGAGACTGGGAACCAACTAACGGCAGTCACTCCCCGAGCTGCTCGGAGTCCTCGAGCTGCTGCTGGATGAGTCTACGAGGGACAATGTAATCCACCCTCTTTTGAGGGTATCTGAAACGGACACAACAGGGAGAACTGAACTACTAAAGAGAACTGAATGAGTCTGAAAGACCCACAAACACACACACACACACACACACACACACACAGAAACAATCACAGGAAAGTATGAGTCACAATAATGGGAGAACAGGAATGTCTGCTATTTTATATCTACTTTGCACAGACTCCCATTCCCCAAATTATGTTCCAGCCAAAGGAAGCAGCTTCTTTTTTCCTGTCCCTCAGTTTCCATATTTGTGAAAAGGGAGTTTTAATGATAGCCTGATATAGAACTGTTGTGAGAAAGAAATGGGTTATTTCATGCACAATACTTAGAATAGAACCTAGCACCTAATAAGTACTAGATAAATACAGATATCCCTTATTATCCAAACTCCTGCTTTCTAAAAAAGGAATTTGAATATAGTAAGATAAGTTTTCTGATAAATTCCTTGTACCCAAATTCTGGAACAAAATAGATTTGGCTAGTGATACTTGTGTTACTTATTATAGTTAAGCACCTCATCATGTGCCAGATACCACACTGTGTGATTTACCAACTTTCTTTTTCAATTTTATTGAATTCCATTTGACATGTAACGTTATATAAACTCAAGGTACATGACATATTGATATGATACACTTACATATTGTAATAGGTTGCAATTGTAGTGAAAGTTAGCACTTCCATCATGTTACTTAATTACCATTTCTTTTTTAATAGTGAGAGTGATTAAGACCTAGTTACAGAGTGCCTGTTTGGCTCCCTCTGTTAAGCCTCTGACTCTTGGCTTTGCCTCATGATCTCAGGGTTGTGAGATCAAGCCCCATGTTGGGCTCTGCGCTCAGTGCGGAGTCTGTCTAAGGTTCTTTCTCTCCCTCTCCCTCAGCTCTCCCCAACCAGCAAAATATATAAATCTTAAAAAAAAAAAAAAGATCTAGTCTCTTAGCAAGTTTGATGATTATAATATAATACTGTTGTTTATATTCACTATACTATGCATTAGATCTCCAGGACTGGTCTACCAGTTGTAAGTTTATACCCTTAAAAAACATCTTTCTTTCTCCCCCAACCTCCAGGCCCTGGCAACTACTATTTTACTCTCTATTTTTATGAGTCTGATTTTTTATAATGCTATATATAAGTGATATCATACAGTATTTGCCTTTCTGACTTATCTTACTTAGCATAATGTCCTCAAGGTCCATCCTTGTCAAATGGCAGATTTCCTTTTTTCTCATGGCTGAATGTATTCCACTGTATATACACATACCACATCTTCTTTATCCATTCATCTGGTAGGCACTTGGGTTGTTTCCACATCTTGGCTATTGTGAAGAACGCTGCAGTAAACATGCCAGTGCAGGATATCTCGATATCCCGTTTTCATTTCTTCTCGTGTACACTCAGAAATGGGACTGCTGGATCATGTAGTAGTTCTTTTCTAATTTTTTGAGGAACCTCCATACTATTTTCCATAGTAGCTACACCAATAATACATTACTACCAACAGTGTACAAGGGTTTCCTTTTCTCCACATCTTTTCCAGGACTTGTTATCTCTTGTCTTCTCGGTGATAGCCATTCTAACAGGTATGAGATGATATATCTCACTGTGGTTTTGATTTGCATTCCCCAATGGTTAGTGATGTTGAGTACCTTTTCATGTACTGTTGGCCATCCCTATGTCTTCTTTGGAAAAATGTCTATTTAGTTCTCTGCTCATTTTTTAATCTGATTGTTTGCTGTATGAGTTCTGCATGTATCTCGGATATTAACCCTTTATCCAATATATGGTTGGCAAATATTTTCTCCCATTCCATAGGCTGCCTTTTGAAGATACTGTTGCAGCAGGACATGTTCTACATGATAGAGCTGGGTACAAGCATGCAGTCCCACACCAAGTCAAGGCACCTGTTCCTCTTTGAGTAGTACATTGTCACCTTTAGCAAACTACTCGGGAGGGGGTCCTTCACCCCAGACTACATGTTTGAAAGGAGAATCATGACAAATTACTTGCTCCTGGATGAGAACATGGACAGTGACTCCAGTGAGTCTGCACTCACGAAGAGGGAGACTTCTGAGCAGATCATTCTGCAAGCCATCAATACTGACATCCAGTGAATTTGGGCACAGGACACTAATCAAATCTTAGAAACACAGTGAGACCCCTTAAATGCTGCCACGGGACCTCATTCATCAAAGACTACTATGTGCTGAAGGGGGGATGACATCGGTGCAAACCAAGGTGAGGTGGTCCTGGTCCTCACTGTCAACAAGCAGAACACATGCCTGATGTTGTCGGCCTGCCAGCAACCATCCCCTCATAGCTGAGGCCTGGGTCCTGGTGTCCCTCACCAAAGCCAGGGTGGCAGCAAAAAACAGTGACAAGAGCACTAAATAAGTGCCGCGTGGGCTTCTCAAACAGTATGTGGGTTTAACAAACTGAAAACCCACCCCAAAATATGAGCATGTGGTAGGGAATCACTGCTGCTTATTCTCAGTGGTACCACTGGAATCACACGCAGCAGGTCATCCAGCCTAGACCTTTCCGATTTTCGTTGTTGGGGGTGGTGGTTTTTCTCTCCTTTTTACTTATAATTTTCTCTTTTATTCCCTTTTCCTCCCTAGTTTTCATTAAGAAACCTCCTGAAGCCTCAGGTGATGCAAAGCCTGCCTTCTGTTGCTCCATTTCCCCACAGGAGTCACTGGACTGGACTTCTATTTTTCCTGTAGTCACTTACCACATATATATACCTGAAGGTGGTTTTTCCCTCTCCAAAACAAGGAGTTTACACATCAACTAAAGAAGAAGTAAAATGAATCATACAGCTTTAAGCATCAGCATGAGCATTCTACAGGAGAATTCCAGTTAGCGGGGCCTAACCACTAGAGAGAGCAGAATGAGGCTGAAAGACCCAAAGACGCCCATGAAAAAGCAGTCAGAGAAAGTATCCGAGACACAATAATGGGAGAGCAGGTTTGAAGGTGAGTACCCTTCGATGCTCAGGCAGCAATGAAACAATACAGCTGCTATTTTATATCCACTTTCAACAAACTCTCATTTTCCAAATTACGTTCCAGCCATCAAAAGGTGCAGCTTTTGCCACCCAAGGTACCCTAGGCTTAAGGTGCGCTTCGGGTAACAGGAGCTCTTCTCAAAGGGCCTTCCCAGTCATCATTCACCCTGTAGCACTTGATATTTCATCATGTTTTGGCTGAAAGATCAAAATTCCTGGACAGATAGAGGAGCCTAATGATGATGGTGACAATGGCCCACAGTCACTTATCACAATTTCAAAATCCAAAAAGTTCTGGAGCAGCAAGTTGTTCATAGTTAATTTGGCAAGAAAAGTTGACCTAAATTGATGTGTCTTTATTCCATTTAGTGTGAAGTTTCATAAGCTTCACCTCAATAGAATGAAAATGTTTGATTACAGGATGCTGTCTCTGGTGCTGCTAGTAGGTTTCATAACATAGACACATGCAGTTACTTTCCTAAAATGAAAACAAAAAAATCTGAATTCCAACATGTATTTGGCCTCAAGGGTTTCTAAAAAGAATTGTAGACCTATAACAATAATTTAACTGCATTTATTATAGGTCAGATGATATCAGAATCCTTTTATATGGATTAACTCATTTAATTTTCACAGTAGCCCTCTGAAATGGAGTAATTCTCGTCATCTTATCAAAGAGAAAGTCAAGGTAGAGTAGTCCAGTAAATTGTCAGTAATTAGCTAGCAGGTAGTAGAGCTGAAACCTCAACCCAGCCAGACTAGCTCTGAGATTCTTCCTCTTATTATAATTCTTTCAATATTCAATGTGTTCTTGTAGTCACTAAAAAAAGAGGTGGAGCCCTTAACGCAGTTTCCTGAACTTGTTCCATGTCTAGCATAGATCACATTCAATATTTCATGATGTAACTTGAAACCATATTTTATATATGTATATGTTCTGCAATCAATCAGCCTTTGTCATGGCTGGGGTTTACAGCATCCCGTGGGTGGTACCTTACGTGTTATCTATTTACTCATTAGATGCCTGAATTCCTTACACAAATTTTTTCTAGTCTACACTTGGAAGGACCACACAACTATACAGGCCACCTTTTTGACTTCTAGGCAGCTCTAACCACTAAGAGGTCTTCCTTGTACTAATTCTAAAACACTTCCCTGAATTTTCTGGGTATTGATTCCAAAGGATATAGAAAAGTTTAATTCCATTTCTATATATTTGAACCCTTTAAAACAATTATAGAAAAGTATTTCTCCACTTACTCTTTCCAGAAATGGTTCAAAGAAAACATGGGTAATATTTTAAAAATACACAGCAGAAGTTGGTATGAGTTAAATGAGAAAGAATAGCTTAAAAAATAAAATGTTGATTTCTAGGTTTCCAGAGGATGATGGCAGCTACTTACGTCTAAATTTCTCCACATATCCTTCAGAGACCTTATAGATAATCAAGGGAGCAAATAAACCCATAAAACAAAACTAAAAAATAAGAGTGAGAGAGAATACTGCAATGTTCAATGTACATGGAAATCAACAAATAGACATTAAAAACTGGCAGAGCTAATTTAGAGCCCACAAGGCAATAGAAAGATCAGTGGAGACTAAGTGAAAAGGAGAAGAGACCAATGGGTTCCTCATGATGGTGGAATACAGCTAACATCACCCTTAGAAGGATAGAGTCCCACAGAGAATAGGGAAATATTGAGAAAAGGTTTGAAACCTTGAGGATCAAAGCAGTGACTACTGGGGAATAGAAAGGGGGACCTGAAAGTTCTTGAGAGCAGTGGTGGCTTTCTTGGGAAAGCTCCTGGAACAGATGGCAGTGACCAGCAAAGGTCAGGAGTCCCTTGGAGTCGTGGTGATCAGGGGAAGGAGAGATAAGCAGTGGATGTTAAAGATCCTACTAAACAAATAAGAAACAGAATCAGAAGACACATCAACCACTCCCTTAACCTTCAGAAAAAAACCACTATCTGGTAAGTAATAGGCGCTCCCTGAGATTACTCTGAACTAAAAACTAGTACATCCTCCAAACTTCTCACCATCACCATTATAGAATAACTATTATTGATTTAGAAAAAGATAAGACATTTTAAAAGTAATGGAAATAACAGGCAACATCTATATAAAACTACTATAAGAATCAAAATCCCTCAGGTGATAAAACCCCCTTCCGATAACCTGCCATAAAACCCACAAAGCAGAAGAAATCTGTACATAATCTCCTCAATTTAATATCCTTAAACAAATATTTGCATATGTGAAAAAAACACTCCAAATCAGAAATTCAAAAACTCAAAACAGAAAAGTACAAAAAAAGATGTATATCCAGAGATGACTCAGGGAAGAAAAGTAAGAGAGAGAGAGAGAGAAGACAAAATAAGTTCAGGGGCGCCTGGGTGGCTCAGTCACTAGGCGTCTGCCTTCCGCTGGGGTGGTGATCACAGGGTCCTGGGATGCAGCCCAGTGTCGGGCTTTCTGCTCAGCAGGAGGCCTGTTTCTTCCTCTCCTATCCCCTAGCTTGTGTTCCCTCTCTCACTGTTTCTCTCTCTCTCTGTCAAATAAATAAACAAATCTTAAAAAAAAAAATTCAGAAATGAACATTCAGATCCAAGACGCCAAAGACTCAAGACCGGAAATATAATAAAGAGTGCTATAAGGAGAAATAAAAACACCAAGAGAATAAAAACAAAATACAAAAGAGCTAAAAAGTCTAAAACACAAATTAGTTGCTATAGAATCTAGGCAAAGAAGACCTAAACTATATGTAATTAGAATTTCTGAAAAATAAAAACAAAGGATAGAGCTTACATATATAAAACTGTAATTCAAGAAAAAATTCAGAAAGAATTTTTTTTAATTTAAAAAAAATTTTTTATAAACATATAATGTACCCCAGGGGTACATGTCTGTGAATCGCCAGGTTTACACACTTCACAGCACTAACCATAGCACATGCCCTCCCCAATGTCCATTACCCCACTCCCCCAGAAAGAATTTTATATTTCAAAGGGCCCACTAACATCTAGACAAACCAACCAAGAATAATCAACTGACACATAGCCTAGTAAAAATATTGTATTTAAAAAAAGAAAAGAAACCCTTCTGGGCCTTCAGGCAAGAAAATCAAATCACCTACAAAGCAAAGGATATCATAATGGCATCATATTTGCCAACAGCAACGCACATAGCAAAACTACAGGAAAGAAGGTGTAAGTCCCTATAGATCTTCATATCCAGCCAAGCTGTTTTCAAGTATCGAAGCTATGAAAAATAGTTTGAAACCTGTACAAACTCAGTGTAGTATTCAGGAGCCCTTTCCAAGGAATCTCTTATGAGGATAAGCTCCATTTAAGTAAGAGATGTCAGTGATGCTCTGGATTGATGGTGAGCACTGAAGACAGTTAATTTTAGATCAAAGATCAAAATACAAGAAGGGATACAAGTAGAAGCTCATTGGTTATCACACAGGTAACAGACTCAAAGGTATTACTTAAAGCTCCCAACTGAGGATAAAGGGGCTGCTGGCATTATAAAAGGTTTTGTGTGTTTTTTTAAAGGTAAGTCCTAGAATAGTTGTTGGCAAACTTTAGGTGGCAGGTCAAATCCACTTCACCTGTTTTTGTAAATAAAGTTTCCACAGCCAAATCCATCCAGTTACATATTGTCTATGACTTCTTTTGCTCTGCCTACATTGTAGACATTAATGTAGTCATACTGTCCAAATCAACAGAGGTGAGTAGTTGTGTAAGAGATGGTATGATCCACAAAGCCTTAAATATTTACTATCTGGGTCTTTATAGAAAAAGCTGGCCAACTCCTAATGTATAACAAATATACAAACCTTCCTAAATCCCAAACACATAGAAAAAGAAACGTAGTAAATTTTTAAAAAATGAAACAGTTAACTCTAACCATATTTGTGATACCAATAAATGTAAATGTGCTTAATTCATACATTAGAAGAAAAAGATTTTCAGGTCATTCATAAAACGAAGTAAAGTAAGACCAACTGTATGCTCTATATAAGAGAACAGACGGCATATATATATATATATATATATATATATATATATATATATATATGAAAGAGGCGGCTTTTTCTGCCCATAGGTCCTGTCCTCATGTTATAATAAAAACACCCCAAAAATAAAAATAAGGAAAATTTGAAAAATTTTAAAAAGAACAAACTGAAATCTAAAGGTTAAGCATGAAGGAATGAAAAAAGATATATTAGGCAAATGCACTAATATGATATCAGGAGTTGTGATCTCAATACCAGGCAACGCAACATTCCAACCAACAGCCAAAGACAAAGACGTACAAATGCCAAAGCCACAGCAACACCTTCAGAAAGAAGAAGCTATGCGAGATACAAAGAGAACCCGGCAGACACAGAATAACAACAGATGAACACACAGTCTAAGAGATGTCAAACATACAAAAGTTAAGTAAAGATACAGGGGACCCAAACACCACCATTTATAAGGCACAGTTTACGTGTGTGTATTACATTGTGATCACAGAGAACAGAACTTCTCAAGCACACATGGACCAGCCATGGAACTGTCTTTGTATTAGGCCACCAAAACAAAACAAAATAAAACAAAAAAACAAAAACAAAACAAACAAAAAACCTTATGAAGTTCTTTAAGGTACAAATAATACAAACAACAACTAGAAATTAATAACATCAAAACACAAGTAAATTTTAAAAGTTTCTTCTACCTGAAACTAAAAAAATCTTTAAAGCAGATTCTTGGTAAAAAGGGGACATACAAATTCAAAGTGCAGAATTTTAAAAAAAAATATGAAACGATGATAATGAGAATACTACATATAATAATTATTGAAGCAGTACCAAAGAGTGTATGTATATATCTATATATCTATATCTATCTACCTACCTATACACTATCTTTTGCATAAGAGATTCAAACACATGCTCATGCAACCCCCCACCATGTGTTTTTGCTTATTTTTGCAAAAAAAGAAACAAGGAAGGATAAATCAGAAACCAATAAAAAACATAACCATAAAAGACAGAAAAAAATAGGATGGAAGAGGTAGGGATAAGAGTGTGATATCTTTGGTATATCTTTTTATATAGTATTGACTTTTGAAACATGTTTTACAAATTCAGAAAATAAAATAAAATTTAAAAAAGACTTAAAAAAGCAAACTCTAAAAGTGAACACAAGTATAAATTTAAAACCCTATTTCCTAACTATCAAGTCAATAAGATGACCACACAAAGAAAATAATTAATTCAAATAACCTTTGAATATGGATTCTGACCAAATATGGCTTTATTGGAGTATATTCTAAGAATAAGAAAAACTGAAAAGACGGCTTAAATATTAGTTTTTTTGTGGTGGTTGTTACTGGCAACAGTGTTGGTATAATAATTCTGAAATTATTTGGCAGACTCAATTGAGTTCAGAAACACAAGGAGTTCTGTGAACTTTCATATACATATGAAATAAAATAATTTTGGAGAGTTGTAAATCCTAACTTACCCTAACCTAACAGGACTGGTTCGAAAACAAAGATTTTTTTTTAAAAAAAGTACACAAATACTTGTGCAACAATTTAAATGTACTTAATATTGCTGAACCATGCTTAAAAATGGTTAAGATGGTAAGTTTCATGTTTGTGAATTTTACAATATGGTAGGAATGGAGCCAGGATATTGACATCTACCAACCGGTAAGTTGAGACTTCCCTTGGAAGAAGGGTTTTGTTATTTTCCTTTCACAGATGACTATATTGAGGCCCAGAGGTGGCAATTACGTTGCATAAGACCAGAAAGTAGTAGCAGAGACTAGTATTGACTGTGGGTTTCTCTGACCTCAAAGCTTACGCTTTTTCCACCATAACCAATTGATTTTTCAAAAAGAATATTAACAATTTAGTTTTGCTTATTTTTAAATATAATTTAATTTTTAAAACATTTTGAGATAAATAACAAATAATAAATAAATAAGATAAATAATATATAATAAATAAAAGACAGTATTTATTTGAGAGAGAGAGAGAGAGAACACCAGCAGGGGAGGAGCAGAGGAGGAGGGAGAGGAAGAGGGAAAGAATTTCAAGCCCACTCTGCAAGGTGTGCTTGGGCTCCATCTCACAACCCTGAGAACATGATCTGATCAGAAACCAAGAGTCTGATGCTTAAGGGACTGAGCCACTCAGGTGCCCCATACTTTTGCTTTATTTAAATGAAGGGACATTCACTGCTTTTGTTATTGTTGAATATTTGTTGTTATGAGTGGTGATAGTGGCAGTTTTAAGGACTTTTACCAAGAATTCACAAGGAGGGAAATAATTCCAGAGGAAAGGTGTTTGGTCTATGGACACTAACCTAGGAAGGTGTTGTTTCAGGTCATAGCCTCTGCCTGGAAAATATGGAGCCTAACAACTCAAGGTGGAAGAGATTCAAATCCAAGTCATATGCCTAATCTCTTTTTAGACACAATTTAAAATTCTTGAATAGTATAAAATAGTATATTTTATATACTATAATATAAAATATAAAAATAATATAAAATAATATAAAAATAGTATAAAAATGTGAAATCTGGTTGAAATACATATTCAGGCAGCATGCATTAGAAACATTATGTTCAGAAGCAAAAGCAGCACCTGCTAAATGCTCATCCACGTGTGGTGGCCCTGTTACCCCTGGGAACTGGGTGTTCGGCAAGTTCAGAGACTTCAGGAACCTAAGCTGTGTTTGTACAACAAGGTAATTAAAAAATATCTTCACTAAATTGCTCAAGTTGAAACCCTTTCAAGATGGAGAAATTTAAAAAGCAAACCATTACATAATAATACAGTTATGCGACATTTAGAAACTGTGTTTTAAAATGCATGATAAAAATTAAATAGTAAAAATGTCTTTATAAATCCAGAAAGTTATGTAAGGTGTGGAACAAATCAGAATGCCACCAACATCCAACACCTGGATGAATAAGAACTAGTGTAAGGATAATAACTAGAAGAGAACAAAGATCCTGTAATTACTGGAATGTGGTAAATTATAGTAATCCTTAAATGAAATAGATATGCCAAAAAGCTTTAAAAAATAAAAATTCTTGCATAAATGTAATGAAGCTGAAAGGCTAAAATATCAAGTCTGATCCATGCCACAGTTCAAAGAGGTATTAAAGTTTGGATAGTAGCCAAGACAAAAGACAAACATTTGAAGAATTTTATCTTAAAAATAACCGTACAAATGTTTACCATAATAATAACCATAATATCAATATCTATGGTGGTACAATGGTCAAAAAGTAAGCCCTTAAGAAAAGTTCGTAATATCAAATCATTCAAAGCGCTTCTCATGCCTTTTCCACGTCCTTTGGTACATATTACATATTTGACAAATGGTTTAAAGGAGAAATAATTTGAAACTGACTGTAAATATGAGTAGCACATGTTTTCTAGTTGTAAACTGTCTCCTTTCCCAATGAACAAAAAATTCCAATCTGAAAATTATTCATTAAAATTCTTTCCTTTAGAAGATGTCACTACAAGTTAAAAAAAGGGTTTTACTGATGATAAATATATTATCTCTCCCTGGACTGTTGTTCCTTTCCATTCCCTTCATCTATCCATCTGTGTAGCTTACTATCCAAGTCCACCAGCAGCAGTCAAACTTAGGCCATGAACTTGTACCCATCCATACACTGTTACCAATCCAGGAAGAGATAAGTACAAAAAAAGTAAGTGTTTAGAAATTTCAATAGCAATTTCACAGAATGATTTCAAGTCTGTTGAATCTAAAAATAAAATATATGGAAGAAATAATTAAAAACATGGGCTTACATTAAATTAAGGATTATTGTGGTATAATTTATGTAGAGTAAAATCCAACTTTTTTAGGTGCCCCTCTACAGTCAATCTCTTCTCCTAATGCCCAATCCTTGGCAACCACTGATCTCTCTTCTTACAATTTTGCCTTTTCTAGAATTTCATATAAATGGAATCATAAACTAAGTAGTTATTGTGCCTGGCATCTTTCACTTCACATAGCACTTTTAAGATTCAATCATGTTGTTGCATGTATCAATAGTTCTTTTATCTTTCTAGTAGTATTCTACTGTATGAATTTATCAAAATATTTATCCATCCACCAGCTGATGGATTTCTGGGTTATTTTCAATCGTGGGTGATGATGAATAAAGCTGCTATAAGCATTTATGTGTGTCATTTTTTTGTAAATAAATATCCAAGTGTTCTAGCACCATTTTTTAAAAAAATGACTATCCTTTTTCTTTTGAATTATCTTGGCATTTTTCTTAAAAATCAACTAACTTTATACCTGTGATTCTATTTCTGGACCCATATTCTCTTCCACTGATCTATGTCTATCTTTATACCAATGCTATGCTATTTTGATTATTGTAGCTTTACAGTAAATCCTGAAATAAATTAAATTTTACAGATTTGTTCTTTTTCAAAATTGTTTTGGCTATTCTAGTTCCTGTGCTTTTCCATATAAAATTTAAAGTTGCCGATTTCTGCAAAAAAGCTTGCTGGGATTTTAACTGAAATTGTACAGATTCTATAGATCACTTTAAGGAAAACAGATATCCTAACAACATTGTCTTCTGATGAATGAAAGAGTATGTATCGCCACTTATGTAGGTCTTCTTTAATTTCTTATACCAATATTCTGTAGTTTTTATTGGAAAAATCTAGAATGTTTTGCTAGATTTATCCCTAAACATTTCATATTTGTGGATACTATTATAAGTTGTATGTTTTACTTCAGTTTCTAATTATTCATTGGTAGCATTTAGAAATATAATAAATTTTTATATACCCATCTTGCATCCTGTGACTTTTAAAACTCATTTATTAGTTCTAGTACCTATTTCATTGATTCTTTTGAGATCTTCTTTGGAGACAATCATGTCATATAGACAGTTTTAGCTTCTTCCTTTCCAAACTGAATGTCTTTTATTTCTTTTTCTTGCATTATTAAAATGACTAGAATTTCCAGCACAATACTGGCCAGAAGTGGTAAGACTGGACATCCTTGACATGCTCCCAATCTTAAGTGGAAAACATTTCACTTCATCAGAAAGTGTGAAATGTTTCTTTTAAGTTTTCCATAGATGACATTTAAACAGGCAGATGGACTTCTCTTCTTATTTGCTGAGAATGTTTATCATTATTGGGTATTTAATTTTGTTTGATATGTTTTTTGCATCTATTGAGATGTCTTCTTTTTTATTCCACTGATATTATGAATTTACATTGATTGATTTTCAAATATTACATCAACTTTGCATTTCTGGATGATCCCCACTTGGTTGTAACATATAATCTTTTTAGTATACTGCTGGATTTAATTTACTTAAGTATTATTAAGAATTCTCATGTCATGGAACACCTGGCTGGCTCAGCTGGTACATCATGTACTCTAGATCTCAGGGCTGTGAGTTCAAGCCTCACACTGGGTGTGGAGCCTACTTAAAAAAAAAAAAAAAAGAATTTTCATGTCTTATGTTTGGGGAATATCATTCTGTAGTTTCATTTTCTTGTAATGTCTTGGTCAGGTTTTGGTGTTTCCATGGAATATTTTTTTGCCATCTTTTAACTTACCTATGCATTTGAATTTAAAGTCAGTTTCTTGAAGGCAGCATTTAGTTGAGTCTTGCTTTTCTAACCAATCTGACAATCGCTGCCTTTTAATTGTTTACATGATTATTAATATAATTATTAATATGGCTGAATTTCTCTTTTTTTATTAATTTCATTTCTTTTCAGCGTAACAGAATTCATAGTTTTACAACACACCCAGTGCTCCATGCAATGCGTGCCCTCCATAATACCCACCACCTGGCTCCCCCAACCTCCCACCCTCTGCCCCTTCAAAACCATTCTCTTACACTGTACACAAAGATAAACTCGAAATGGATAAAGGACCTCAATGTGAGACAGGAATCCATCAGAATCCTAGAGGAGAACATAGGCAGTAACCTCTTTGATATCAGCCATTGCAACTTTTTTCAAGATATGTCTCCAAAGGCAAAGGAAACAAAAGCAAAAATGAACTTTGGGGGCTTCATCAAGATCAAAAGCTTCTGCACAGCAAAGGAGACAGTCAACAAAACAAAGAGGCAACCCACGGAATGGGAGAAGATATTTGCAAATGACAGTACAGACAAAAGGTTGATATCCAGGATCTATAAAGAACGTCTCAAACTCAACACACAGAAAACAGATAATCATATCAAAAAATGGGCAGAAGATATGAACAGACACTTCTCCAATGAAGACATACAAATGGCTATCAGACACAGGAAAAAATGTTCATCATCACTAGCCATCAGGGAGATTCAAATTAAAACCACAATGAGATACCACCTCACACCAGTTAGAATGGCCAAAATTAGCAAGACAGGAAACAACGTGTGTTGGAGAGGATGTGGAGAAAGGGGAACCCTCTTACACTGTTGGTGGGAATGCAAGTTGGTGCAGCCACTCTGGAGAACAATGTGGAGATTCCTCAAGAAGTTAAAAATAGAGCTTCCCTATGACCCTGCAATTGCACTACTGGGTATTTACCCCAAAGATACAGATGTGGTGAAAAGAAGGGCCATCTGTACCCCAACGTTTATAGCAGCAATGGCCACGGTCGCCAAACTGTGGAAAGAACCAAGATGCCCTTCCACGGACGAATGGATCAGGAAGATGTGGTCCATATACACTATGGAGTATTATGCCTCCATCAGAAAGGATGG
>PISX010000935.1:53091-120879 GCA_004024625.1 Mellivora capensis
CATGGACGGGACTGGAAGAGATTATGCTGAGTGAAATAAGTCAAGCAGAGAGAGTCAATTATCATATGGTTTCACTTATTTGCGGAGCATAACAAATAACACGGAGGACATGGGGAGATGGAGAGGAGAAGGGAGTTGAGGGAAATTGGGGGGGAGATGAACCATGAGAGACTATGGACTCTGAAAAACAACCTGAGGGATATGGCTGAATTTCTATCTACCATCTTGCTAACTGCATTTTATTTGTCCCATCTATTCCTTGTTCACTTTTTCTTCTCTTCCTATATTCTTTTGTGTTATTTTTTTATGATTCCATTTTACCTCTACCACTGGTTTGTTAGTTATACCTCTTTTATTTTTCAGTGATTGTTCTAGAGTTTACATCTTTAACTTCTTACAGTTTACCTTCAAATAATATTATAACACTTCGTGTATACCGTAAGGCCATTAGTGTCTGTAAGGCCATGAGAGTTGTTCTGGGTATTGGCCTTGTTATTATCTTTACCCTCAATGCATCACAGACTTTGAATTCTTTCACTGTTGAGCTGTTGTTACTTTGTGCATCTAGATGGGAGTTGTAGTGCAGTGCTGGAAGACCATTCTCAGTGTTTCTATTCTACCTTCAGCTTTCAGCAGTCACCACACACCTCAACACAGAGGGGTCTCTTTCCATATCCCTGTGCCTTCCCTACTGACAGACTGCTTGTTACTAGGTGTTAGGCTTATTTGGGGGCCAAGATGGTTTTTGGTCTCCTGTTCTGAGGCAGCGTCTGTGAGCCTGCTTTTGGATGGGATGGGCTACAAAGCTGTAAAGCTTTCTGTCCCTTCCACTTGGTGGCAGCAGAACCCTGCCATCTATTTGTGGTGGTCCAGGGGCAAGAGGAGTTGTTCTGTTCTTGTCCCCATGGTACAGACCTCTGTTTTGCCTTGGTTTAGGATCCTGAACCTGAAGAGTGTTTCCAGCCCTTCCCTCACAAGAAGGCTTTTACTTCTACCCTTCTCCCGGAAGAACCATTTTGCCTAGCTCCTGTGGGAGGGAAGGATGATGCTCTAACCTCTTCCCGAAGTAGAAAGGTTTTGGGTTTTTTTGCCTCTATTCTTCTGCCAAGACGCCATGCGTTGCAGACCTGTGGAGAACGGCTTGCAACTGAGAACTCCCCCTTGGATTTGGAACTCCCAGTTATTCAAAACTAACATGCTAGCCCATGCTTAGACATCAAGGAATTTTAAAAATTTTAGTTTTTTCTTATTTGCTTCTACAGCAGCCATCTCTTCCTCTTATCTCTGTCAAAGGTGAACAGTTTGTATGCCTCATCCCTCCTCAGATGGGCTGTCACACTTTAGAATTAAGTTCCCTTGATTTCCTTGTAAATCAGCTCTCTGATATGTTCAAGAGAAGTTATGATTTTTGCAGGCTATTTAGATTTTTCTTGTTAGGATGGGAGTGACATGCTCTTACAGCTTTCCACACCTTGGAAATGAAAGAACAACTTAGGCTTATGTTTTGTATATCTTTGCTTTTTAATTTCATTTTCTAAAATAATCTTATGACATATTTACAGATAGCAAAAAAGGTTCATACTAATTCACACCTAGCAGAGGGTAAGGTACAAGGTATGGGTAATCAAATATTTTCACTTTAAATAAAAAATTCCTAACATAGTAATATGCCCACTGTAGATATACATTATTGAATGAGAGAATAAGTTGGATCCTACATTGAAAGCTCTTCATAAGTCCCCTCCATAAATTAAGTCAACCTATATTTATACTTTAGTTTTGCCATTCTTTGTCTCAACAACTCATTTTTACTTCCTTATACACCTCCCTGGGAATACTAACTTGTGTCTTGATGAACATAACTGATAATCCCTGATAAGACCAAACATACCTTGCAGTTCAATAAGGTTCACATTTTTCCATGATCATATTATTAACTAATCTCATAATTCCCATAGATTTTAAAGAAAAGAAACTCTTACCCAGCCTTTGCAACACTTATGGTTTGTTGCTCCATTGCCTCGTGGATACTGGTTCTGTCATGCTCTTTGAGGCTGTTAAACTCATCGATACAGCAAAGGCCCGCATCTGCCAGTACTAACGCTCCAGCCTCCAAATTCCATTCTCCTGAGTCTTTCACAGCAGTTACTGTCAGACCTAAGGAAACAAGCAAGCTATGTCAGCTTTTATTTCCCAAAGCATATCTTATACCTTATACCTATACATACTTATACCTACGAGGGAAAAGTACCTACATTTTAAATGGAAAAGAGTCAATGCTTTTATTTCTAATCTGTCAAGAGTGAATGGCATTGGACAGAGACCTGGTGGTTCCCAAGGGGAGGAGGAATGGGAGGATGGACAAAATAAATGAAAGGAATTAAGAGGTACAAACTTATAAATGAGTCATAGGGATGTAAATAAAGTACAGTATAGAGAGTACAGTCAATAATATTGTAATAACTTTGTATGGTGACAGATGATAACTAGACTGAGCATGGTAAGTCATTTCATAATGTATCTAATTGTCGAATCACTATGTTGTATATCTGAAATGAATATAATACTGTATGTCAACTATACTTCATTAAGAAAAAATGGGTGGCATTAGGACAACTGTTTCTGGTATATAGGCACTGGAAGGCCTCAGAAGATCCTATGTTCTAAAAATATAAGATATGTTATTAAGTATTTTATAGCAACCGGAAGTCTCCAAATTTTCTCTTTCCTTGCTAGATACCCTTACTGAAAAGACAGAGCAAAGAGATCTCCAGAGATCTTCTGACAAGAGGTTCTATATAATATGCTGTTTATAGAGAAGGTCCAAAAGACAGAAAACAGGAGATATGAGAGTCCAATGATAAAAATGAAAAGTTTGTTCCTAGTCACAGCATGAGAAAGATGACTCCTTTAATATGTCTTTTTTGGTATTGATTCATCCTTTATACCAGAGTGGTCAAAAGCAAAGACTCTGGGGGCACCTGGCTGGTTCCATCAATTAAGCATCTGACTCTTGGTTTCAGGTCATGACCTTGGGTTTATGAGATTGAGCCCTGTGGTGGGCTCAGTGCAGAGTCTGGTTGAGATTCTTTCCCTCTCCCTTCCCCTCTGGCCCTCTCCCGACTTGTGCGTGTGCGGTCTCTAAAATAAATGAACAAACAAATAAAGGCTTTGGAGTCACACAGACTTGGATCTTGAATTCTGGATCTGTCATTCTGGTGGTCAACACTGTAGGCAAGTTTCCTAATATGCTTTATAAGACATATAACAATGGAATATATCTTACAGAGTCTTGGATGTTCAAATAGAATATAATAAAACTTTTTAAAAGGTATATGACACAGGGGCGCCTGGGTGGCTCAGTGGGTTAAAGCCTCTGTCTTTGGCTCAGGTCAGGATCCCAGAGTCCTGGGATCGAGCTCCACATCAGGCTCTGTGCTCAGCAGGGAGCCTGCTTCCTTCTCTCTCTCTGCCTGCCTCTCTGCCTGCTTGTGATCTCTGTCTGTCAAATAGATAAATAAAATCTTTAAAAAAAAAAAAGGTATATAACACATACTGAGTACTTATAATTGTTGCTGATAAAAATTGATAAGCTAGACTGACCAAGAAAAAAAACAGGAGAAACAAGTTATAAATATCAGGAATGAAAGGGGGATATCACTATAAACTCTACAGACATTTAAGTAATAGTAAGTAAATACAATGAACAACTCTATGCCCTAAGTTTGATAACTTAGATGAAATGGTAAAATTCTTCGAAATATACAAACTGTGAAAGTTTATCTAAAAAGGAATAGATAGCTTGCATACTCCTAGATCTACTTTGAAAATAGGCTATGTAGTTAAAAATCCCGCAACAAAAACATCTACAGACTGAGATGACTTCATGATGAATTCTTCCAAACATTTATGAAAGAGGTAATACCAATTCTACACAAAATTTTCAAAAATACGGAAAAACAAGGAACACTTCCCAACTCATTTACTATAGCCAGCATTACTAAGATACCAAAGAAAGATAAAGATGTTAAAAGAAAACTACAGACCAGTATCTTCATAAACACAGATGCAAAAATCCTCAAAAAATATAAGCAAATCAAACAATCTATAAAATAATAGATTATAACCAAGTAGGGTTTATCTTGGGACTGCAAGACATAATTCAACATTCAAAAATTAACTGGTATAATTCACCATATCAATATCACATAAGGAGGAAAAAGCAATGACCAAGCCATTATATTCAGGAGAATAACCTGACAAAACTCAACAATTATTCATGATAAAAAAGTCTCTCAGAAAGCCAGGAACAGAGTGAACTTCTTCAGTCTTATAAAGAGTATTTACAAAAATCATGACATATTTAATCATAAAAGACTGAATGCTTACCCCCACCATCATCCCCAAGATCAGAACAAGTCAAGAAGATTAGCTCTCATTACTCTTACTCAAAATCTTGGTGGAGGTTCTAGCCAGTAAAGTAAAAGAAAAGAAATTAACAAACATCAGATCAAAAAGGAAAAAATAAACTTTACATTTTCAGAAAATATGATTATGTATAAAATTCCAAGTAATGCACAAAAGAGCTACTAGAACTAAGTGAGTATAGCAAGGATGTAGGATGCAAGTCAATATACAAATATCAGTCATATCTCTATATATTAGAAAAATATTAAAAACTGCAATTAAAACATAATACAAGTTGGGGCACCTGGGAGGCTCAGTCAGTTAAGTGTCTTTCTTCAGCTCAGGTCATGATCCCGGTGTTCCCAGTCGAGCCCCACTGTTGGGCTCCCTGTTCATCAGGGAGTTTCTTCCCCCTCTGCCCCTCTTCCTGCTCATGCTCTCTCTCTCAAATAAATAAATAAAATATTTTTAAAAATAAATAAAAATAATATAATTTATAATAGCACCTGAAAATATGAAATACCTGGGTATAAATCTTTAAAAATGTGCAAGACCTGGGCTGTGAATTTGAGCCCCACCTGGGTACAGAGATTACTAAAAAAGAAAAAAAAATTATAAAAAATAATGTGCAAGATCTGTATGTAAGAACTATAAAACACCGATGAAGGAAATCAAAGAGATATTCCAAGTTCATGAAATGAATTGAAAAACTCAGTATTTTATTTATTTATTTAAAAGATTTTATTTATTTATTTGTCAGAGAGAGTGAGCACAAGCCGGGAGTGGCAGGAAGAGGGAGAAGCAGGCTCCTTACTGAGCAAGGAGCCTGATACAGGACTCGATCCCAGGACTCTGGGATCATGACCTGAGCTGAAGGCACACACTTAACCGACTGAGCCACACAGGCATCCTTGAAAAATGCAGTATTTTAAAGATGCTTCCCCAAATTGTTCTATAATTATCCCTACATTGGTCTATAGATTCAATGCAATTCCAAACTCAAAATTTTAAAAAAAGATTTATTTATTTATTTGTTTGTTTGTTTGAGAGAAAAGAGAGAGCAAGCAGGCAGGCGCAGTGCCGAGGGAGAGAGAGTCCTAAGCAGACTGTGCACTGGGCAAAGAACATGACGAGGACTCAATCTCACTACCCTGAGATCATGCCCTGAGCAAAAACCAAGAGTCAGACACTTAACCAACTGTACCACCCAGACACACCACCCCCCCCCCCAACAAAATCCTAATGTGGTTTTTCTTTTTATAGAAATTGACAGAGTCATTCCAAAATGTATATGGAGAAGCTAAGGAAATAGAAGAATCAAACCAAAAAACAAAGTAGAAGGTCATGATTTAATTTCCACATTTACTACAAAGCTACAGTAATTAATTCAGAGTCATATTAGAAAAAGAAAGGACAGAGAGAACAATGGAATAGAGTCCAACAATAGGCCCACACTTTTTTTTAAAAGATTTTATTTATTTATTTAACAGACAGAGATCACAAGACAGAGAGAGGAAGGGAAGCAGGCTCCCTGCTGAGCAGAGAGCCCAATGAGGGGCTTGATCCCAGGACCCTGGGATCATGACCTGAGCTGAAGGCAGAGGCTTTAACCCACTGAGTCACCCAGGTGCCCCAGGCCCACACATTTTGATAAAAATGCAAAAGCAATTCAATGAAGAAAAGATAATATGTTCTATAAATGGTGCTGGAATAACTGGATAGCCTTATGCAAAAAGGAAAATAAAATCTATCCTGATCCCTATGTCAAATCTGATATATAAATTAACTCAATGAATGAAAGGGTCTAAATGAAAAACATAAAACTTATAGATGAAAGCTCATAGAAGAAAATACAAGAGAAAATCTATGTGAGATCTTCTGTTTTTCAGTCCAGCATTTAAGGAGCTCAGAAGTTGCCACAAGTTGCCACCTATTTAACAATAAGTAAAAACCTGAACAAACTGAAATATCAGTGATTATTTTAAGATGTATTAGAGAAATGAGGTCACAGGGTAAACCAATGTCCCCCAAATTAGGAAGACAGACAGAGAATCACAACTTACCAGGGCTGTTACCTCTATGGGAACCAGTAAAGAAAACCTGAACTGTAACTAATGAATTGCTAGAGGCTCAGTGTGGACAACTCTGAGAATTAAAATCTCCATTCATGGGGGATTCTAGACTTTTATGAGTTTTAGCTCCAAAAGTCATCCCAGGTTGTCACATTAAATACTGGCAATTTTTCTCTGATAGTATAAACAAAGAGATGGAAAGTCAAAGAGAAAAATTAAAAAAAAATTCTTGAGATCAAAAAAAGAAAGGAGGAATGCCTTTGGTGGGCTCATCAGTGGACTGAACAAGTCTGAGTAAAGAATCTCTGAATGTAAAGATAGTATAAGTTTCAATGGAAACTTCCAAAACTGAAAAGCGAAAAGGTGAAAAATAACACAACAGAATATCCAATAACTGTGGGACAACTCTAAAAGGTATAGCATGTCATGGGAAGCCAGAATGAGAAGAAAGAGAGAAGGGAACAGGAGGAATATTTGAAGCAATAATGACTAAGAATTAGTCATTAATTGATTAATTAATGTCAGATACCAAACCATGGATCCAGAAAACTCAAGATAATACTAAGCAGGAAAAATGTTTTAAAAAAACCACAAAACTACATGGAGGCATGTCATATTTAAATGTCAGAAAATCAAACGTAAAGAAAAAATTTTGAAAGAAATCAAGGGAAAAATACAACTTACCTGTAGAGGAGCAAAGATGAGAATTATATCAAATTTCCCCTCAGAAACCATGTAAGTAACAAAGGTAGAATGAAATATTCAAAGTATCAAAAGAAAAAGCCTGCCAGCCTAGAATTCTGTACCTTTTGTGAAATTATCTTCAAAAGTGAAAAAGAAAAAAAAATATTTTTTGAGGCAATTTGTTGCCTGGAGAATTGCTTTGCAAGAAATATTAAGGGATGTTCTTTAGAGAGAAGGAAAATGATATAGGTCAGAAACTCAGATCCACAAAGAGACCTGGTTGGCTCAGTGGAAAAGCATACAACTCTTGGTCTTGGGAATGTGAGTTTGAGCCCCATATGGGGTGTAGAGATTACTTATATAAATAAATAAACTTTAAAAAAAAAAACCACCTCATATCTACATAAAATAAGGAGAAATGAAAAAGGACTACATAAAATAAAAACTTCTGTTTTTCTCATTCTTAATTCACCTAATAGTAGTTTGTTAAAAATAACAGTAATAATGTATTCAAATATATATGCTTATATGTGTTTATGTTTAAGTGAACTGAATGGGAGCAATAATAAAAAGGATGAGAGGGAAGAATTAGAAATACCTTGCTAGTTACAAGGTACTGTGCTACCCATGAAGTATTTTTAGTGTTATTTGAAAGTGGACTTGGATTAATTGTAAATGTATATTGCAAACTCTAGAACAACCAATTACAAAAGTTAAAAAGAACCATAATTGATCTACTAAGAAGGGAAAAAACTAGAATCATATAAAATGCTCAATTAAAACCATAATAGGCAGAAAAGTGGAAGATAAAAACAGGAACAAAGAACAAGGGCAATAAATAAAAAATGCTAACAAATATGGCGAGTATTAATCTAGCAAGATCAATAATCACTTTGAACATTTATAGTCTAAATACACCAATTAAAAGACAGATTATCAGAGTTGATAAAAAATGACCCAACTATACATTCTCTATAAGAAACCCACTTTATTTTCACTTTTTTGAAACCCACTTTAAATATAAAGACATGCAGATTAAAAGTAAAGACAGAGAAAGACATACCATGCTGATACTAATCCAAAAAAATGAGAGTAACTCTATTAATTTCAGACAGAACAGATGTCAGGGCAAGAAAAATTATCAGGGAGACAGAGGAACATTACATAATGATAAAAGGGGGTCAACACTCCAAGATGACGTAACAATCCTTAATATTTATGGGCCTCAGAATATTTGAGGTAAAAACTAGTGAAAGTCAAATGAGAAGCTGATGAATTTGCATTATAGTTGGAGACCTCACCACCCCTGTATGGGAAATGGACATATCCAGCAGGCAGAAAATCAGTAAGGCCATAACTGAACTCAAAAGGACCATCAATCAACTGAACAGAACAAGCACCTATAAAGGACTACATCCAACAATAGCAGAATGTATTTTTTTCTCCCATGATCCCATGGAATATTCACCAAGATAGACCATATGCAAGACAATAAAACACAGCTTAGCAAATTTAGAAAAGAAATCATAAATCTCTCAGATCACAATGTAATTAAACTAGAAAGCAATAACTGAAAGAGAACTAGAAAATCCCAAATTATGTGAAGATTAAAGAACACACTTCTAAATAACACATGGGACAAGGAAGAAATCTCAAGAGAAATTTAAAAATGTTTTGAACTAAATAAAAATGAAAATCTAACTTATCAAAATGTGTGGGATGCAGTGAAAACAGTGCTTATAAGTGCATATATTAGAAAGGAAGAAAGATCTAAAATCAATAATACAAGATTCCACTTTAGGAGACTAGAAAATGAAGAGCAAATTAAATCCAAAGCAAACAGAAGAAAGGAAATAATAAAAATTACAGCAGAAATCACTGAAGTTGAAAGCAGGAAATCAATAGAGAAAATCATTGAAACCAAAATCTGTTGACAAGATAAATAAAATTGATAAGCTAAGAAAAAAAGAGAAAAGACACAAATTACTAATATCAGAAATGAATAGGGTACTGATCCTATTGACATGAAGCAGATAAAGAAGAAATATTACCAACAACTTTATGCCCACAAATTTGATAACCTAGATGAAATGGACCAATTCCTTGAAAAACATAAGCTGCCAACTCACATTAAGAAGAAACAGACAATGTGAATAGGCCCATATCCATTAAAGAAATGGAATCAATAATCAATAACCTTCTAAAATAGAAAGTATCAGGCCCAGATGGCTTCACTGGTGAATTCTACTAAACATTTAAGGAAGAAATGATACCCATTCTCTACAGTTTTTGCAGAAGACAGAATATAGGTAATACTTCCTAACTCATTCTATGCCAGCATTACCTTAATACCAAAATCCAACAAAGACATTATAAGAAAACTAAGCCTATATCTCTCATGAACATAGATGCTAAAATCTTCGGTAAAATATTAGCAAACTTGTGCTCATTTTGGCAGCACATATACTAAAATATTAGCAAACTAAATCCAACAATGTATAAAAAGAATTACACACAATGACCTAGTGGGATTCATCTGATGTATGCAAGGCTGGTTCAATAAGCAAAAATCAATTGATATTATTTATCACATCAACAGACTAAAGAAGGAAAAAACCCCACAGAACAGACTTGAAAGTCCATTAATAGTAGAACAGATAGAGAAATTGTTGTATATTCATACTGTGGAATAAGACAGTAGTAAAAAATGAAGTGCAGATTAATAAACACAATACAGATGAAATATTAAAATACAATATTGAGCAAAAGAATACATACTCTAAAATTTCATTATGTAAAGTAAAAATACCAGGCAAAAACAAATTACTGCTAATAAACCAGACCTACATGAAATACTAGGGGAGTCTTTCGGGCTGAAATGAAAGAGCACTAAGACAGTAACTCAAGTACACATAAAGAATAAAAGACATCAGTAAACTAACTACATAGGTAAATATTAAAGATAGTAGCAATGTAATTTTGTTTTTAACTCTTTTCTTCTGATTTAAGTAAAAACTGCAGAAAGCAAAAATTATAAAACTATGTTGATCAGCTTATAATGTCTAAAGATGAAATTTGTATGACAATAATAGCCCAAAAGAAGGTGGAGGGAACAGAATTATACTAGAACAAAATTTTTATATACTATTAAAATTAAATTAGTATTGATCTGAATTAGATTGGCTATACATTAAGATATTACAATAACCCCCAAGAGAATCACAAAGAAAATAACCCCAAAAAATACAGTAAAAGAAGAAAAAGGGTATTAAAACGATACACTAGAAATTACATCAAGCACAGAAGAGGGCAGTAATGGAGAACACTGCAACAAAGAGGACAGAAGCCGTGTGGAAAACGTATGGAAAACATCCTACCTCATCAGTAAGTATGTTAAAAGTAAACAAACACTTTAATAAAAAACAGTTTGCAGAATGAATACAAAGACATGATCCAATTATGTGTTGTCTACAAGAAACACACTTTAGACAGTAACCAAGAGGGTTGCGGTGGCTTTGCTAATATCAGAGAAATACTTTAAAACTGTTTTAAAAATATGTTAATGTTATGGGACGCCTGGGTGGCTCAGTTGGTTAAGCAGCTGCCTTCAGCTCAGGTCGTGATCCCAGCGTCCTGGGATCGAGTCCCACATCGGGCTCCTTGCTCAGCAGGGAGTCTGCTTCTCCCTCTGCCTCTGCCTGCCACTCTGTCTGCCTGTGCTTGCTCGCTCTCTCTTCCTCTCTCTGACAAATAAATTTAAAAAAAAATTGTCAAAAAAAATATGTTAATGTTAGAATACATTCACAAGTGAAGACAAGTAGGATTTATCTCATAAATGTAAGATTGAGGTACATCTGGAAACCAACTTATGTAGCATTCTCAAATTAATAAAGGACAAAAATCACATGATCATCTCAATAGAAGCAGCAAAAACATTTGACAAAATTCAATACTCTTTCATGTAAAAACACTCAACAAACAAGGAACAGAAGGGAAATTCCTCAACCTGATAAAGGGCATCTATAGAAAACTCACAACTAAACATCATTCTTAATGGTACAAGACTGAATATTTTCCTAAGATCAGAAACAAGATAGGGATGTTCACTCTCACTGTTTTTTTTTTTTTTTTAAGATTTATTTATTTGAGAGAGAGAGAGCATGTGGCAGGGGAGAAAGGCACAAGGAGAGGAAGAGGAGAAGCATACTCTCCACTGAGCACAGAGCCCCATGCTGGTTTGATCCTAGGACTCAACCTGGAGACAAGGACCTGAATCTAAACTAAAAGTCGGAAATTCAACCAACTGAACCACCCACGCATCTCCCTCTCACTATTTCTATGAAACACTGTACTGGAAATTCTGGAAAGGGCATCTAGGCCAAAAATGAAATAACAGGCATCCAGAGGGGGAAATGAAGAAATAAAATTATCTTTATTTGCAGACAGCATAATCTTGCATATAGAAAATCCTAAAGAATCCACAAAAAATTCTTACAACTAATAAATGAATTCAGCAAATTTGAAGGACACAAAATCAATTCTAAAAAGTTGTATGCCTATACCTTTTTTTAAAAGATTTTATTAATTTTTTAAAAAGATTTTATTTATTTATTTGACAGAGAGAGGCAGAGAGGCAGGCAGAGAGAGAGGGGGAAGCAGGCTCCCTGCTGAGCAGAGAGCCTGATGCAGAGCTGGATCCCAGGACCCTGAGATCATGACTTGAGCCAAAGGCAGAGGCTTAACCCACTGCGCCACCTAGGCGCCCCTATTAATTTTTTTTTTGAGAGAAAATGAAAGCACGAGTGAGCACAAGCAGGGGGAGACAGAGAAGCAGACTTCCTGCTGAGCTGGAAGCCTGACGTGGGGCTTGATCCCAGGACCCCAAGATCATGACCTGAGCTGAAGGCAGAGGCTTAACCGACTGAGCCACCTAGACGCCCCTACACTTTCAGTGAGGAATAAAAAAATGTAATTAAGAAAATAATTCCATTATAATAGCATCAAAAAGAATAAAATACTTAGGACAAAGTACAAAGGATACTTAGGATAAAGAATAAATTTAACAACAACAACAACAAAACTTATACCCTGAAAACTATAAACACTGAAAACTAAGAACACGGTTCTGGCTCTCCCCCTGTGGCGGCGCTTCCTCTGGGGGGCCTCAGAGGGCGGGCTAAGGCCCAATGCCTGCTGTGGCCTGGGGCTCACGCATTCTTCCCTGAGGCCCAGTGAAACCGAAAACCCAGTGAAACCCCAAGAAATTGAGGATGACTTAAGTAAATGAAAAGACATACATTTTCATTGACTGGAAGACTTAATATTGTTAAAATGACAATATTCCCCAAAGGGTTTTACAGATTCAGTGCAATCCCTATCAAAATCTCAACTATCTTCTTTGTAGAAATTGACAAAGCGATGCTAAAATTCATATGGAAATTCAATGAATCCCAAGTAGCCAACATAATCTTGAAAAAGAACAAAGTTGGAAGACTCACACTTCCTGACTTCAAAACTTACTACAAAGCTACAATAGCTAGACAATATGGTGATGGCATAAGGATATAGACCAACAGAACAGAATTGATTGTCCAGAAATAAACCCATACTTTTATGGTCAATTCATTCTTGGGAGAAAGAATAGTCTTTTCAAATTATACTGCTGGGAATTTAGACATCCACATGCAAAAATATGAATTTGGACCCCTACTTCACATCATATACAAAAAACAATTCAAACTGGATCAAAGACTTAAATATAAGGTGCTAAAACTATAGAACTCTTAGAGGAAAACCACCCAACAATTCCACTTTGGGTATTTATCTGAAGAAAACAAAAACATTAACTAGAAAAGATACATGTGCTCCCATGTTCACTGCAGCGTTATTTACAATAGCCAAGACATGAAAACAACCTAAGTGTTGATGGATAAATAAAGAAACTGTAGTATATAAACACAATAGAATATTATTTAGCCACAAAAAAGGATGAAATCTTGCCATTCACAACAACAGGGATAAACCTTGAGGGCACTATGCTCAGCAAAATTAGTCAGAGAAAGACAAATACTACATGATCTTTCTTACTTCTGGACTCTAAAAAAATTCATAGATACAGAGAATCAAGCTCATAAAACAACAGATAGATTGGTGGTTGCCAAACTAAATTGGTATGGAGGGAGAAATGAGTGAGCTGTTTTTTGTTCTGTTTTGTTTTTTAGTTTAAATACATTGACTGTTTTAATTTAAAAAACTTTAAAAAATCAAACTATTAAAATCCTTGAGGAAAACAGAAATAAAGTAAATGTATAAAATGCTTCATGTAAATAAACAAAACAGGTGTAAATCTTCATGACCTTTGATTATAATGGCAGTGTTTTCAAGAAGTGACACCAAAAGAAAAGCAAAAAAAGCAAAATAAATTTAAAAAGAAAAGCTAAATAGATGAATTGGACTTTGTCTAAATTATAAGCTTTTGGGCAGCTAAGGCTACTGACGACCAAAAAAAAAAAAAAAAAGGAAAAAAAATACCCTCACAGAATGGTAGAAAATTTTTCTGGAACTGATATATACAAGTCTCTGAAAGTCTCTGATAAGAGAGTTGTATTTAGAATATATAAAGAACTTGTGCTCGCTTTGGCAGCGCATATACTAGAACATATAAAGAACTCTTACAACTCAATAAGAAAAAGACAAAAACCCAGTTGTTCAAATGACCAAAGGATTGGAATAGACATTTCTCCACAGAAGATATACCAAATGGCCAATAAGCAAACAAAAAATGCTGAACAGCTTTCGCCATCAAGGAAATATAAGTCAAAACACAATGAGATACCACCTTCACATACCACCCATGGCTATCATCACAAAGACATAATAAGCACTGGTGTGGATGGGGAGAAATTGGAACACTCACACATAGCTAGTGGGAATGTAAAATTGTGTAGTCACTTTGAAAAACAGCTTGGTAGTTCCTCAAAAGGAGTTATCATATGACCCGGCAACCCCACTCTTAATTAAGCATGTAACCAAAGGAATGGAAACATAGGTCCTGCAAAAAAATTTGTACATAAATGTCATAGCAGCATAGCTGTTACTTAAAAAAAAAAATTACTGTATAATTATACTGGGGTTCTTAAAAGTAGATTCTTTATATGCTGAATTCAAGGCTTTGGCAGGCACAGATTCTACCAACCTAAAATCTGTCAGTTCCCTATGAGCTCATTTATTTGTGAAACTTTCCCCCTACCTATCCTTTCCAGTTTTTGGCCTTTTCCACACGACCCTGCATATGAGGCCTCCAATCTCACAAGGCCTCCCTGCCTAGCTTCCCTCAAGCTAGGCTCCATCTGATGCTGATGGTCTCTATAGTAACCAACTAGATATGCTGCTATGCTTAGCAGTGGCTTTGTGCAAGCAGTGGTCTAGCCCAGAGAGGTTTTAAAAATCTGAGTCCTTTCTCAACTTACCACGCATTTCTCCTGATATGGGGAAAAGAGAGCATCTGATGAATGAGAGAGGTGGAGGGTTAAAGAGAAAAGGACTGAATATAAAATATGAAAGAATATGGATGAGTAGAGACTGAGCTCAAGAGGAAAATGAATTTAGAAGGAGTTTCATTTATTAAAGGGGGAAGGACACATGATAAAAAACTAGATACAAGAAATAGAAAATAATTATTAAGCATTTCCATTCATATTCTTCTGGTCAGAAACACTATAATGATATTAACATCAACAACTGTCAACAGCAAACATCTTATGGTGCTTCAGAAAGCTGACTGATGTCACTGATAGCTATCCAAAGGGTGTTTTACAGTGGAGTCCAGTTATGGATAAGGGATCAGACATAGTTTATATCTTCAACAAATCTGTAACCTAATGGTGGGTGGCAGTGAGCACAAAATAGTGAAAATGTTATTAACGAGGTAGAACACAGAATGGGGGAGAGGAGTCATACTTTATGTAACAAATATGGAAACCTCCAAAAAAGTATAGCAAGGCATTCTAGGATGTGTAGGTCCATCCTCCCCCACATATCCCTTTTGCTTGACCTTCTTGAGTCTCAAGCGGCAGACTCCCATAGCTTTGCCTTGACAAAAAAGTCTCCTTTCATTCCCAGAATATACCTGCGTTAACCTCTTTCATGGAGCTGTATCCTCAAGAGTTCATTAATGAAAACATTACTAACGTGTCTGCCAGCCTGTGGGGTTCTTCCAGGAAATGATACGAATTGCTTTTTTTACACATAGAGGCCACTTTAAATATCTGACAGAGGAGAGGGAATGGAGAAGCACTATGTCAGAAATTAAAGGAACAGGTTTCTTCTTCTTCTTCTTTTTTTTTAAGGAACAGGTTTCTGAGCACCTGTGTCTTCATTTATTATGTGGGAATAATACGTTACCCTCTTACCACACCAGTATGTTTTGAGGCTTAAAAGCAGGTTATTTAAAAATTCTTTACAAATAATAAAGAAAGCATCATACCATATATATATATACACATATACATATGTGTATATATATATATGCTATACACATAATATATATATATATATATGCTATCCACACATGTACACACATAGCCTTTATTGTGATACCCTATTTTGCCTCCCACAGAACTTTAATAACTGGTTAAAGTTCCATCTAACACATTCTATTCTATACCATACTCACTTGATTACATAGTTATCTTTCCAATAAAGTCTATATATGTTTAGTCTTTGAATATACCACAGACACGAGCACAATTTCACATAATAAATGCTCTCTCTAAATAATGTTATTAAAGTCATTATTGTAGTATTTATTCCTTTTAGAAATGTAAATGCCAACATATCTTGACATTCTACATTTATACAGAAAATCTTATATAAAGCTATCATTAAGGGACACCTGGGTAGCTCAGCTGATTAAGTGTCTGCCTTTGGCTTGGGTCATGATCCCAAGATCCTGGGATTAAGTCCTGTATCAGGCTTCTTGCTTATTCCCTCTGCCTGCTGCTCTCACTTCTTGTACTCTCTGACAAATAAATAAATAAAATCTTAAAAATAATGAATAAAACTATCATTAAATTTTGACATCCTACAACTAATAAATAATTGGGAGTCCTTTAAACTAACTAAAGATCATACTATGACAAGACTTACATGAGATTTTTTTTTTTTTAAATGAGGACAATAATGTAAATGTCTCTTTAAAGAGAATTAAATGCAGGACTAATATAATTACCCCAGGTGGAAATCCAGGCTTTGAACAAAAGCAAGAGGTTAGCACTTCCATTCCTATGATAACTTCTGCAGCAGGCAGGAGCTGAGACTTGATTTAAATCTTAGTTATAATACATTTTAATTCAATATTTTAATTTAATTCAATTTAATTCTAATTCATTTTAATTCACTCTTTTCATCTTGTTTTGTAGGTGACCTCAATTTAACTTCAAGTTTAGGATTCTTAGAAGCCCTCAGTAGAGCAGCTTTGGAGCAAGGAAGAAAGCTGCATCTTGTCCCTTCAGATTTTAATTTGTATGCCCAACACCCGTAGGTACTTTCTCTGAATAGCTGTGCCATACCACTCCATACCCTGCCACAACCTACTGCCGTAGCTAAATGATCACCTCGTTTCACACCACAGAAAGCACTTGATAACAGACCAATAACTGGATTAAATAAACTGAGATCGCCAAATAAGCCTAACTGTGAGGGCAAATAATTATAGCTGTATTCTTTTGCTAGGATCACCATAACAAAATACCAGCTTGGATAGCTTCAACAATATAAATGTATTTTCTCACAGTTTTGGAGGGTAGAAGTACAAGATTAAGGTGTCAGTAGGGTTGGTTTCTTTTACAGCCTCTCTTTGGCTTGCAAATAGCTGCCGCCTTCTTTTTTTTTTTTTTTAACCATTATTTAAACCATTTCTCTACCCCATCTTTTTTTTCCCCCTTCAAAGCACTTAATTTTTTAACATCTTAATTTTATTTTACTTTTTTCATGTTCCAAGAGTCCTTGTTTATGCACCACACCCAGTGCTCCATGCAATAAACCCACCACCAGGCTCACCCATCCCCCCACTTCCCTCCCCTCCCCTCCGTAATCCTCAGTTTGTTTCTCAGTTTGTCCACAGTCTCACTGTGTCCTCACATGGTCTTTTCTCTGTGCATGCTACCTTTGGTGTCTCTTTTTATGTCCAAATTCCCTCCTCTATAGGGACACCAGTTAGACTGAATTACAACCCACTTTAAGGAACTCATTTTAACTTAACCATCTCTTTAATGGCCTTATCACCAAATACAGTCACATTCTGAGGTACTGGAGAGTTAGGGCTTCAACATATGAATGGGGTGGGGGGGACACAATTCAGCCTATAACAATAGCTAACTAGGTTCATTTATCTCTGAGAGGCACTAGTTTAGGCTTTGTTCATCTTGGAACCCAAACCATCTTTTTCAGCCATCCTTCCCGCACTTAAACTGTACAGACAGAAGCAATTTGGGAGATTATGTCCTATGCAGCTCTCCATCACATGGGTCCCCTTGGGTACTTAATAAATGAAGACACTCATGGTGCCCCATCAGTTATCAGTTGCAATATGGTCAGCTGCTTGAGTCACCAAAAAGTTGTCCAGCAAGAAATCTTATAGATTGTCTCTGACACCAGTGATCATGAGACACCACCTCACTTTGAAACATGCCATGGCACATCTGGGAATCCCTCTGACCTTTCTTGTAAAGTACTGTCAACGGTGAGGAAAGAAACTATTGGAGAAAGTGCTCAACGGCTCTTTAATGTTTTCAAGGAGCTATAAGAGTTAGGACAGGCAACATAAGAGGCCCAGAGCCAATACTTGCAGCTTTCAGTGGACTATTAAGGAGGGTCATTTTCCCCTTAAATACTATTGTATATGACATGTTAAACAAAAGGCTTAAAAGAAAATAATCCAAACTAGTGGTATCCAGGTTGATCTTTTCAGTTGAGGCATCAAGTTTCATGGAAGATGTACCTTATTATGACATACCTATCGTCAGACTGTAAAATACACTTTATTTTACCAAGCTTATAATGTGATTTTTATAAAGTAAATTAGAATCTCCTCTTAAAAGTGCCTGCAAAATCAGAAAACTGTATACACCATTCTCAAGGGAGTCATGTTTTCATCTTCAAAAGGCCATTTATCTTACATATCTAGTGTATCTTAACAGCATACAGCAATTAACACTTCATCTTGGCTAGTGTTAGGACCAGCAATATTAGGAGTGAAGAGAGAATATCGTTTATCAGTCACAGTAATCTGCATCTATCACCACACTAAGATTCAGTCTACTGCACATAAACAATTGGCCTTGAAGAAACTTTCCTGGTAGGTCCTAGCTTACTGTTTAATTCATTGCCAATAAAATAAGAACCCCCGCTCTAAGTAGTTTTCCTAAATACGGGGAGGCCTAGTATTACCTGTGCCATATAAACTTTGAAAAGACCAGCAGATAAAGAAGCCACATCAACAGCAACCTACTTAAGTATGCACAATGCCTAAAGAATGACAACTCAAAATTCCAGGCACTATACTAAGAAACAACTCTTTCAGCACAGATGATACTTAAGAAATAATACTTTCTCTGAATTTAATTAGCCAAGGTCATTGGTTTCACCAAAAACACTGAAGGAAAAAAAATAATGGTTTATGAACAGCATGGATTAAAAGAAATCTTTATGGCTCTCTTACTAGGTAAACAAATTGTTCAACAACCCCACAAATGTGTTAAAACCTCTCCCTTTCCCCACAATGGTAGTCAAACAGCCTATATGAATCCACATGAATGCTGATGAATCAAGTAGACTCAAAACTTGTTTGTGGTGCCAAAAATTTTCACTTACTAACGGTTTAGGTCGTAAATTTTTTGAAAATCACATATCCTGGTATGCTGCTGTGTCTTTACTCTTCCTTTCCCTTTCTTATCATATTTTTTGCCCTTTGCTTTCCTGACACTTCCATTTTCTCTTTTTATGTTCCTGTTACGCTCACCAAACGACAGAAACCTGGGGTGTAACTGATCACATCTCTAGCAATCTTTTTCTTATTCTAGGGCTTTTGAGATTAGAACGGGAGACCCTATTCAGATCTTCCAAGCAAAGTGTGCGTGAAAAGAGCCTCTCTTCACCCTTCATTTTGTGTCTATTTAACTTACGGCACTGTAGTGCCCAAACGCAGATATTGACCAAGAATTAGGTTTCCAAAATGGCTTTGCTCCTTTCGAGCTGGCATGAGGTCTATAAAATACAATTTATTTCCACTGCAACCAACCTTTCTCTCTACCCCAAATGTTACCCTGTACGCAGACAGCTGAACCTAACCCCGTGTAGTCAATCGAATCACAGATGCTAAATTGAGTAGAGAGCACAGCCGTTGGACTGATGTAAAAAAAGCGTTAAAAGGAAAAAAAGAAAAGAGAAAAAACACACCCCAAGCAGAAACCACACGAAGCAAAAACCCGAGGGGCGGGCGTCGCCCACAATCCCGCCATCTCGCCGCCTCGCCGGCCGCGAGCACGCCTCCCCGCCGCGGCCACGCCTCCCCCGACCCCCCGCCCCGCCCCGCCGCGGCCACGCCCGACGTGAGGCGCGGGAGCCGCCGGGCCGGGGGCGGGGCCTGCGCCGCCCCTCCCCCCACCCCGCCGCCGCCGGCGGCCTCCGCGCGGGCCTCCCAGCCCGTATTCCACTCACTTTGTTCTCCGCCTTTGTCCTAATCCACACCAGCAGGTGGAGCCGCAGTTAAAGTTTCCGAGTCCATTCCGGGAGCGGGAGCCCATCTTGCTCGCCGCCGAGGCCCTCGCTGGAGGAGGAGGGTCAGAGCTCGCGTGCAGCCAATCGTGGGCAACGCTGCTAGTTATCAGAGCAGAATGGGCTGTAGTTTAGTGAAATAGGAAAGCTGCAAAACACTGTGGAGTGCTCCCGTGTAAATAAAAAGAGGAAAAAAAAGTTTCTCAAGTCGCCGCTGCACGACGTCGGGCAGGCGCCGGGGCGGGGGTCTGCGCTCTCCCGAGCGGCCGCGCGCTGGACTTTATTGTGCCGCAACAAGCCCCCGTTCCCATTGTTTGTGTTTTTTTCAAAATATGGCAAAGGTTCAGGTGAACAATGTAGTGGTGCTGGATAACCCTTCTCCTTTCTACAACCCGTTCCAGTTCGAGATCACCTTCGAGTGCATCGAGGACCTGTCTGAAGGTGAGTCGGGCGCCCGCCCGCCGCCGGGCTGTCAGTTGCGGGCTGCAGACGTTGAAAGTTTCCCGGGCCCGGCCTCGCGCGGGCGGCCGGTGCTCGGCGCCGGACGGGCGGCGGGCTCGGCTCTGCGGAGGGAAACTTGAAGTTGATGGACGACGGCCGCCGAGGCGCGCGCGGCGTTCGGCCGCAGCCGGGGCGCCTGCCGTGGCTCAACTTGCGAGGAACTTGTTCGAGCGGAGGTAGCCATGTTGTCAGCTTTGTCTGGCGGGCGGGCGGTTCGCGAGACCCGCACTCGCGCCCGCGGCGCCGGCCGGGGGTCGCGCCGGGCTGGCCCCGCGCCGCGAACGGCCTCCGCGGCCCCGGCACGGAGGCTGGGAAGGGAGAGGCATGTGTGTGATCGCGCCGGCGAGTTAGCAGCGGAGCCATCTTACCAAGAGTAGAGAATTGGGCCACCGACCCCGGCGTCACGACGCCTCCTCTCCGCGCCGCGGGTGACGAACACGGCGCCCCGCCTGCCCACCTTCCTGCCCCCGAGGGACAGGCAAATCCATTTTTAGAGCTTACGCTGGAGTTGCCCCACTCTCTGGGGTGGCCATGCCCGGCCGCTCCGGGGAGGAGAGCGAGGCTGTCCTCGCGCTGATTTCTGGCTCCCTGGACCAACCAGCGGGGGAGGCGGGCGCCGGCGCTCCCCGAGGACGGCGGGTGCTCCCCCGCGGCGCTCCCCGGCCGGCGCCCGGGATGCTCGGGGCGCCCGGGGATGCTGGCGCTCAAGCTCGCCCAGACTGGCGTGGACTCCTGTTCGTAATGACCAAAACCTCCTCTCCTCCCTCTCAGGAAGAAAAATACTGCTAAGCTAGAAAGTTACATTTAACCCAAGAGCAGAAATAAGTAAAACACTGAAATAATTTCCAGGACTTAATCACTGGCTTCTCAGTAGTCTGAGAGACTTTTCTTCAAGAACGTGTTGAAATCTAATTAAAATAACTCCACATCCCAATCCCCTGAGCATAAAACACAAAAGTGGGCTAGGAAATAACAGGCAAAGTCCTGATAGCAATGCAAAAATTTTTACAGTTTTTTCTAGGTTCGTTTTAAGGACTCCAAAGATATTTTTATAATGTGCAGTAGTTAATATTTAGAAAGCTAAAACTTGCCAAGGCTTTTATCTTTGCCCTTAGATTTTATTAATCCAGTGCTTTCCTTTTTAAATTTGAGGAGAAAAAATTCATCTTCATCAGTGGTCATCTTACAGTTAAATAGGGGACATGCTTATTTGAAGTTATAAGTATGTTTAACAAAAATGCATTTAAAATTATGCCAATCATGGTATACAAAGTATTTCACTTAAAAAATTAGTTTTTAATCTCTGAAAAATATATTTTATGTAGGGTGTCAAAGTTTTCAAAATATAAAAGCAATACCTACTTATTGGAATAAACTTTTAAAAAGTTGTACATACATTTATAAAATAACAGTCCTCTGTACTCAAATGCCTTCCACCATTGCCTGTAATTAACACTTTAATCTGTGCTCTTTCAAGAAGTGTTAATGCATACATAAGACATACATGCATATATATGTATTATGTGTATACCATATTTTAAAAGACAGTTCATTTATTAAACAATTTCTAATAGGCCACTGATAATAAAGTTAATGGGGATTTTTCTTATTACTCTGAAACCATTTGATTACTTTATACTACTATAATCATTTCAGCTACCAGGTCAATTTTTCATACCCAACAGTAAGTTTTCCTTTTTATTGCCAATCATATATAAAAAATGGGCAAATGCAAGAGAAACCATTGATTAGTACATTCCAACGTACTATATGATTTAAGCTTTACAAGTTCTTCAAATCATAGGTATTTCTCAAATGAGGCCTTGCATTTTTTAAGAGCCAGTTTTGGACAAGGATGATAGATGATTCAAGATGTTATAGGGCTTTGACATTGCATGGTTGAAACCCACCATTCATTTAGAATTATGTTCCCATTTTTAACTGGCATCTATTCAGAACTTGGCTGAATCATGTCAGAGTTTTTATGATACTAGTATCAACAATACACTTACTTCCACTTTTACACCTCTTCCTAGGGCACCTATACTGGTTATTTAGCATTTTTCAAGAGTTTAAGCTGAGTCATACTGAAGCTGCAAAGGAATCTTTCAAAAGGTGCCATGCTTGTGTACTCCACCTAGAGGCTATGTGGATTAAGGAAATTAAGTTTATTTAGCAAAAGTTTTTATGTTCCATACTTTTATATTGCAGTTCCTTAAAAAAAAAAAAAAAAAAAAAATCTATACTTAAAATGAAACTACAGAATATTCTGAGGAGAAATTTTCACTTCATAATTTTGTCTTGAATTCCAAGCCAGAGGTTGGCCACCATTTTTCATGCTTAAACTTGATAGGAGACCCAGGAGGTGTTTGATCTGATGGTCCCCAAGCTTGTACAAGTTTTGATTGACCTTCATGCTAATCTTAGGCCCTCTGTAGACTGTTGATTCTTTGTTTCTCTAACAGAATGGAGCCATTAAGTTGGTCAGTATTAATAATTCTAAGCTACTGTCAGTTGAACTCTTACAGTGTACCAGAACTGAATGTGGTGTTTCATCTTTTTAAACTTCAGGCTTGTTCTAATTCCCAAAGATTACATACTTTACACTCACCACATACCTTCCCAAGTACGGTAATTAGTTTAAAATTCCCTTGGTGACTTCCCTCACTTCCAACCATAATTGCAAATACTTGCAATTGGGGTTACCATGATTAAGTGAAACAATTAGTTAACTTTTTAAATAAATGAATAAACCCCAACACAAAACCTGTGTATTTGATTCTATCCCTTCTCTTCCTTTGTATACAGGGGGATGAAAGGAGAGCAAAAAAAAAAAAAAAAGAATAAGAATAAAACTGATGCTAATTTATAAATAAATTACTGAGCATTTTAAAGTCAGTAGCTACAGCAAGGATTCATTAGCATAAAAATTAAGGTACAGGTGTTCACTGAGTTACAGCCTGTGCTCCTTAAGGTAGATTATCTTTCCATGGCCTCTGTCCGCACCCATCTTCCTCCACAACCCCCCACACCCAGTTAGGTTCCTTTATCCTACTATTCATTTGAGAGCCAGAAATGGAAGAATTAGTTCCTAGTTGTGGTTTTGGAAGGAGCCCAGGCTTTGAAGTTGCAGAAACAACTTGGGTTCTGATTCTTTGGTTTGGTGAATTGGGGTAAATTACTTAGCTTCTTGGGGCCTCAGCTTCCTTGTTTGCATAATAGTATAATTAAATCTATATGATAAAGCTGTTGAGATTTAAATAACAGGGTGAAATTGACAAGACCAATGCCCAGCACATAGTAGGTATTTTATAAGTATATAACTCTTGACTATGTTCCTATGCCAGACCACAAATGCCTTATACCAATTACAAGACCAAGAGGACTATGTGTATTGGTACAAATAAATACATATGAAATGAACAAGATACAAAAACTGCATGTGACAATTACCAGACTTACCCTCAATTGGCTAGTTTAGTAGGTTTTACACTCCTGTCGTAAGTTTGTCCACTTAGCTTTTGCATTTCCTACATCATTGATACCTATCTAGTAGATATCTCAAACTTAACATGTCCAAAACTAATTCCTGGTTGTTTTTTAATCCCTACCCCTTGCAAAAAAGGTGACTGCCTCTTCCTGCCTTTATCTTCAAGATTTATCCAGAGTGTGACTGCTTCTCATCCCCATGGCTACATGTGGTCCAAGCTACCATCAGTTCTTGGCCTCAGTTGTTAAAAATATCCACCTGTTTCTTCCCTCACCGTCTTACAGTCCATACTGAATACAGGATCCACAATGATCCTTCTAAAATGAAAGCTGGATCATGTTATCCTTCCAATCAGAACCCTCCCAATGGCTTCCCATGCTACTTATAAAAGAAGTCTTCAATGACGGCCTTTAAAACTTTGCATAATCTGGCCATGCCCCTCACACTCAATCTAATGGTCAGTTACTTTCCCCTTTATTCAGTTTGCACCAACCCTGACCTCCTTGCTTTTTCTTTTTCTTTTTTTAAGATTTTATTTATTTGACAGAGAAATCACAAATAGGAGGCAGGCAAGGGAGAGGGGAAGCAGGCTTTCTGCTGAGCAGAGAGCCCGATGCGGGGTGATCCCAGGACCCTGAGATCATGACCTGAGCCGAAGGCAGAGGCTTAACCCACTGAGCCACCCAGGCGCCCCTACTCCTTGCTTTTTGTTGAGCAAGCTAAGTATGCTCCTACTTCCAAATATTTGCTATTCCTTCTAACTAGATATCCATATTGCTTCTTCGTCTTTTAATCTTCATCAGCAAATAAATGATCTTGTGAGATGTCAGATGCAGGGAACTTGCATCTGGAAATGTGCTAAAGATGGAAATATAAGTGGTCTAGGACAGAGTCATGAGTACCTCATAGGTCTTCAGAAAATGACTGCTGACTTAGTAAGAGAATAGACCTAAAGGAGCTTCAGTAAATTGCAGTTTATCATACAATATGAATAAGTAGTACCTATTACTATTTTTCTTCTCTCTTTAGGGAACAAAAATACCTATACAATCACACAAAAATGGCAATACCATGGCAGCACTAAGTAAATTCTCAGTGTGTGACCTAGAAACACCCCTCTGGGAGTGCTGCCGTGGCCTTGGTGTAGTGAATCCAAGAGGCAGGCTGCACAGTGCTAAACACCTTAGGAGGACCAGAAGGTCTCAGAGGTGATCTGTATTTGCAGTTGTCTTCCTCCCCCTTCTAAAGAGGCGGCGGCTCCTTTGAAAGAGCAGTTGTTTTACTCATCTCTGGGTTCTTGTAGCAGAGCACTCTGTAAAAGGTGCTCAGTGAAAGCTGAATTACATATAACAATGGCATAAAATGTCTTGGGTTGCACTTTAGTGTATCTTACTCTTCCTCATGTCTGTTCCCACCACCCATACTCCTTATCAAGTGGTTATAAGGATCCCTGGTTTCCTCACCTACGATATACAGCGGTGCAATGAGGGAAAAAACCCGACTATGGTCCCTTTCACAGTTGATGAGCTGGAGCCCCTTATTTCTGAGCCACAAGGGAAGTTGGCTAATAATGATTTCCCCACTTTGGAGCTCTTTAATAATCTGGATCTGTGCAACATAATACGGGGCAGCCCTTCCAAAGCGTGCTTAGTATTAGTAGCTTGTTAAAAGATGACATAGGTAAAAAGTGGGGGGGGGGGGATTCCATAGCCGAACAAACTTGGGAAATCCTGGATTAATGTTACTGGTGTTCTTTACTGAAGAAGTCTCACAACACGTACTCCGCCAGTGTGCTTTAGGAGTCCTCAACACAAGGTTGTAGCATTTCCCAGGTTTGGGGCCATGTTGTTTTGTTTGCTAGGAGCCCTGACCAGGGACTAGTGTTTCACAAAAGAACATTTTGAGAAAGTTTCTGGTAAGAAATAGAAGAATTTCATAAGGAGCAATTCAGTGCCTTCCTGGGTTTTCTGCCATGAGAAGCCAATTTTAGCAGCCAATAAATGGCTTAAATGGACATTAAAAGGGTCTTTGATGCCACCTCAATGTAATTACTGAATATGAAATAATGTTTTGGTTTTTAACCCTAGACTTGGAATGGAAAATTATCTATGTGGGCTCTGCAGAAAGTGAAGAATACGACCAAGTTTTAGACTCTGTTTTAGTGGGCCCTGTTCCCGCAGGAAGGCATATGTTTGTATTTCAGGTAAGACTATTCTTGGTAAATATATATGCCAAATACATTTCTACATTCTTATCTCATGGTCCTTATCCATTTCCTTGTGGGTTAAATCACTCTGCTTCTGCTGTATTCACTTTTATCTGCTTCTGTTCTGCTGTGAGAGGTTGGCGTGCTGTCTACTCCAGAGCGTGCACAGCACTCAGTAAAGCTCCCAGTGTTCCGGCACACGCGGTGGTTAATTTGGGGCTCTGCCTGTGAATAATTCTATAGTATCAGACTTTCAGGGGGGCTGGCCAGCAGCCCAATATAGGGATCCAAGGCATACTACAACTGGCATAGTTAGTATAGTAATATGCATCTTCAGTTTACGGTTTCAGCCATTAGGGGTAACGATCACAAGAAAAACAACTTTCTTTCAGCATAATCAGTAATTGAGCTAGGTTAATAAGTAGATAGAGAGCTACTGCATAAACTTGAGTCATTGGAATTAAGGTCCAGTGGTTTACTAAAGCATCTAATCTATACATATTATAGATGATTACTGTTACAAATCTACTGCTCTGTTTATTATTTGTTAGAGGAAATTCTAATACAAATTATGTTCTCAGATATCATTGACAGCATTTGGGTCTGTGCCAAAGCTTTAGACACTGTCTTCTGTATTCAAAGTGTTACTTCTTTTAATCCACGTTAAATTGTTGTATAAAGCTATTCAGTCACTTCTGATTATCCATGCTTATTAGGAGATATTTGTAAGTAGCCCAAAGAGTAGCCATAGGTTGAAAACAAAACAAAAAACCACTTCATTTTGTTGCAAGTATTTCTACACAACAGAGTCCCCATCAGTTAAGTAGAAGCCACTGAAAAGACTTCATCTAGAAAGAAAATTAACTCTTCCTATCCCTGACCTCCCTTTTTTTTTTTTTTTTTTTTTTTTTTTCATTTCATAGATGGGACCAATTTAAATGAATACTGTTGGTCAGCTAATCCCATCAGATATGGGCCAAGAATTATAAACATACGGTATCTTGGTCTCCTAGTCTTAGTGCCTTTTATTAAAAGCCAACAACAGATAATTTACTATGTTTAAACAAATGGTTAAATAAAGCTCAAATATATTAGTTCAAATCTACTCATTAAAAGTGCTGTTAAGCCAAGTTGGGTGAGTGCATAACCTTGGTGAAAGATGTGGGTACTAGAGAATGTGCAAAGGGAACCACTGCAGTTACAGACCTTCTTCAGATCCTGGCTCCGTTGCTTATTAAACACGTGTGCCTTTGGACAGGCTTCCTAGCCTCAGTTACTCTAGCCGTCTATAAAATGTGGATAATGTCTAACCTCATCAGAATGTTGGGAGGATTAAATGAGGAATAAAGTAGTAAGTACAATCACTGACAAATAATGCCCTACTTCTATTATTAGAACTAAATTTTTATTCTCTTAAGTTCTTGAAATTGTTACATAAAAGCAGCGGTATTTGCTTTAACCCACAAGCTAGGAAAACCCATACATCACTGATGATAATTCATGATGTGGTAAGAAACTTGGATTGACAGGTAGTGGTATCACCTTTTTATGCTACCATAAAACCTGCAAATAAATCCCTTGGCTTTGAAACAAACCCTTAAATGACTTTTCTCTGTATTTACGTTGTTAAGAACACTCTTAAGCTTTTGGCTTAGAGTGAATAATTCATTCAAAAATATTTCCCTCCAGTGATTTTCCAGTAGTTTTACATTGGTATCAGTGTTCATGTTGCCAAAAAGGACAGAGAAAAAGCATGCGATTTAAATCAGATGGTCAGCCTATACATTTACAGAATTCACCATGATCAGCAAAAAGGGACTAAAATACAGTTTTTGTCTTGTACTTTAAACAGACTGTCATAGTATTCTCCTGGTCTGCCATGAATAAACATACCTTTCACCTGTGTGTCAAAGCCTAGCAGGAAGATGTCCAGACATTTGCCTAGTATTGCTGGTTGAAGTTAAAAATCCCTACTTTATTAAATTTCACTTTATTCTAAGTGATCTGAGAGGTTATTGGTTTTTCTACTTGAATATGAATTTGTTCAAGTTGAATCCTTTAGCAAAAAAATTTTAAAACACAAACATGGCTAGCACCAGTCTACTGAGGAGATGGGAAGCACTGTGAGGGGAAGGTTTCCATAGTAGTACTGAATTGCCTCTTTTTCCCATTCTCTACTCATTTCCAGGACATTAGAATCTCTTTGGGTAACCTGGAAGTAACTAGACCCCTCTGGGGGGAAGGGGGCACACAGGATCTTTAAGACAAACAGTATATTCTCAGGACAGGCCCTTAGTCCCCCTGCCGATCTCTCTCCAATTAGTTGGATTACTTCATATCAGGAATTGAGTTAGAATAAACTTCAAAATACTAAGTATATACTGAGTGCCCAGAGCTATGCCAGACATGAGATTATAAAGATGAACTGGATAGAACTTCTGCTCAGTCCCAGCAAAGACTGAAGGGTAAACATATCTATTTAGGTTATTGGACATACATTAGTAGATGTGTGTCAAGTAGTTTTAAGTGCAAAAACAGAGTAGTATTAATTCTACCTTCTGAATCAGAAAGGGGTTTACTAGGGTCACCTGGGTGGTTTGGTTGGTTAAGTGTCTGACTCTTGATCTCAGCTCAGGTCTTGCTTTCAGGGTTTTGAGTTCAAGCCCAGTGTTAGGCTCCACACTGGGCATTGGGCCAATGGGCTTCACTAAGGATATATTTCATACAAATTTAGAAAGATGAATTTTGTAGGATGTTAGGAAAGAAACTTACAGGCCAAGAGAACAGTATATGCAAGGCACAGAGGCATGAAAGATTACCACTACGTTTTAAAGAACTCTGTCTAACCCTAGAACAAGAGTAAGAGGTGTAGAATTAAAGGGAGTGTGAATGGTTGAAGACAAATTGTAAAGGGCCTTATAAATGAAGTTAAAGAACAGATTTTAATCTCTGAAATGGGAGTAATCATCTGGAGTTTTTAAAACAGGTAAAGGAATAGGAATAGATCTTGGCCTAGCTAATGTTGGCAGTAGTACAAACAGCCAGTGAGCTGGAGGATTCCAGTTAGTCATTCCAGTATTCCAGATAAGACATGAACACATGAACTGAGTCTTCGGAGATGAGAAGTGTTGCAACAGGCTGGATAGGGGAGGTAGGGAAGAGAGGATACTGAAATTTTTAGCCTAGGTCAATGTTTTAGACTAGATATTGTATGCCTTTTTGTGTCATCTGCATGTGGTAGGTACACAATAATTATCATCTTTAATGATAATGGCTTAATAGAGAATGTCAGCCGGGGGTGTTGCCAAACTATAGCCCTGGCTGAAGTGTTCACCCAGGCACAGGGATGTTCTTTAGTGTCCCGGCAAGAGTCAGCTGATCTGCTGGGATGAGCTCCATTCCTTCAGCACTCAGAATGGCTGCCTCAGGTCACAATCCCATGCCTCACTGCCGCTGTGCATCAGCCTAGGCTCTTCCTCACCAGTCTCCTTCGTGCCTCTCACACTGCCAAGGATGGAACCCTAGCCTTTGTCCATGCTGTTGCCTTTTCTAGCTCACTTGCTTCACCTTCTGCATTCGCATTCCTCAAGATTCAGCAGCTTGATTCAAAACATCATTAAGTATATCTTCTTAAACCAATCTTTACCTTGGTTGTATTTCGTAGTATGTGTGGTTTAAAGGTACACTATATTTTAGTGGCTATTAAAGTCATTCACAAGAGATGATTAATATTTTTGAAAATCTGCTATAGAGCTACTTCTATTCCATTTTCAGTCTTATATTAATTTATTAATAGAATATTTGTGCAAGGGTGGAAGAGTGGGTGTGAGAATGTGTCCTGAGTATAAGAGAGAAACCAGTATAATAAACATTTGCTGCCAGCAGGCTGTGTGGAAATCATTGAATATTTACTAGTTTAGGTTTAGAAATTATGACTGGAAATTATGACTAGAATCAATTAGACTATTGGCTTAATTGTTTGCTATATTTTATAAAAGGTTTTATAACTGAATATTGTATAATCCCATATGAACTACCACACAGTCTGACTAGATTTATCTTCCTATAAAAATAGTGAAGTTTTTAGGTGCCCAGAGTAATTAGGTATACTGTGGAGAAATATCCAAACTATATTTTCTGACTATAAGTCAATCTCAAAAATGAGCATTTGCCTTCCCAGTATGATTTCCAAGTTTTTGTTGTTCTGCCCTTAACTGACAGTGCTGAAGGTAACCAAAATGCGTCTTGCTTGCAGTTAACAGCCTTTTGTGATGTTTTTCTTTTCTTTTTAAATTATTGTAGGCTGATGCACCTAATCCAGGACTCATTCCAGATGCAGATGCAGTAGGTGTAACAGTTGTGCTAATTACATGCACCTATCGAGGTCAAGAATTTATTAGAGTTGGCTATTATGTAAATAATGAATATACTGAGACAGAACTAAGGGAAAATCCACCAGTAAAACCAGACTTTTCTAAGGTAATGACTATTCCTTTCTCACTACTTTTACTATACTTTTTTTTAAAAGTAGATGCCACTTCATAGTATATTATGAAAATAGCTTGGAGACAAAATAAATTTGAGGTCCTTGTGCCAACTGGACAAACTAACCGTTCCATTTCCATACTTGACCTCAGACCCTACCTCCTGATGAATCATTAGTAATTAATGTTGGTTAGGCACTTTCAGAGTCTCTGATGGTTTCGAAAGTTGAAAGTGCCTCCTCTAAGAGATAGTAGTTTACAACTTTCTCTACGGCATTTCCCGTACATCATATGTATTAGAGATGAAACCAAAGGTCTTAAGTATGTCTGGTTTTGGAAAATAGCTTCTGAGTGAGAAGCTGAAACCTGTGCTTCAGAATTACAGATTCTCAGAAATACTTACTATTTTATGATTTTTTTCCTTGGGACCTGTAACAGTTTAGTAACTGGTGACTTATGTGAGATTGAACACAACACTCCATCTGCCTGAGCATGCAAGAAAAATTACATGGGAGTAGAATGGAATGTTCTTTCTGATAATGAGGCTGGAATATTTAATCCTGGTATGGGACCTTCCCGTGACTCAATATATTAGTTAACTATAAGGCACCTTGTATCGCAAAAAAACAAAAAACTAGAATACTGTTTCCGAGAATGAACCATAATAATTAAAAGGTATGAAACCACTTACAATGAGAGTTGATATTTGGGGAAATTTTTATTTTCTTTGGAAACATTACTGAAGAGACGCCATATCAACCTAAAAAGCATACTAATTAGATAAAGCATCCTGTGAATCCACCCTCAAGAAAGAAGAGATTGTCTCCCTTTTAGGAAACAGAAGTATAGAGGGGTTAGATATTTTGTTGTTTAGTAAATGATCTGGATGAATTCCCTCAGATCCTTCATATCCTTTCCATTAGTCTGAAATAATTTTTTTGCTGTAGCCCTAGTTCTTGTGTATTAGTTACGTTTAAAGTGCTTTACTAAATTTTATGCCTTTGTATAAATTTAGCCTTTTAGAAGTACTGATATAAAGAACCATTTGATTAAGCTCCTATTAGTGTATATTTAACTTTCTTAATGTTGTCTGTTTATATATGTCCTTCTTCCTTTAGCTTCAAAGGAACATTTTGGCATCTAATCCCAGAGTTACAAGATTCCACATTAATTGGGAAGATAACACAGAAAAACTGGAAGATGCAGAGAGCAGTAATCCAAATCTACAATCACTCCTTTCAACAGATGCATTACCTTCAGCATCAAAGGGATGGTCCACATCAGAAAACTCACTAAATGTCATGTTAGAATCCCATATGGACTGCATGTGACCACCTGCCATCCCTTTAGTACAAATTAAGCTATAAAAACACACAGAACTATTTGAAATTCCGTAAGTACATAGTCAAGACACAATGTGAAGAATTTGTTTAAAAACATCCTGTAGAAAGTTTATAAGAAAACCAGTATTTGAGCAAATTGTGGAATATAAATACAACTATTTTTAAGTAATTTTTTTCTCTAATGTGTTATTTTATTTGTTCTGAAACTAATCTGATTAAAACATATATATTATTTTCTTCTCCGCTATATGTAATTAAAGCACTTATAAAGAAAAATATAAATCATTAGACCAGGTTGTAAAGCTGTCTTAACCTTTTGGACAATAATCTTTGGACCACTATTTTACTGGCCTTCAGAAGAACAAACTTCCGACTTCAACTAAAATGTTTCTTCTTGTGATAAATAGTTTGGTTTAATGTAAGGGGCAAATTTCCATTCTTTTTTGTCATGTCCTTAAAGAAGGGATTTGAAGTCAACTATATGCTACCACGAACTTTAGGACCTGATTTTCTAGGCCACCTTGAAGCCTCTTATGGCAACTATTACACGGAATGTTAGATAGCATTCAGTTTGGTTTCTAAGATGATAACAAATGTGGTTAATTGTTCTTAAGGTCCTTTGTTTTATAACCATTTAGGACATCCGAATACTCCTTGAATCATCCATTATTTTTACCCGGTGAATTCAGCATATCAAGAGCAGACATAAATGCGCTAAGTTTAAGAATAGGATATTATAATGACTTAGATCTACTCATGAGATTTATAAAAATACAATGAACTTAACCCTTCAAAATTAACTTGATAGATCATCTGTTGTTGGCAGTGTTTATTTAAAAAAAGAAGTGGATTTGGGAAGGTGTATTTAGCTTTATCATAATAGATGAGTCACTATTTTGGAAAAATATATATTTTCACACATGTGGTACTCTTCTCCATATCCCTTAACACTCATGCAGAATAAGATTAGGCATATTTGTGGTTGACATATTTTAGATAGCCTTTCCAGATAAGTTTTTAAAAAGTAATCTTGGAAAGGAATCCATTAACTAAGTGGGCCAAAAGGTTTTCTTTGATGAGAACTAGGTCCTTCCTCAAAGTTTCCTGTGCTTCATTAAATTTTAAGTGTAGAATTTTCTCATTACTCTTGCTGCTAAGCAAGACATTAGCCATATGATACAGTTATGCAGTGCCTTTATATCTAAAACTTTTATACTGCACTTTTTAAAGCTTTTATTTCGAGGAAGGGAAAAGGGCATTTGTCTGAATGTGGAATTTAAGTTGTATATATTTCCTGTCATTCTAAAAAAAGAATTTGTGAAGGAAAATTTTGCTAAATGTTAAACTTTGAAATTTAATATACCAGATTATCAAAATACTGTCCACTAACTAGTTCATAAATTTTAAAAATAAAATACATCCAACTGTTAAAACTTTATGAAGAAAATTTCATTTTTGTCTATTTGCAATTAAAGGAAAATGTTAAAATATTAAAATGAAAATAAAAGTAAAATTTCCAACAAAGAGCTCAGTGATTAATATAACAAGATATGGGCTTGTAAGAAATAAAGCATATATAAGCCAAATTACCAAATAAAGCAATTTACTGCTGAGTTTTTATTCTAATTATAGTGACTGATCTGTATTAATACTAAGAGTTAGGTTTTTACATCAATTTGTAAACAGCTAATTCTCACAAAAGGTTAAGACTTATGTTTTTAAAAAGTCTTCTTTCAGAATTTTTATGACTGTAAGATTTAGAACTCAAACTATAGCACAGGGGTTTTATTTTCCCCCTATTTAGCTTCATTTAGAGACCCTATCTGAAGTATAGCTAAAATGTTTGGAACAGTTTTTTTTCCTTTTTGATCATAGTAAATAGTTCTTTCATGAAAAGATAAACATGAACCAATTACTTACACCACAAAAGAGAGAAGCAAGTAGGCTGGAGGGAATGAGGAGATCAGTTGAGCTAGAAATCTGAGGAGCATGCATGCATTTGTTCATTTATAACCTTCTATAACCTTAGGCTTCCATGTGGTCTTATTGTTTGGTTTTAAGATTTGGGGTTTCTAATTTTGCCAAGAAAGTCTATGGAAGCAATTTTTGAAATCCCTGATATATATAAAAAAGTATATGACTCTGAAACACAAGTATTTATATGTTAATTTTCATGAAAATGCACCCATATTATTGTGTGCAGTATATTCTGGTATCTTACTGTATTTCATTTTTAAAGTGCTGGTTTTGACTCCCTGAACTGGCATTTATGACTCTAAGGGACTGTGATACGCAGTTTAAAGAAAGGCTAGTCTGGCCTTTTGAATAGATGAGACTTAGCAATAACTTTTCTTTCATTCTAGAATTTATATTCCCTGTACCTGTCTTTTGGATTATGATCTTGACATTTAAAAAAAAAAAAGGGAAAAGTGCTAGTACAGTGAATCAGCAGCCATTCACTTGAAAACTGTTCAAATATTCTGAAATTACTGGTAGCCCACCAGATAGCCTGAATGCATTTCTTGGCCCTCCATATAGTTAACTTACGAAACATTCCACATAATTACTTGGCAAACACTTTTATTTATTACTGGCATCATTTTATAAAGAACTCTAGAACCCTGGGTCATAAGAATTTTTAAATGCACATAAAGTGTTCTTTATATATGCTTGTTTACTACCCTTCCAGTATGCTGAACCTTGTCTATGCCTCTCCATTCACAAATCCCTTCTCATCAATGCTCAATATACTATTCAGTTATATTCCAAAATCTGAGAGCCCCTTAGAATGGGGCTTTCCTCATGTATATTAATGCAGCATTTGCTGCTGTATGAGAAGTTTTATAGCATAAATTTCTCGTAAGAAATTTCAGCACAGGCTTCCCTTAATAAGTAGCAAAGAACATTTGTAAAATGTGTGAAACCAAAGACCTATATTACAGACAGAAGTACAGGAGAAATATTTCCCCAATCACAACAGTGTAAAATACAAAATCGCATCAAGACAGGCTTTCTAAAAATTTTCCTAAAGTTACTTTATAATCACATCCTGACATTCGATTTGCAAAGGCTTTTAAATGCACTTGAAGAATCATCGCAATTTTTAAATGAAGCTCTGCAATGCAGTGAAAGTGTGCTTTCCACGTATTAAGACAAATTTTCTACTGAGTAATTTTCAGTAGGAGCTACTGTTGCCTGTGAGATCTACAAGCACAAAAATGCCTCAAGCTCTATGCCATCGATCTACTTTGATAAAGGGAGATTTTTTTTGTTCCCATTTATCTCAACGTTTTGTTTACTAGGTCCTCAAAATGCCAAATGGTGCATGCTTTTTCCACATTAAATAGGATCTTTCAAAAACTAAGATGCAGAAAGATACATGGGATAAGTTTTAGGAAAATTAAGTGAAAGTGGAGCTTTTAAAATATTTTCTTAGAGCTACAAAAGTAGTGCTATATATTTTCGATTTTTGACAGTAACTCAAAAATTAGCTTGAAATTTATCCTATGTTAGGTACTTTTTCATCAGAAAAACTGTGTTACTGGCTGTAGTAAAGTTAAATTAACTGAAATTGTCATGTAAAATACCTGCACTAGTAGATCCAATTCCTGTGGTAAGCACAGAGCGAGGTGTAATCTTTGCTGCATACTTGAGGAATTGAGATTTCCCTGTGCCAGGATCCCCAACCAATAAAAGATGAGATTCGCCTAGAAAAAAGTTAGTAAACTTTCAAATTTCTATGAAAAGACCCATGAATTAAGTGTAATTAATCAAGAAGAAAATGGTCGGGCACCTGGGTGGCTCAGTTGGTTAAGCAACTGCCTTCGGCTCAGGTCTTAATCCCGGAGTCCTGGGATCGAGTCCCACATCAGGCTCCCAAGCTCCATGGGGAGCCTGCTTCTCAAATAAAATCTTAAAAAAAAAAAAGAACATGGTCTACTTGGAATGCCAACCCTATTTACACTTTATGCTTCTGCTATTTACTTAAGGTCATTTAAGGACAGACTTAATCAGTTATCTTTAGAAAAGTTAACTATCATCATAAATAATCATTTTAAGTGATTTCTGAATATGATATTTATAATCTAATTTAATAGACTTTGTGCTATTTCCAGATGTTCAGGCATATGTCTAACATTTTAAAAATTTTTGGCTTGTAAAGTTTCTGATTTTATTTTATTTTAAAGATTTTATTTATTATCAAGAGAATACAAACAGGGGTAGGGGCAATCAGAGAGGGAGAAGCAGGCTCCACGCTGAGCAGGGAACCTGATGGGCTCAATCCAAGTACCCCAGGATCATGACCTGAGCCGAAGGCAGACGCTTAACCAACTGAGCCACTCAGGCACCCCTTAATCTATTTTTAAATACCAAACTAATTGGCTAAATCTTTCCAAACAAGCCATACAAATATTCTATTCCATTTTTATTTAAGTATTTTTAAGTGTTCAGGACTTTATAAGTGCTTTATGAGTATCAAATCGCTTATGATTATAACAGTTAAATGAAGACCTTTTCATTTTATGCAGATTGTAGTAATTTAATGAAATAATCTACCTTAAAGTACTTATTTTCAAATGTAACAAATGAACATATGAGTATCTTTTCGTATGTATTATCTCACTGATCAATTTATTCAGTTATACTCAAGTATTTCCTAAATACATTAATAGGAAACTCCTTCTTAAGCTCAACATTTAGCAGAGTGCCGGAATGTGATACAATACACATAAACTTTATTAGACTTCCTTTTCCATATTGTACCGTATGGTTTTAGAAATCTTACTAACAGCCTTGTTTATAACAATGTCCTTTTAGTCTTTGGTTCTTATGACCCTCAGGTGGCCTATCTAAGGGCCATAATAAACCTACTTTATGCCAGATTCAGGTCAGTTAAATGTGTTAGCTGCAAAAGAGCTTTCTGCCATTTGAACATAATTATACACTTAGAGTAATCTTTGCTTGAACGTATGACCTACAGCAGCACCTCATGGCAGATGGCACTTCTGCAACCTACCAGCAGAAGGGGAATCAGCAGGCAGATGACTGAGAGCAACAGTCTGAGAGAAACACACTGACAGTCACAGATGGAGAGACACTGACTTGGAGGCCTTAAAAAGCACTATCTAATCTTTTCCTCTTGAAGACAGACTGGGGATCCAAGGGAAAAGATAGTAATCAAAATGTAAAGATTTTATTTTGTGGCACCTTTACAGACTGGAGCACAAATATATGTTCCTCAAAACACTTAAAATTTCTTTTAGTCTTTGGAATTCTAGAAATTACCTTTTGATATATAGATGGTGGACTAAGTATTGGGCAACTGTCAGCTTTAAAAGATTATGCTTAGAAAATAAAGCTCAAAAAGTCATTTTTATTCAGGAAAGGACAATTCTAACTTCTTACCTTGTATGTAATAACATTTCTCAAAAAGTTTTAATAGGTACTAACCTCTGACCCGTGTTCCTGTAGCATCAGTCCTTTGAATCCCACCAGCCAGCACCAGGGCCACAGCAAGCTTTACTAAGTACATCCCAAAAACTTGAGGGCACAAGCTGGCCAATATTTCATTCCTTCCTAGGAAAAGCAGAAAAGTCAGATGTTATGAACAGTTTTCAAGAAATCCTATCTGAAATTTCCCTTCTTATCCTAACTTCCTAGAAATATACTCTGCCATCTAATAATATCAAGAGAACCACTTCCAAATCCTACAGGAGTAAATAATTGTTTTGGTCCTAAAATTCCTTCTCTTATTAATGCCATGATAGGAAAAGTCTGCTTTTTTATTCCTTTTTATTTTTATACCTGCTTAAGTTTCCATAAATTTATCATACTTTACAGGGACAGAAAGGAATCTCCTTTATTCCTTCATTAAGCCAACATTATCCCTTTAAAATACCATTACACTTTACTCCACTGCCTAAATAAAATGAAGCTGCTCAATCTCAATAAGTCAGATTGCAGGAGCCAGTAATCTTTAAATACAAGAGGTACTTGGAGCTCATGGAGCTTCTCCAGAGGTCTAAGAGAAAGAAGTAAAATAATCTACCCTGTGAGTCAATTCAGCATTTGCTCTGAACAATTTTGGTAAAGTCTCTTTACCTAGAATAAGTTACCAGGGTATCACAGTATTAAAAAGATCATATAAACTATAATTCTAGCAATCCAAGAGGGAAGTCTCAGATTCTTCTGATCATGTGTTGTTGTTTAAGATTTTTTTTAATTTTAGAGAGCATGAGCAGGAGGGGTAGAAAGAGAGACAGAGAATCTCAAGCAGACACTATGCTGAGCATGGAGCCCAACTTGGGGCTTAATCTCAGGGCTCTGAGATTATGACCTGAGCTCAAACCAAGAGTCACGGGCTTAACCAATTGCACCACCCAGATGCTCCTGATCATGTGCTTTATTTTTTTTTTTTTTAAGATTTTTAAATTTATCTTCTTGATGGTAGGGGAGCATGCACAAGTAGGGGGAGCAGCAGGTAGAGGGAGAAGCGGGCTCCCCGCTGAGCAGGGAGCTGGATGCAGGGCCCCATCCTAGGATCCCTGGACCCTAGGACCACGGGATCATGACCTGAGCCAAAGGCAGATGCTTAACAACTGAGCCACCCACGTGCCCCTGATCATATGCTTTTTTTAAAAAGATTTTTTATTTCTTTATGTAACAGAGAGATCACAAGTAGGCAGAGAGGCAGGCAGAGAGAGAGGGGAAAGCAGGCTCCCTGTTGTGCAGAGAACCCAATGTGGGGCTCGATCCAGGTCCCTGAGATCATGACCCGAGCCAAAGGCAGAGGCTTAACCCACTGAGCCACCCAGGCGCCCGATCATGTGCTTTAAGTAAGAGAATATCACTGTTTGAGTTTCTGTTTTCAGAAATGTCAAAACACCAAATCTGAGAATCTGCCTATCCCACATATAACTAAAGTAGGTATTTCATTTGATCACTGGCCTAATTAACCAGCAGGGGCTCTTAGAACCTATACCATCCTAAGAAGCCTGTCCTAGGCTTAGCTTCACTTAAGTGGAATTCACTACTGTGATGGTACTTTCTCTACATGCTGGCAACTAATTTGTGTGTTTCAGAGCTTCCATGTTTGTGCTCATGTTTCAGAGGCAGCTCTATTTGAGGAAGAAAATAATCGTGTAAATGTTTAGCTGATTATTCCAGTTCCAGAAGCTTTTCTGCCAAAGCATTAGGGAAAGGAAGAGGGCTTTGTCCAGAATTTATGGCCTTATGCACAAAAGCTCCTTATTGTAATGAATCGGGATTGATCCAATGACAATGTAGGGTGACATGACTTGGGATGGCAGAAATGTGAAGAAAGGAAATCTTTTTAGTAAAATGAGGATCAGAAAAAAGGATTAGTAAATCCTAGAAGGCAGCTCCTTAACCACCAAAGGGAATCCCTCTCTTCCCTGAGGAAGAGAGCCCAGAGAAAAAGGAAGAAGGTTTGGGATCTAAGCAAATAAGACATTACAGCAGGTTGGTAAATTCTGATCAGAATTACACACACAAAGAAAGAAGGAATAGCCCCAACAAGCAGGTTTAGGAGTAAGCTGGGAGACTTCTGTGCCAGCTGTGCTGAATAAAGGTAGATTCAGTGACTGATGTGCTAACAGGAAACATATCCCAGTGGTAAAGAGCACAGGCTCTGGGGTCAGAGGCCTGGATTCACATCCTAGTGCTACTACTTACTACCCACCTGACTTTGGGCAAGTTTCTTAACCTCTCTGCCTCTATTTTCTTATTTGTAAAATGTAATGATAATGGTATCTTGTAGAACTGTTGAGGATCAAAGGAGTTAATAAGTGTATAGCACATAGAACAATGCCTGACACACTTAACTGTTAAGCTATTATATTACCTCTATTACTTATGTTTATTTCTGATCTCAATATTTCCTCCCAATGTAGTTAACACAAAAGATATAAAGTGAGGTCTGAAGTACCAAAGAAAAATAAAGGGGAAGAACTATTCCCTTAAATTTGTTGTCTAAAATTCTTTGAATCATGGCAATAGATGCTCCCATGGCTGTTCCATGGAAGAGAATGCATTAGAGTGAATACTCCCCCAACTCTAGCTCCCTCCCAAATTTCTGCTTCTAGACCATGTTAATAGTGTGTCTAGAGCCTACCAGCTCATTCTTCTGGCATGGCCCTCAGTTACCCCAAGGAGAATAGGACTTCCTAGATCTTCCCAGATCTGAGTCATCCCTGAATTGGTTCAGATGGCCCAATAGACCCCAATCCCTACACTGGGTTTTCTATTCAGCATCTAGGCACCAGGGTCAGAGGATCCCAGATGTTACTGCAGACTGGAAAAAAGTCTTCACCTTCTAGACAGTACCAGTGTCAGATCTTAGTGAAGCAGATCAAACTCCAAGAGCTGAGGAGTGAAATCCCTGGCGTTAGACTAGCAAAATGAAGACATCCTTCCGGATACAGCTCTCCGCTTCCACCACCCCTTCCCTTATTTCCCCCAACTAGCACACATACACTTTGAATTGGTAAAGTACAGTACTGGTACTGGGTACTCGGAAAACTAAGCAAGCAGAATCCATTCGCACTAAAAAAACATTGCCTCGTTTTCTCCCTCTTCTTATGTTTCTTATAATGTCATTATATTTACTTCTTCCTTTTATCCAGTAAATGAGCTGTACATCCATAACCTTCTAATTGAAACAAGATAGACTCTTGAATTGACAGCACAAAGCACTTCTCTTGGTCTGGGTAGAACACTATATGATCCCCTTCCTTCACTGTAACAGGAACAGCTGAGCTGTGTGGCACTGCAATTAGTAAGAAATGACGGTGGTCCAAGGAAGAGTTACAGATTTTTGTGAGGACCCGACCCTAAGAAACAATTTTAAATACAGAAATTCATTTAAAAATATATATGGTTCTTAAAGGGCTTGCTTAATAAAGCCACAACATAGAGAACCCCACTTTAGTATTTAAGAATAATCAATATGTGTAAGACTTGAGATGAAGTTTATTAAAAGTCTATCACAGGCTTGTTTATTTTTCTCAGTAGATGCCTCCAAGGAAGAATGAAAACAGACATTTGAAGATTTAACTGGTGTTTTATATCTTTGGAATTTTTAAATAAAAAAATACTCTATGAACCCAAAGGCTGTAATGTTTTAGTTCATATATCTTACTGCCACAATCAATCAAAAGTTTTTGCTGTGATGACAAAGCTTATATTTTGCATCCTTCTATCTCTCATCACCTCTTTCCTACTGACTGCATATTTAAAAATCTTTAGTTAAAATAGTGTGAAATTGTCTTTATTATCTCAGGTACATCAGAAAAGAAATAAGACTTTCATAGGATGATGTTTCATAGTAGGATGTGTTTTGTCTACTTACGGAGGAATTGTATATTTATTGGTAAAGAAGGGAGAAAACTGGCAGTACAAGAGATGTCTAAAATAATAGAAATGGAAAATCTCTTGTAATCCAGCTTTTATTTTCCACAAAGATCTCTAAATTAGAAAAGACTATACCAGCAAAGGGCTCTTCAAAAGGAAACTATGGCTAAAAGTACTGACGACTGCTACCACCTTTTGAGTTCAGCCATTGAGTTTTCTAGCATGCATGCCTCCTCCCAATAACAGACCTTGTATTTAACTACTTAATGAAATGCCATTAATAATTATCAGCTTTATACCCTTAATCACAAACCTGCAAAGGGATCACTTTTATAGGACTCCCAAAAATCTTCAAATTCCTTTTGGACCTCCTCATCCATGATGATCCCTGCAGACTGCTCATTATTTACTTGGACATAATTGGCTTTCAGGACTATCTCCACTTCACAGCGCACATCTTGCTGAAAGGGCTTCCACCGTTGCATTACAACTCCGTAAATAGTGAGGTCATCACCTAGGAGAGAGCACCAAGTAGCAGCAAAGTCCAGGAGGAGCACACTGCTTGCTGGGCATAGACTTGCATCACACAGATCCAGAAATAAGAAATAAACCACCCTCCCACCAGATTTAGAATAGTAAACACTCATCCAGAAAACAATATGAAGACAAAGGAACACCACAGGTTTCCTACTTTTCCCTTCTTCTGTTTTCGTTTGTTTTTACAAGTGCTTGTATCTTTAGCTAAAAGCTAAAGTCAGCATTTTTATTTTTCTTAATCTGCCACATGATAATCACACCAAATTATTACCCTTCACTGGAAAAATAGCTTACCAGATGATTTATTTATTGTTATTATAAGGGGTGAAATGTTCATCTTCTAATAATCCCTAACCGTACAGTTCTCATTTAAAGAATATGTAGAAACTGCAGCTGGAAAGTTAAGCTATAATCAGTTTGGTGTGAGGAAAGGAGACAATCTTGTGATAACTGACACTAGTTTTAGTTTCTTATATATTAATTTTTACGCATCACCTTTATTGATATTTTACTTACTGCCTTAAAAAAACCAGATGAATGAACTAAGAAATAAGTGAACACTGTTTTACTTCAAAGCTCTTTTTCATAAACTATGAAAGCACAAGATAAATTGTTTGTTCCGTTGGTTGGTTCCTTCCCACCTGAGGAAATTCTATTACTGGTGATCAGAATATTAAATTTCTACAGGTTTTCCTAGGAGGCCTTGGGTCTTTCATGGGCACATTCTCCAAACACTAACATCTGTGCTTATTATTACATACAATTCAATGCATCAATTAACAGGTATACATGAAAGAATGGTTGGCATTCGGTATTTTGGTGTGAGAGATAAGGGGGCCAGAAGAAGAAAAGATAAGCCTAGTCCTCAAAATCTTATTGAATATAAGATACTGGACATATTCCAAATCCAATCTAGTATTTATAATTTGTGCAATAAATAGCGTCTCTGAACTAACTGGCAAGTCTTCATTTTCCCTGTGTCAAATATATGGTATTTGCTGATGCAAAATGCCTTTTACTCTCTAAGTTTCAATGTATAATGTATAATCTGCGGAGCTTTTGATTTTCTAAAGAAAGTGTTCTGTAAATGCTAAATGAATGGAACTGGTGATAGCAATGACACAACGGAGGGCATATTTCTAGCTAAAGGCAACTTTATAATAAATGGTGACAAACACATTCAGTAGGTGCTTTGCATGTGTTTTCAAGATCTTTCGAAGCCACTGCTTGGATGGTTTTCAAACTAAAGCAAGAATAATGATCATTTACTATATTGCGTGCCCTCAATTTTTAGGTGAAAATGACTGAGGTAACTTTAAATGAGCACTTGGAACAGTCCTTTACTATCATTTTAATGAATTATACTTAGGTTGTTTCTAAATTAGTCAAATAGAAACTTTACTTTTAGATACAGCATCCATTATTGAATTAATCAATAACTGATTATTGAAGTAACTGACTTCAATAGCAGTGATAATGTGAAAAATATAGTGTCCTGAAGAATGGCCAAGAGCACTGATTTTATCAGATTTTGGTTCAAATCCCAGCTCCTCCACTCACTGGTTATGTCCTAGGGCAAATTATCTCACTTTGCTGAGCCTACAAGTTTTGACCTACAAAATGGAAATAGTTATATTTATGTCACAGGACCACAGTGAAAATTAAGTCAGAAAATGTTTGTAAATTACGTCTTATAATATCTAGAATATACACTCAACAGCTAAGTATTAGCCATCATACTAAGCCTTGTTGTTAAACTTTTCTGTAGTAAGTCATAAACGATGTCATTTGCAAGGAACTACAATTCTTACTTTGTAGCAGCCTCCGTCTTTGTGCCGCTCCGTCTTCTGCAGCTCATTTACCACTGCAGCCACCCCCAGCCAGCCCTGTCTCTGATCCCCTGCTGCACTGGCAGTTATCAGGACACAACCTCTGACTTTACTACTCTGCATGTGTCAGATTGGGGTTCCCAACCAGACTGTAAATTCCTGAAGGGCAAGGATTATGCCATTTATCTTTTCATTCTGCAGAGGTTTGTAGCTATGGATAAATGAAAAAAGCACTGTTGACGACTGCTTCCATCCATTATTATTAGTGACACGTGAAAGAAAAATAGCTTTACATTTTCAGTGCAGAAAGAATTCAGTTTAGATGTACTGCATGAAAACATCTTATTTTCTATCAAAGGATACTTTCATGTTCAGCTAAGCTTACATAAGCACTACTTCGCTGATCCAGATATTATAGATTTTGGTTAAAATCTAGAGTCCTATATGAAAAAAGAACTTTGCCACAGCTTGGTCCATTTAGCAGGCAATCCATGATCAAAATTGTTATTTCCATGGAGTACTGTTTAGATAACTATAAACTGTTAATACATATGACATAAATTTCAAACTATAGGTTGGTTTCTTGGGTGGATGGGGGCAGTCTCTTGAAAAAGAATTACTTTTGACCCTAAATACTGAGCTCTTGTATTTCCACAGTTATTTGCCTCTCGTTTTAATGAAATGGCAGCTCATAAATATTTTATAAATGAGGCATTTGGAGAAATCTACGTTAAAAGAAAAAGAAAATGGAGTTTGGAGAAATTAAGCACTTTTGATTTGTCTGGCAGGGGAGAACAGGGATGTAGAATAAGAAATCAGACATACCTGTTTCTGGCAAGGGACACATTTGTGCTATGAGTTTTCTTTACAGACTCAGGGTGAGTGAGACTAAGGTCTGAGTAAGAACAGGAAATACTTAAAGTAGGGAATGTTGAGGTGAATTAAGAAACAACCGTTGATACCCAGCTGAAGTTCACCAGCCATTTCCATTTTCTGACCTACCTTCAATGTAACTTAAATGTTAAAAAGCAAGTGGAGGGACGCCTGGGTGGCTCAGTAGGTTGAGCCTCTGCCTTCGGCTCGGGTCATGATCTCAGGGTCCTGGAATCGAGTCCCGCACTCTGGGCACTCTGCTCGGTGGGGAGTCTGCTTCTCCCTCTCTCTCTGCCTGCCTCTCTGCCTACTTGTTATTTCTCTCTCTGTCAAATAAATAAATAAAATCTTTTTTAAAAAAGCAAGTGGAAATTCCTAGGCAAACAGTAAAAGCAACAGTTTTAAAGTTATTTGGAATAGGAAGAGGAAAGAAAAAGAACAAGCTCTCAAACCTTCTTCACAGACACAGGTCTGGTCAAGGCCTTGGGAATGTGTATGGGGAAAAGAAGCTGCTGGCTTTAGGGGCAGGCTGCCATCTGCCTTTTCTAGGGCTGGAAACAGTAACCTCAGAGAAACTGACCAAAGTATCACAGTTCTAGGATAACTTTTTTAGGGACTGAAATTCTGTAAATCCAAAAGACTTTTCAACTCCATACTAGAGTCTTCAGTGCCTGTCAGTTTTGGTAAAAAGTTTCTGATTAAAACTTTCAGATTACCCCTTTGAAGGCAGTCTCATTGGTGTCTGAGATCTTTACCTTTAGCCAACTAGTGCCATGTCAATTTTACAGTCCTAGCTTCTACCAACAACTGAAAAAAAGCTCCCTTTATTCTTTCTTTTTACATATGTAAAATAATACATTTTAAAAACCCTTTTAAAATATCAAATTTTATTAATATCTCATGATATTTAAATGTGGTTATTGCAAAAGAGAGTACTTTTAAAAAATTTTTTAGAGTACTCTTTTGAGCAGCACTACTGATTTACAAAACCTCTTATTAATTTTTCCAATAAACCTCGTCCCTACTATATTCTTTATAAAAACAATAATTTTAAAATTCAATGTAGAACACTTCCATTCTATACATGTGGGCTGATATTAATCCTTGCCCTTCCAAAAAGGGCAAGGATTTTTTCTTTTTTTAAGATTTCATTTATTTATTTTAGAGAAAGAGGGAGCGAGCACAAGCAGTGGGAGGAACAGAGGGGGAGGGCAAAGGAGATAATCTCCAGCAGACTCTGCCCTATGCAGAGAGCCTGACACAGGGCTCAGTCCCATAATCCTGAGATCACAACCTGAGCTGAAACCAAGACTCAAACACTCAACTGACAGAGCCACCCAGGTGCCCTTTTCCACAAAAACTTTAAAGTTTGATTCTTCCCAGACTCCCCAGTGAGAACAAGAGCAGTGAGATGAGTTGAGATAGAGCAAAAGAAAGCTATGAGTGGTCTGATTAGCCTCAAAATCAAAATATAACCAAGATGACATTGCAATAACTCCTTCTGGAGCCCTCATATTTCCAGAACAGCTCTGAGGCTCACAGTCTTTGTTTTGCCAAACATTGTAGATCATCCAGACCAACTGTCATAATGAGACCTAAGTCACTACCAAGATGCTGTACACCCTATGCTTGAGTGTCTCTGGGAAAAGACTCACCATCATCTGAGTCCCATGGTGAACCCCTTATATTATTGAGTCAAAAATCTTCCTTCCTGGAGCTTCTGCCTACTGAAACCCAATAGCGTCTTCTGTAACAGTAATTCCATTTCTGTATGACAACCTTCCAATTAATGAAAAGTTGGCTGTCATGTCCTTCCCGAGGCTTCTCTACGCTAAACACCCACAGTTCTTTTCAGTATGGTTTTCAGTTCCTTCCCAATTCAGGTAATTGGCCAAAAGAAACACTGCGATCCCTCAGAGAACAAAATCAATGTGACTCCTATAGGGGTGTCACTAGCTCAGAGGAGAGCGGAATAATCACCTACTTTCTTCTAGATAGCAATGAGAGTACAGTAACATCTGACACAGTCATACTATCTGATGCATTTTATTTAACCAAAGGCTAAATCTACTACAATTTTTAAAGTTGCTGCTGTTAAGCAAGAATATACTGAAAAGACCAACGTGGACAAAAAAGTCAATAGATCTGCGCGCATATTCTAGTTGTGCTACTTAACTCTCCATGTGACCTTGGGCAAATTGGGTTCTTCATTTATAAAACAAGTGGCTGGACAGGAATGCTAAGCCAGCTTCGTTCCTGTTATGTATCACCTCCCACCCCCACGCGAGTTTCTATTCTCAAGATAAGCAATTAAGCCTTCACACTCACTTCCCAGTGCTCCTGGGAAAATAAAAAGTGGCTTTTTCCTAATCAGCACTCTAGGACATCTTATATAAGCTAGCAAAAGTTAATTCTCACCAGATTTGCAGCTGTCTACTAAGTCATCTTCCAGGATAACCTTCATAGATCGTGGAATACTTCCAACAGATAGCCTTTGCACCTAGCAAGGAAAAGCAGACACATACTGAGTATTCTTAAATACATGCTGAATAGAAGCCTAACAGTTCTTGAAATTACTGTTTCTATTTCCCTGGTATTATCATACAATTAATTTAATTATGATAGGGATTTATAGAATTTTCTTGAAAGTTGTGCCTATTATCCATTTACAAACTCACTAAAACCAGAGTAAAATAAAAACACCATTATGGAAAAATATCTCCAAATATAATCTACCTTGTGGATGGTCAAAATAAACATGCACTGCAATCAGTAAACATAATTACTAAGTTACTTACCTAGAAAACACGTAGTTTTTTCCTGACCTCTAGTCCCAAGACTTGGGACCAATCACGGTTCCTTTGATCATTCCTTTGTGACAGAACCCTGGTTTTATTCCACGTGGACATGTACATAATAAAAAGACTATATTTCCCAGCTCCCCTGCACCTAAGCATGGTCGCATGACTAAGCTCTGGCCAATGTAATATGAGTAGAAATGGTGTGAGAGACTTCAAGAAAGATGGCTTGAATGCAGACTTGGGGTAGATGGCTGATGCTGTTGTCTGACCCTCCATTTCCCTCCTCCCGGCCTAGCATATGGCAGTGACAGAGCTGTAACTAACATCCTGGACTAATAATAGAGGCCATGTGTTAAGAATGGTGTATAAAGAATGACATGAGTTTGAGTCCTCAACGCTGAATGCACCTTTGTGTTTCAGCGGCAAGTAAAGGAAAACCTTGCACACTCTGACATGTTAAAGAGTGTCTATGTATGCCTTATTGGACACAGCAAATAAAATTGGGCCTAAATCCCAAATCCTGATCACTCCAATGTTTAGCAATCATTAAATCCATTTAATTTTTCTCCTATCCCTTAAATACAGCTTGTTTGAATTTTTTAAATATTCACTTAATTTTAACATAATTATTGTCAGTCCACAACCCTTTTGCCAATGCTCTCTATACAGAGATGATTACTGCATGTCTCTAAAGACTGTATTCTGTATAGTATAGTGCAACTATTCTGTGTGATGACACAAGTTCCATTTGTAGTCCTGTATTGGTTTCCTAGTCCTGGTAATTTGCCCACAGCTGAAAAAAACCTTCTTCAAAGTTGTCATTTTTCTCATTTATCTGATTATTTACCTGTTCCTGAATTTTGATTTCCTGATAATCTCTACACCTAGTTGGAGATGAAGTCAAGCCTGAGAGGCAAGTGAATTTTGAAGAATCACAGCTCTCCAAGCTGGGACAGGAGGATGGCCGGCAGAAGGTATAGTACTGCTCAAAGTCAGCCTTGACCACAAATACATGTTTGCATTTGTTACACATGTAATCCCGCTCAAACTCCAGGATCTTCACCAGACTTGTTCGAATTACTGTCCCAGTGACAGATAAAAAGTGTCCCACATCCTTGGTTTTCGGGATGTGCTCCCTCACCAACTCGGGACAAACAGGCAAACCTAATGGAGAGAAGCAACAAAAACCCATCAACTTACATCTTGGAATTTGACTCCATGGAATATATTCTTTTCATATTTCCTAGGGAAGAAGGTGTAACTTTAGAACAAAAATTTGAGTTCTTTTTAAGAAAAAAAAAAAAAAAATCAGATCAGCTCAACCAAGAAAAGAGGAAAGGATTATTTTGAAGAACAATGATCAGTGGACTCTTTGTAAAAGTACATATCCAGGGGCACCTGGATGGCTCAGTTGGTGAAGCACCTGCCTTTAGCTCATGTCACGATCCCAGAGTCCTGGAACCAAGCCCTGCCATCAGGCTCTTCACTCATTGGGGAGTCTGCTTCTCCCTCTCACTCTCCTTCTGTGCTCTCTCTCTCAAACAAATAAGATCGTTTAAAAAAAAAAAAGTATATATCCAAATGACATAATAACCAGAATTTTAAAAAGGGCTGGTTTTCATAAAAGGGCTATCACAGTAGAATCTAAATACAGCATGTAATTGTAACCTCATTCAACAAAAAGCATACTACCACAGGCAACACATTAAATCAACTGATGACTGAGTAAACCACAAAGCTGAGTGATAAAGGGAGGGTAGCATAATGACCAGATCCCCAAGAATCCCCAAGCACTAGAAGGCTCTTACTTTTTTTAGTTCGGTTCAGAATTTATTAATATATAAATCTGTTTCCAAGCCTTGAATTACCTAGAGGTTTAACCATAGCAGCACCATTTATCCCTTAAAAAACTCGTGTTTTTCACCATTAATAAACAAGCAACTCTTTAAAAGGTACAAAATGCCAAAGAAAATCCTTTTTTTTTTTTTAAGATTTTATTTAATTTCTTTGACAGAGAGCAAGCGCACAACCAGGGGGAGTGGCAGGTAGAGGGAGCTTAAAATAAGCTTTAAATAAGCTTAAAATATAAAGGTAAGGCCGTATGTTAAGCAAAACTGACTATATACAATCAAAATCTTAAAACTAAAAAAGATACTAAGGGAGTATTTTCCTAGAAATGTCAACTTATTTTAAATTTTCTGTCTTACTACATATGTTACTAAGTATGTTCTTCAACACTACCAGTGAAAGGGTGGTTGTGGTGTGTGATGTACATCAAGCCCCGCATCAGGCTCTCTCTCTGTCAAATAAATAAATAAAATCTTTAAAAAAAAAAAAAATCCCAGAAGACAAAAAGCCACATATATCCTGTAAAGACAAACCAGAAAATGTCTTAGGTTCCTAAGGAGACTGAAACATGGAGGCAACCTGTTTGCATAACTGAATGCCTTTCCTGGAGTCCAAGATGAAGCTGCAATATACCTAAAACCAGACTGTTTCCATCCCTGGAACATTCTGCTCGGGACACCTCCATCCCTGCCTTACCTTCTCTTCTTAAAATCTCCAGTGAATCTGCTAGGATTCACTCCTTGTTCTGTGGGCTAATATATCTTGCACCTACCATGAGTGAGGCATGCATCACATAACATAAAAGCTGCCACTAAGTTTCTTTACAATTATGTTTAACATGCATAGACATGGAGCTTTGGGCATATGAACACCATTGGTAAATAATTGACTATATAGCTATCTCCCCTACAGCCTTGAGCTTCTTTAGATGAGGGACTATACCTTATTATTTTGGTTTCCCAAAAGACTAGCAAATGCCTAAACTTAATATGTTTATAGAATGAATGCGCCATGATAATAACATAATTTGCAGTTTACTTTTTCAGGAAAAAAACAAAAAAAAAAGGCTAAATTTACCTGAAACCAGTAGAGTCACCTAGGCGGACAAAATTTTGGTATTTTAACTAAGCATGGAAACATATTTAAACATAAGGACATCCTAAAACTAAAACCATTCTTAAATACCATTTCAGTAACTTCAGTAACATTAACTAAAATCCCTTTTAACAATCTTTTTGCAACATTATTATAAAGTAATATTTGTTCTTTATCCTACCAAGAGATTATTTAGTGTCCTAATGCTTAAAGATTTATAATATTCCTAATTTTATTCTAGATAAAATATTATTTTTTGATTAAATCAAATATATGGTCTTTTGGAGGGGATCTTAATTAGTCTCCAAAAAGTTCTACTATACTGACTCATCTTTTTCGAATCACAGCAAGCATTGTTGTTGATTATAAATCCCCACCTTTCTGAAATGTACTATAAAGTATTTCTAAACAAAATAGTACATGTGTTCTCCAACTTAATCCGCAGTAATTTAAAGACAGAGCTTTGCCACAAGCTGATTGCTCCACTACAGCATCTTAAAAATTAAGATACTTAATCTGTCATTCATTCGACAAAAACTGAGTGCCTAAACAGGTAACCAGCATAATACTAAACTTGAGATATAAAAATAGTAAATTTCCTAAAATTGTTTTGAAGATCACAAGGTAGAATGTACCACTTTCCCAATTCTTGGTATTATCAATTCTTTTGTTAGTAGTCACGAACACTCATAAAGCTGCTCTGAATTACAATTTTATACATACATATTGATGTATGTATATGGCACACTAACATAATGTTGTCTCCATACAGTCTCCTTCCCCTCAGCTGGCATGGATAGTATCCCAGCCTTCCAAATGTCCAGAGGAAACAGTATAAAATCATTACTCTGCTCTAAAAGTGACCATCAACTACACAATATATTTTTAAGTATAAATATCAATTATGTCTTACTGCTCTGAGTTCAATATGTGTTAAAATTTCTCAAAATGTTCCTAGAGAGTAAGTAGCAGTAAAATCCTTAAGAGATTTACCTGATATCCTGGCATGAAGATTCTGCTTCATAGAGGCACCTTCAGGTTGAGAAAGGGACTGGAGAATTGTCAAGGCTGATCTTTGCAGAGCGCTATCAAAAACTGTTAGTACTTCATTTGGGAATGCGTTGAAATATTCCCCAATTTCCATGTTAGTCTCAAAAAGTGTCATAGCATTAACTACAACTGGGTAATGAGCATCTTCATCACTTTCCTTCAAGATTAGAAGAATATCATTCTTGTGGTATTCCGAAACATAGGATTCAAACACTTGACCAACCAGTGTAACTTGATCACTATTCATTTTGAATCTAGGTGATTAAAGAAAAAGGTGATTAAAGAAAAAGACCGTATTATAACTTTGATATTGTGACTTAGACACAAGTTAAAAAAAAAATAACAAACTGGGTTGTAAATTGTTATGGGCCACACTATAAACTCAAAATATTATCTGAATTAAAATCTCAATTAGATCTGAATTACCTGTTATAGTCACTTAGCAAATGTATTTTTTAAGAAAGTGAAGCTAAACCAAAGTTAAAGAATTCTGTTTATACTGATCATTAAAATACAAAATGGTCCAATGGCTTTCCCTTATCTTTTCCCCAAATTTCCTCATTAACCCTGTGATATGCTATGATATGTGATATGCTTTTTTTTTTTTTAAGATTTTATTTATTTATTTGACAGAGATCACAAGTAGGCAGAGAGGCAGGCAGAGAGAGACAGAGAGAGGGAAGCAGGCTCCCCGCTGAGCAGAGAGCCCGATATGGGGCTCGATCCCAGGACACTGGGATCATGACCTGAGCCGAAGGCAGCGGCTTAACCACTGAGCCACCCAAGCGCCCCCCTTTCCCCTTTCTTTAACCACATTCTATATACATATTTGCTCTCAGATATAAAATCTTGAACAACAGTCTTTTGGCTAACATTACTTCTTTGCATGTGTTGTAGTTCTAGGTTTTTTTCATACAAAGAACATATCCTCCTTTCTCTCTTTCATTCTCTCTCATTACACACATACATATTCATGGGTTTTCTGCTACATAAATGGAACATACATGGATAGCTAGTTCTGACTTGAATAGTTAACAGGTCTGCTTCAGAAATTTACATTCTGAGGTGAATTTGTTTCTCATTTTCTCTTCCTAACCTAGGAAACATATTGTCTTCAGCAAAAACAGCTGTCAAGAGTGTAAAGAAACTAGGTAATTAAACTGAGGAAAGAAAAGGAAAATTGGTCTTTAAATGATAAATAACTAGGATTAGAAAATAAATATATTACATTACTTCACCTATCTTATTCCTCTGGCAATATGTATTTTTTTAATTTGTACCTACAGATTAAAAGAGCCTGCCCCCATTCTATTTTCATGTATACAGACAGATATCTATCATACTCGTATACCATGCTGGGAAATAAAAAGCCCAATAAAAGATCCTCAATGCCCTCAGAGAACCAAGGGACAGATCAAATCAAACAGTGCCCTAAGAGTGGTAAAAATGTAGTATGAATAGGAGTACAAAGGAGAGGATTAAATTTAAATGGAGTGACAATCATAAACTTGGCAATGGGCAGTTCTAAATAAACTGCTGAAATCGATCATCTAAGAAACTTTTATTTGGTTTGGAAACAGAGAACTGGAGGACAAATGTGCTTTAATTTGACATTTCATTCACCCACCATTTATTGTATTTGGTTCAACAAAGACGATAAAAGATGACTTATGAAGTTCACATTTCAGCATCCTATGTGTTACACAGGCTCTTTAATATTTTGCCTTTTTGGGAACCGACTATTCTAGAAGGTGTAGAAGAAATAAATGGGTATGTGTCGTAGGCCAAGAATTCTCACAATTACAGGACACCAGTGTGAGACTGACAGATGGCTATACGTATATCCAGGAGGATGAGTGAGAACAGATTACGGCCACTACACTGATAATTTGTTTTGATTAGGTAATATAAATTCAGTCAAGGGTAAAGCAGAAAAAGCACTTGGAAATAATTAATCATACAATATATCCAGATGTGGCCTTTGCTTAAAACAAACAAATAAAAAAACTGGACTCCCAAGAGTTGCTACAAATGAATCTCTAAGATTCTATAAATGCATATTAAATTTGGAGCCACAAGTTGAGCAATTTAAAAGACAGCTCCACATCGGGCAAAAAGGTAGCTGCAGAGTTCATGGTTCAAATTAAAGTCAGATTAAATTCTGCCTAGTCTTTGTTGAAATGGCATCTTTGAAAAAAGAAAAAAACAGCATCCCCTTTCAAAATCTGCGCAAAACTGTTCAACTCTAAGCAGTTTGCTACCCCTATAAACACGCCCACCCTTATTGTTCTACAACCTGCAAGTTCCCTTTCCTTTTACTTATTGAGTGAGATCAAAATAACAACGACGTGCTACTTCATCCTATGGACCGCGTGAAGCGTCCACGAGAGCCAGGAGAGCTACTGAGCGGCCACTTCCAGCTGGACCACCGGGAATCCCCGCCCGCCCAGAGGCCGCGCCACACCCACCAGGAGCCCCGCCCCCTTGTCTGTCCCCGCGGCGCCGCGTCCTAGGGCCCGCCCCTCTCGCCCGCAGCCCGCGTCTTCCAGGCACCTCCTCCACGCCCGCCCGCTCGGCCGCCCGCGGGAGCTCGGCAAACGTGGAGTCGGGCTGCTTTCCACTCTTCCGTCTCTGGACGCAGCCCCTGCCCTACGAAACCTCAGCAGGACTCTGACACTACCCGGGCTCGGCTACCCGGCAGCTCGGTCGCCCGACCCATCCCGGAGTTGAATAGTTTGGGAACTAACAGATGTGCGAGAGACTTAGGACGAACTGGGGGAGAAAAAAATAATAGGAACGGTGAAACGAGGCTGCAGCTGTCACTTACTGGCGGGCACGAAGTGTCAGAAGTCACCGAGACACGCTGCTCCCGAGGCCAAGGGGTGCGGAGAGTTCCGGCCTGGCGGCGGGGCTCGAGAAGGCCGCTGGGGGCGGGGCGGGGCGCGTGCGCCGGCTGCTCGAGGCGCCGGCCGCGGGGGCGCGCGGGCTCCGACGCATCTGCGTCGCGCCTGGGCGAAATAGACACGGCGCCGGCTCCTCGGCCGGGTCCGCGCACCCGACGGACGCCGAGCAACGCACAGCCTCAACTTCGCCGTTCAGGTGGCTCTTCCGGGTGGAGAAGCGGGCGGGCGCGCGCCCCGCCTGGTGCCGCGGGACGCGAGAAGGTGGGGCGGGGCGGGGGAGGTGGGCGGGGCCAGGAGGGCCGGGGCAGGGCCGGAGGAGTTCCAGGGCGGGGCCAGACAGCCTCCCGCCCCAGGTGGAATGGGGAGAGCGGGGCTGTGCGGGGCACAAGCTGCCTGGAAGGTTTTCCTCTCTAACCTTCCCCCTCATATACCATATTCCCCACACACTCAAAGCCTCCTCATGTCAACATACTCAACAGAGTTCTGCATTTGTTACAGTGAACATACACTGAAACATCATCATCACCCAAACTACAAGGTTTACGGTCTTGTTCGCTCTTGGTGTTGTACGTTCTCTGGGTTTTAACAGATGTAGTATAGTAACATGGATCCACCGTTGTTGTGTTATGCAGAATAGTCTCACTGCCCTGAAAGTCTGTGCTCTCTTCATCCCTCCCACCTAATCTGTAGCAACAACTAGTCTATTTACCGTCTCCATAGTTTTTCCTTTTCCAGGATGGCATATATCATTGACACAGGTTTGAATTGTATGGGTCAACGTATACATGGGTATTTTACATACCTGGAAATGTATTTTCTCTTACGATTTTTTTTTAAGATTTATTTAAGTAATCTCTATACCTCACCTGGGGCTCAAACTCATGACCCTGAGGTCAAGCGTGGCAAGCTCTTCTGACAGAGCCAGCCAGGCATCCCTCCTTATGATTTTTTAAATAACACAGCACTTTTTTTTATCTCTAGCTCATCTTACTGTAGTAATACAGTAATATGTATAAAAATATGTATTAACCAATTGTTTATGTTATTGGCTTCTTGTCAACAGGCCAGTAGTAATTAACTTTCTGAGGAGTCAAAAATTATACATGGATTTTTAATGTGTGAGGGGGTCAACCCCAACCTCTGTGTTGTTCCAGGGTCACAGGGTACTATAGTTGAAATCATACAGTATGTAGTTTTTTCAGGTTGTCTTCTTTCACTTAGTAATATATATTTAAGTTCCCTCCATGTATTTTCATGGCTTGATAGCTCATTTCTTTTTGGTGCTGAATAATAATCCATTATCTGGATATATCACACTTTATTTGTCCCCTTACCTACTGAAGGATATCTTGGTTGCTTCCAAGTTTTGCCAGTTATGGATAAAGCCAGTATATTTATCCATGTGCAGGTTTTTGTGTGGGTTAAAGTTTTCAGATCCTTTGGGTAAATACCAAGGAGCATGATTGCTTCTTGAATGAATCATATGGTAAGGGTATGTTTAGTTTTGTAAGAAACCACCAAAATGTCTTCCAAAGAGGTCATACAATTTTGTATTCCTGACAGTAATGAATGAGAGTTTCTGTTGCCCCACATCCTCTCCAGCATTTGATGTTGTCAGTATTTTGGATTTTGGCCCCTCTAATAGATGTGTAGTAGTATCTCATTGTTATGTTAATTTGAAGTTTCCTGATAACCTATGATGGTAAACATATGCTTACTTTTCATCTGTATATCTTCTTTGGTGAGGTTTCTGTTCAGGTCTTCTGTTTATCTTTGAATCAGATTGTTTTCTTACTGTCTAGTTTTAAGAGTCCTTTATCAGATGTGTCTTGCAAATACTTCCAGTCTGTAGCTTATCTTCTCTTTCTCAAAGCATTGTCTCTCACTGAGCAGATTTTTAGTTTTAATTATATCCAGCTTATCAATTACTTCTTTCATGGATTGTGTTTTTGGTGTTGTATTTGAAAAGTCATCACCATTCCCAAAATCATCTAGGTTTTCTCCTATGTTTTAGACTTTTATAGTTTTATGTTTTACACTTAGGTCTGTGATCTACTCTGAGTTAATTTTTGTGAAGGTGTTAAGATCTGTGTCTAGATTGTGTGTGCACACATGCTTACGCACATACGTGGATGTCCCGTTGTTCCAGTACTATTTGTTGAAAAGACTATTTTTGTTCCATTTATCAAAGATCAGTTGACTGTCTCTATTTATGTGGTTTGTTTTTGGGTTCTCTATTCTGTTCCATTAATCTACTACTCTGTCCTTTCACTAATACCATATTGTCTTGATTACTGGACCTTTATAGTGAGTCTTAAAGTCAGATAGTGTCAGTCCTCCAAGTTTGTTCTCTTTCAATACTGAGTTTTGGCTCTTCTGGGTCTTTTGCTTCTCCATATAAACTTTAGAATCCTTGTTGTCAACATCCATAAAATACCTTGCTGGGATTTTGACTGGGATGGAATGAAACTATAGATCAAGTTGGGAAAAACTAATGTTTTGACAATATTGACCCTTCCTATCTATGAATATGGAATATCTATCTCTCCACTAATTTAGCTCTTTGATGTCTTTCATCAGAGTTTTGTAGTTTTCCTCATATAGATTTTGTACATATCTTTTTAGATTTATACCTAAGTATTCCTTTTTGTGTGGGGGGATTCTCATGTAAATGATAATGTTTTTAATTTCAAATTCCACTTGTTCATTGCTTATATATAAGAAAGCAATTGACTTCTACATATTTGTATCCTGCAGTCTTGCCATAATCAATTAGTTCTAGAAGTTTTATATGTAGATTCTTTCAGATTTTTACACAAATGATCATGTCACCTGCAAATAAATACTTTTATTTCTTCCCTCCCAACCTCTGTGATTTTTATTTTCTTTTTTAATTGCATTAACTGGGACTTCTTATATCATTTGAAAGCAATGAGGAAAAGGGGACACCGTTGCCTTGGTCCTGATCTTTGTGGGGAAAGCAAGTTTCTCACTAATAAATATGATGTTAGCTGCTGGGATTTGTGGTAGGTGTTCTTCATCAAGTTGAGGAAGTTTTCCTCTATTTCTAGTTTTCTGGAAGTTTTTAATCAGGAATGAGTGTTAGATTTTGTCAAATGCTTTTTCTGCTTCTGTTTATACAATCCCATGATTTTCCTTCATTAGTCTGTTGATATGATGCATTACAGTAACTGATTTTCAAAAGCTGAAAGAGCCTTGCCTACCTTGGATAAATCCCACTTGGGTGCCTAATTCTTTTTATACATTATTGGATTCATGTGCTAATATTTCTTTTTTGTTGTTGTTAAAGATTTTATTTATTTATTTGACAGAAACAGAGATGACAAGTAGGCAGAGAGGCAGGCAGAGATAGAGGAGGAAGCAGGCTCCCTGCAGAGCAGAGAGCCTAATGCGGGGCTCGATCCCAGGACCCTGGGATCATGACCTGAGCCGAAGGCAGAGGCTTTAACCCACTGAGCCACCCAGGCGCCCCCATGTGCTAATATTTCATTGAAGATTTTTGCATCTATCTTCATGAGAGATATTGGTCTCTATTTTTCTTACAATGTATCTGTCAGATTTTGGCACTAGGGTAATGCTGGCCTGAGTTAGGAAATATTCCCTCTGCTTCTGTGTTCTAGAAGAGATTGTAGGGAATAGGTATAGTTTCTTTCTTAAATGTTTGGTAGAATTCACAGTAAGCCCAGTTCTTTATGTATTGGAAGGTTATTATTGATTCAATTTCTTCGATTTCTAATTCAGATTGTCTGTTTCTTCAGCTGTGATTTTTGATAGTTTGTATCTTTCAAGGAATTGGTCCATTTCATCTAGGTTATCAACTGTATGGGCATAAAGCTGTTTATAATATTTCATTATTATCTTTTTAATGCCTAGGGGATCAGCAGTGATACCCTCTCTTTAATTTGTTTCTTTTTTCTTTAGTTAGTCTGGCTAGAGGCTTCTTGATTTTATAAATCTTGTAGAAGGAACAGTGTTTGGTTTTATTTACTTTCTTTATTGACCTACTATTTTTAGTTTCATTGATTTCTACTCTATTTATTTTCTTTTATTTACTTTGGGTGTAATTTGCTCTTCTTTTCCTATTTACCTAAGGCTGAAGCTTAGATGATTGATATAGATCTTTCTTCTTTTCTAGTATATGAATTCAGTGCTATAAATTTTGCTGTAAGCACTTTTGCTTACACCCCACAAATTTTGTGCTGCACCCCACAAATTTTGATAAGTTGTGTTTTCATTTTCATTTAGCTCAAAGTATTTTTTTCTAGTTCAAGGCATTTTTAAAATTTCTCTTAAGATTTCTTCTTTGACCCAGTGTTGTTTAGAAAGAAGTGTGTTGCTTGATGTCCAACCGTTTTGTATTTTCCAGTCTTTGTTCTGTTATGAATTTCTAGTTTATTTCCATTATGGTCTAAGAGCAGATGTTATATAATATCTATTCTTTTAAAGGTGTTAAAGTTTGTTTTTTGGCTCAGAATGTTGTCCGTCTTAGTGAATGTTTCATTTAAGTTTGAGAAGAATGTAATCTGCTGCTGTTGGATGAAGTAATCTATAGATGTTCATCATATCCAGTTGACTGATGTCAACTCTGGCCTTAACTGATTTTCTGCCTGCTGGATCTGTTCATTTTTCTACAGGGGTGTTGAAGTCTGCAATAGGTTACGTCTATTTCTCTTTTCAGGTCTATCAATATTTACTTCACATATTCTGAGGCCTGTACACATTAAGGATTGTTTTGTCTTCTTGGAAGGTTGACCTCCTTATCATTATGTAACGCCTCTTGCTATCCCTAATAACTTCCCTTGCTTTGAAGTCTGCTCTGTCTGAAATTAATATAGCTATTGCTGCTTTCTTTTGCTTTGTGTTTGCATGGTATGTCTTTCTCCATCTCTTTACTTTTAATCTTATATATCTTTACTTAAAGTAGATTTCTTGTAGATAACATATAGTTGGATCTTGGTGGTTTTTTTTTTTAACCTGCTCTGACAATCTCTTTCTTTTTATTCAAGTATTTAGACCATTGATGTTCAAAGTGATTTTTTATATAATTGGATTAGTATCTACTATATATGTCAATATTTTCTGTTTGTTGCCTTTGTTCCTTTATTGTCTTCCATATTTTTTCTGTCATCTGTAGTTTTAATTGAGAATTTTGTATGATTTCATTTTCTCTCCTTTCTTAGCAAATCAATTATGCTTCTTTTTTTTTTTTTTACTTTTTTTATTGGTTGCCCTAGAGTTTGCAATATACATTTATGACTATCCAGGTCCATTTCTAGGTAGTGCAAGTACCTTAACAGTGACAAAGTAATCCTAATTCTTCCCTCCCATCTCTTGTATAATTGCTAGTCATTCATTTTGCTTATATTATAAGCATACACAAATACATTATTGCTATTGTTATTTTGAACAAACTGTTATCTGTTAGTTCAATTAAGACTATGAGAAAATATGGGGCTCCTGGGTGGCTCAGTGGGTTAAAGCCTCTGCCTTCAGCTCGGGTCATGATCCCAAGGTCCTGGGATAGAGCCCCACATCCGGCTCTCGGCGGGGAGCCTGCTTCCTCCTCTCTCTCTGCCTACTTGTGATCTCTGTCTGTCAAATAAATAAATAACTTTTTATTTTATTTTATTTTTTTTAAAGTTGTCAGATGTATTTTCTTTCGTTTTTTTTTTAAAGATTTTTATTTATTTATTTGTCAGAGAGAGAGAGAGAGCGAGCACAGGCAGACAGAGTGGCAGGCAGAGGCAGAGGGAGAAGCAGGCTCCCTGCCGAGCAAGGAGCCCGATGTGGGACTCGATCCCAGGACGCTGGGATCATGACCTGAGCCGAAGGCAGCTGCTTAACCAACTGAGCCACCCAGGCGTCCCAATAAATAACTTTTTAAAAAAGAATATGAAAAAATAAAAGTTTTTATTTTACCTTCCCTCAACCCTTCTTCAGTACTCTTCCTTTTGTAGATCTGACTTTTGGACCTTTATAATTTTTCTTCTTTCTAAAGAACTTTTAATGTTTCTTACAAGATAGGCTGGCTTGCAACAATTCCCTTAATTTTTGTTTGTTTGAGAAAGTGTTTATTTCTACTTCACATTGGAAGGATTTCTCAAGGTACACAAATAGAATTCTAGGTTTGTGGGGTTTTTTCTCAACACCATAAATTTCACTGCCAGCTCTTCTTGCCTGCATGGTCTCTGAGAAGCTGAATACAATTCTCATCTTTGCTCTATAGGTGTTTTTTCTCCTATGACTCTTTTCACTAATTTTTCTTTATGTTTGATTATCTATAGTTTGAGAATAATATGCCTATGTGTAGTTTTATGACATTTCTGCTGGTTGCTATTCTCTGAGCTGTCTGGATCCTTGGTTTGGTGTCCAACATTAATTTGGGAGAAGTTTTCAGTTCTTATTGCTTCTAATATTGCTTCTTTTTCTTTCTGTCTTTCTCCTCTTTTTGATATTCCCATTACAGGTATGTTACACCTATTGTAGTTGTCCTAGGTTTCTTGGATATTCTGGGGCTTTTTATTTTTCAGTCTTTTTTGTCTTTTCATTTTTGGAGTGTCTATTGACATATCCTTAAACTCGGAGATTTTTTTTTTTTCCTTAGCTGCATGCAAGGAGAACATCAAAGGCGTGCCTCATTTCTTTTAAAATGTTTTTAATCTCTAGTATTTCTTTTTGGTTCTTATAATTTCAGTCTCTCTGCCTACATTTCCTATATGTTCTTGCATGTTATCTGTCCATTAGAGCCCTTAACATATTAATCAGTTATTTTGTATCACAGTCTGATAACTCGATATCCCTACCAAATCTGAGTCTGATTTTAATGCCGCTCTTTTTTTTTTCTCTTTTCCCCTAAACTGTGTTTTTTTTTTCTTTTAGTATGTTTTCTAATTTTTTGTTGAAAGATGGACATAATGTACTGGGTAAAAGTGCTGTAAATAGGCTTTAGGAGTGTGGTAGTAAGGTGTGGGGGGAGAGGAAGTATTTTGTAGTCCTATGATTAGGTCTTAGGCTCTGGTGAGTTAGCTTTTGCCTCTGGACTCTGAACTTCACTTGGTCTCGGTCCCCATCCCCTGTAGGTGGGACCGATGGTGATAGTGGGCAGGTGTGTGTATTTCTCTTCCTTCCTCTGAAAGGATAGAGTCAGCTGGCGTTAAGGGTTTCTCTTCTCCCAGAACAATTTGGCTCTGATAAACTCCAGCAGGGTAGGCTCTGGTTAACTAGTTTCAGCTGAGGCAGAACTTTTTAAGAAGGAAAAAATGCTCTGGTGTGTTTCAAAATGGTTCCTTTTTCCCAAACCCTGTCCGAAGCACAAAGGGGCTTTTCTCCAATATTCACTGTGAGGACCCCATGAACTCTTAGAAGTAAGACTCTTAGAAGTGTGACTGTGCCCCACTGAAGTTTTATCTTTTTGGACTTGCCTACACCACGCCTCCAGTAATTCATCAATTGCAGTTCAAGTTTACCTACCGTGGCATCCGTTCTTGGGGAGAGTTTCACTCAGTTTCTGCTCTGGTAAGTTGTGGTTATCTGTACTGGCCTATTATCTCTTTAATTTGGGGCCAGTTGTTTGCTTGTGACTTTCCTTCTTTTATGGTTCTAAGAAGAGTTGTTCATTTTTTAGCTTTTCAGTTTCCTATTTTGTAGGGTGGAGTGGCTACCTTCAGGCTTCTTAAATGCTGACCGGAAACTAGAAGTTGTATCTTTTACAGAGATTTAAATAACAACAAGAAAATAATTACTTAAATTTACTCAAATACTTGTGATTTCCAGTATTCTTCCATCGTTCTTCAAATATTTTCTGTATCTATCCCCTTTGATATCTTCAGTTACACATATATTCTTTTGATGTAATTTTTCTTTTGTCTAATTGTTTGCCGTGAATACATACTTTTATATATCTGAAGATGTCATATATATATATTTTTCTTATTGAGGCAGAATTGATATACAGTGTTGTATTATTAGTTCCTGGTATGCTACATAATGATTTGATATTTAGAGATGACACATAGGTATTTTTTAATTAGAGCGTAGTTGACACACAATGTTTTATTAGTTTCCCATGTAAAACAGTGATTTTACAGGGTTATACAGAATGCTGTGCTCACTACACATGTAGCTATTGTCACCATACAACAGTATTACAATACCATTGACCATATTCCTTATGCCATACCTTTTATTCTGTGACTCATTCCATAACTGGAAGACTATATTTCCCATTCTCCTTCACCCATTTTGTCCATATCCCTCCTCACTTCCCCATCAGTTTGTTCTCTGTATTTACAAGTCTGTTACTGCTTCTTGTTTATTTTTTTTATTTCACATATAAGTGAAATCATATTTGTCTTTCAGTGACGTTTCACTTAATATCATCTAGGGTTATCCATATTGTTGCAAATGGTAAGATCTCATTTTTTTCCTGTGGCTGAGTAATATTCATGATGTGTGTGTATATCTAGATCTAGATCGATATCTTACATCTTCTTTATCCATTTGTCTACCAAGGGACACTTAGCTGGCTTCCATGTCTTGGCTATGGTAAATAATGCTGCAATAAACACATGAATGTGTGTTTATATATCTTTTTGAATTAGTTTTTTTGTTTTCTTTGGGTAAATACCCAGTAGTGGAATTCCTGGATCATATGGCATTTCTATTTTTAATTTTTTTTTAAAGTAGGCTCCACACCCAGCACAGAGTCCAACGTGGGGCTTGAACTCACGACCCTGAGATAAAGATCTGAATTAAGACCAAGAATCATTCACCTGACTGAGCCACCCAGGTACACCTATTTTTAATTTTATGAGGAACCTCCATACTCTTTTTCATAATGGCTGTACCCATTTACATTACCATGAGTAGTGTATGAGGGTTACTTTTTCTTCACATTTTTGCCAACACTTACTTCTTATCTTTCTGATTCTAACTATTCTACAGGTATAAGGTGATACCTCCTTGTGGTTTTGATTTGTATTTTTTTATTTGTATTTTGATTTGTATTTGTATCCCTGATCATTAGTGATGTCGAGCATATTTTCATGTCTCTGTTGGCCAGCTGTATGTCTTCTTTGGAAAAATGTCTATTCAGGTCCTCTGTCCATTTTCAAATCCGATTATTTGGTTTTTTTGGTGTTGAATTGTGTCTATATTTTATATATTAACTCCCTATGAGATGTATCGTTTGCAAATATCTTCTCCCATTTAGAAGGTTGCCTTTTCATTTTGTTGATGGTTTCCTTTGATGCATGAAAGCTTTTGATTTTGGTATAGTCCCAGTAGTTTATTTTTGGTTTTATTTTCCTTGTGTGAGGAGAGCTATCTAGAATAAACCTACTAAGGATGATGTCAAAGAAGTTACCCTCTGTTTCCTTTTAGGAATTTTATTTCAGTTTTCACATTTAGGTCTGTAAGCCATTTTGAGTTTATGTTTGTGTATGGTGTGGAAAAAGTGGTCTAGTTTCCTTCATTAGATATAAGCTATATTTTTGAAAGACCTTTTCACTGGGCATAAAATTGTAGATTAACACATTGTTACTGTTGGTATTTTTAGTACCTTGCTCTACTGTTTTCTGTGTTACACTATTTCTAGTAAGAGATCTATTGTCATCCTTATTTTAGTTCATTTATAAAGAACACCCTTTCTCTTGGCTCCTTTGAAACTTTTCTCTTTTTTATCACCTTTGAACAGCTTATGATTTGCCATGATGTGTTTTTCTTCATATTTTTGAGCTTTGGATTTGTTGAGTTTCTTAGATCTGTGGGTTTATAGTTTTCATCAAATTTGGAAAATATTTTGGCTTTTATTTCATCTAATATTTTTTTCTGCCACCCATTTCCCTGTCCTCTGGGAACTCCCAACTATACATATTCTTATGCTATTTGACATTGGCTTGCAGAACTCACTGAGAATTCTGTTAATTTTTTTCTCGTTCACCTATTTTTCTCGTTCACTTTGAATACTTTATATTTCTGTGTCTACAAATTCACTAATCTTCTGCAATGTCTCATCTGTTAAACCTATTCATTGTATTTTATGTCTTAGCCATTGTAGTTTTCATCCATAGAAGTTGAATTTGTGTCTTTTCAAAAATATTTTCTAGGGGCGCCTGGGTGGCTCAGTGGGTTAAAGCCTCTGCTTTCGGCTCAGGTCATGATCCCAGAGTCCTGGGATCAAGCCCCACATTGGGCTCTCTGCTCCGCAGAGTGGCTGCTTCCTCCTCTCTCTCCCTGCCTGCCTCTCTTGCCTGCTTGTAATCTCTGTCAAATAAATAAATAAAATCTTTAAAAAAATATTTTCTATCATGTTACTTAACATGTTTCTCTACTACTCGATCTTTCATATTGTTAATTAATGTGGTTTTGAATCCTTTACCTAGTTTCTGTAAATTTCTAGTCGTGTAGTTGAAAATTACTTTATTATAGTAGATCTTTCCGTTTTTGTGCTGTTTTGTATCTTGTATTCCATTTTATCTACTGGGCCACCTGAGTGGCTCAGTTGGTTAAGTGGCTGCCTTCGGCTCAGGTCATAATCCTGGACTCTTGGGTTTGAGTCCCGCATCAGGCTCCCAGCTCCATGGGGAGTCTGCTTCTCCCTCTGACCTTCTCCCCTCTCATGTTCTCTCTCATTCCCTCTCTTGAAAATAAATAAAAACTTTTTAAAAATTTACATTTTCTGGAATGTGAGCAGGAATCTTTTCAGTTTCAAAGCTCAGAAAACACTGTCTTTCACATAGTAGAGGCTGAATAATGTTTGTTGTATTGAATAATTGTCTTAGCACTAAAATATTTATTATATAACTTTGCTTTAGTCTTTTTTTTAATCTACTGAAACTTTTATATTTGATTTTTTTTGTTGCTTTGTTAATTCCTTTTTTATTAACATATAAAGTAGTATTTCCTCAGGGGTACAGGTCTGTGAGTCGTCAGGCTTACACACTTTACAGCACTCACCATAGCACATACCCTCCCCAATGTCCATAACCCAACCACCCTCTCCCTACCCCCCTCCCCCCGGCAACCCTCAGTTTGTTTTGTGAGATTGAGTCTCTTATGGTTTGTCTCCCTCCCGATTCCAGCTTGTTTCATTTTCTCCTTCCCTCCCCCAAAACCCCCCACTTTGCCTCTCAAATTCCTCATATCAGAGAGATCATATGATAATTATCTTTTTCTGATTGACTTATTTCGCTTAGCATAATACCCTCTAGTTCTATCCATGTCGTTGCAAATGGCAAGATTTCATTTCTTTTGATGACTGCATAGTATTCCATTGTAAATATATACCACATCTTCTTTATCTATTCATCTGTTCATGGACATCTAGGTTCTTTCCATAGTTTGGCTATTGTGGACATTGCTGCTCTAGACATTCAGGTGCATGTGCCCCTTTGGATCACTACATGTGTATCTTTAGGGTAAATACCGAGTAGTGTGATTGCTGGGTCGTGGGGTAGCTCTATTTTCAACTATTTGAGGAACCTCCATACTGTTTTCCAGAGTGGCTGGACCAGTTTGCATTCCCACAACAGTGTAGGAGGGTTCCCCTTTCTTTGTATCCTCGCCAGCATTGTCGTTTCCTGACTTGTTAATTTTAGCCATTCTGACTGGTGTGAGGTGGTATCTCATTGTGGTTTTGATTTGTATTTCCCTGATGCCGAGTGATGTGGAGCACTTTTTCATGTGTCTGTTGGCCATGTGGATGACTTCTTTGCAGAAATGTCTGTTCATGTCCTCTGCCCATTTCTTGATTGGATTATTTGTTCTTTGGATGTTGAGTTTGATAAGTTCTTTATAGATTTTGGGTACTAGCCCTTTATCTGATATGTCATTTGCAAATATCTTCTCCCATTCTGTCAGTTGTCTTTTGGTTTTGTTGACTATTTCCTTTTCTGTGCAAAAGTTTTTTTATCTTGATGAAGTCCCACTAGTTCATTTTTGCCCTTGCTTCCTTTGCCTTTGGCGATGTTTCTAGGAAGTGGTTGCTTCAGGTGAGGTCGAAGAGGTTGCTGCCTGTGTTCTCCTCAAGGATTTTGATGGAGTCCTGTCTCACATTGAGGTCCTTCATCCATTTTGAGTCTATTTTTCGTGTGTGGTATAAGGAAATGGTCCAATTTCATTTTTCTGCAAGTGGCTGTCCAATTTTCCCAACACCATTTATTGAAGAGGCTGTCTTTCTTCCATTGGACATTCTTTCCTGCTTCATCGAAGATTAGTTGACCATAGAGTTGTGGGTCTATTTCTGGGCTCTCTATTCTGTTCCATTGATCTATGTGTCTGTTTTTGTGCCAGTACCATACTGCCTTGATGATGACAGCTTTATAATAGAGCTTGAAGTCTGGAATTGTGATGCCACCAATTTTGGCTTTCTTTTTCAACATTCCTCTGGCTATTCAAGGTCTTTTCTGGTTCCATATAAATTTTAGGATTACTTGTTCCATTTCTTTGAAAAAACCTGATGGCATTTTGATAGGATTGAATTAAACATGTAGATTGCTTTAGGTAGCATAGACATTTTCAAAATATTTATTCTTCCAATCCAGGAGCATGGAAAATTTTTCCATTTCTTTGTGTCTTCCTCAATTTCTTTCATGAATACTTTATAGTTTTCTGAGTACAAATTCTTTGCCTCTTTGGTTAGGTTTATTCCTAGGTATCTTATAGTTTTGGGTGCAATTGTAAATGGATTGACTCCTTAATTTCTCTTTCTTCTGTCTTGTTATTGCTGTATAGAAATGCAACTGATTTCTGTGCATTGATTTTATATACTGACACTTCAATGAATTCCTGTAAAAGTTCTAGCAGATTTGGAGTGGAGTCTTTTGGGTTTACCACATAAAGTATCATATCATCTGCAAAGAGTGAGAGTTTGACTTCTTCTTTGCCTATTTGGATGCCTTTTTGTTGTTGTTGTCGATTGCTGAGGCTAGGACTTCTAGTACTATGTTGAATAGCAGTTATGATAATGGACATCCCTGCCATTTTCCTGACCTTAGCAGAAAAGCTCTCAGTTTTTCTCCATTGAGAATGATATTCGCTGTGGGTTTTTCATAGATGGCCCTGATGATATTGAGGTGTGTACCCTCTATCCCTACACTTTGAAGAGTTTTGATCAATAAAGGATGCTGTACTTTGTCAAATGCTTTTCCAGCATCTGTTCAGAGTATCATATGGTTCTTGTTCTTTCTTTTATTGATGTATTGTATCACATTGATTGATTTGCAGATGTTGAACCAACCTTACAGTCCTGTAATGAATCCCACTTGGTAATGGTGAATAATCCTTTTAATGTACTGTTGGGTCCTATTGGCTAGTATTTTGGTGAGAATTTTCGCATCTGTGTTCATCAAGGATATTGGTCTGTAATTCTCTTTTTGGTGGGGTCTTTGTCTGGTTTTGGGATCAAGGTAATGCTGGTCTCATAAATTGAGTTTGGAAGTTTTCCTTCCATTTCTATTTTTGGAGACAGTCTCAGGGGAATAGGTCTTAATTGTTCTTT